>JAVJIF010001862.1:0-84058 GCA_038442645.1 Agave tequilana
TCATACCGGCTCAGCACTTGCGAACCGCGGCCACATAAGTCATTAACCATGAACCCCCTCGAATCGACAAAGAAGCGCCATCTGGACGCCTTCTGGAGGCTCTCACCGGCTTGGATAATGGAAGAGCAGTGAAGGGCGACCATGCCATCAAATAAGTATTATGGCAAAACGATCCTGAGGTTTGGTCCGTCATAAGGCAAGATAGTGCCTTTGCCCCTCTTCGTTACTGGTGGCCTACAGAAAACCTCCGTCAATGCACGAAGGCCCCGTTGAATACAACACACCATTGCCGGGAGAAGTCCAAGAGAACGACCGTGAACTAAACGAACGGCTTGGTAATAAGACAGTCGGAAGGATGACGTCGCTGGAGGGAGAGGGCACCACACATCTCTTCAGCCAGACTGATAAAAAACCGCCAAAAGTGCCTTCTGAGACAGTGGTCGACGAGCCTGATGATGGAAACTCCAGAGAATATCACCTTTCTCGTAAGGTCCATCATCCTCTTCCAAAATCATATTCCCTTGGGAGTGTTCTTGCATCCTTCAAAAAATGTCCTCATCTGCAACCCCCCAGTGAGCTGCCTCAGGAGCATCTTCTAGGTTGGAGAACAAAAAATTCCCCCAGCTCTTTGAACTGCATGAAGCTCCTTTATGGCTCTCATGCATACTCGAGCAAATGTAGAGGTGGCACATCAACTCCCAGTAAATCTCAAACAAGGCGGGCTCCTGCTTCTCTAGAAGTGCTAATTCTGCCTCGCACGGAAAATATCCTTTATATGGGAGAGCACCCAAGGGCAGAGCAGAGACTTCTCACATCTCGTGCAAAGCCATACCCAATTTGCCTACCGGGGTGAAGAAAGTCCCTGTACCTAGACAATATAACTTAAAGATGGCGTAGAAGTTCGCTACGCTCATCTGGATGCCGTAACAGGTTGCCCTGACAGCCTCGTAGAGTCCCATCTCTCCAGGTCCTCTTCAAAATGGGCCAAGACATATAAGGTCAAGTCCCTTTACCATGCCTTGGGAGGGTGAATCCACCCAGGGGTCTTGAAATCAGTGGCTAGATAATTACCATGAGCTTTGAAGAACTGATTTCCAAAAGTCTGAGCTACCGTAGGATTTTCCCCCACTGAAATGTCTAGGAGAACGTTCCCAAGGTGGAGACCCAATATATAACGAGGAGGACCCGCTCTTGTATAACCAGGAGGCGCAGCTATCAACTTCCCCACGTGAACGGAGTCAGTAATCCGAGTCACTTGCCACTGCATCTTCTGAGCCTTCGTCACGCATTGGAAGAAAGACAGTGAAAAGTAACGCTTACTAGACGGGAGATAATACTTCTCGCCATCTAGATTGAAAATCCACTGTCCTTCTCCGGCTAGCAGCTGATGATCGGTATCTAGCGCTGTGTCCCCGAACATAAAGCCGGGCTTCCGGTAGACTCTTCTGTCACATTCCTCGAGGGGAGTGGTAGTTAAGATACTCCTCATGGTACGCTGATCTCCGGCGTAAATGAGGGTATCCCGACTGGGAGCACTTCGCTCACTGAATAATGAAGCCTGCCCTTAGAACTGCAAGCTAACATTGTCGTCCAGCCCCCTGGCCGTACCAAAGAGGCTGTTCAGAGGACCCGAGTATAGTGCACTGCAAAAGAAAGAAGAAATCATATTAGTTCATTTACTAAAGAAAGCTAAAAAAAGAATATAATTTTTGCTGAGGCATAGCACCGCTCTCCGAGCGAAGCTAGCCTAGCATTAGCTTCGCCCCGAAACTCAACTTCGCAGCCGCCGCTTAGCTCTGCACTCCGTATGAAGGCAGAATGCAGAAAGCATCCAAGTGTTAGCTTCACTCTGGAAGCTTGGATTCACCGAACAGAATGCGAAGAAGCCCTTAAGGGCTAACTAAGGGCTAACTTCGCCAGAAGGGTATTGTTCTCTAAAATCATTTAAAGGCTTTAAAGTCCTTTTTCAGCTACGCTTCTAAGGCTAGCTTCGCATCTGCTATTTACAGGATGTGAACTGCCTATGGGTTAGCTTCGCACAGAAGCTTGGAAAAGAAACCATTCGGCTCCTAAATTTGCAGTTAAGAAATAAAGGGAATTAAATCCCCTAAGAAGTCAGCAAAGAAAATTTAGAGAGTTAAACTCCCTGAGATCACTGGATCACAATGAATCATTCTAGATTCATCATGAGATAGCCAGAAATTGGCTTCAAAAAAGATGAAAATTATTGACACTTAAAAGACAAGATTCTTATTAGTTCGAATAATGTCTAAACTTGTTGACATTTTACAAAAGACGAGTGACAGACAAGCTGATGACCAGTTTTCACCCATCTCCGTGGACAAGGAAGCAACTTGGACTCCACTGATCCATCAAGCAGACAGTAAGCCCGGATTGCCTCTAAACAGACCTCAGCAGGTCTAAGATGTTAGCACTTATCATCACATGAGCCCAAGGGATAGCCTCGCCTGAGAGGCTGAGATCATCCAACTTCACCTCAAAGCCATTCAAAGCTCCGCCAGGAAGCTAACTTGTAGCTTCGCTTGAACTGCTGAAGCGCAACTTCGCAGAGAGAGTCAGCTCCGCCTGAAGCCACACGCAACCGCGTAGAAGGGTATGCGGTAGCTTCGCCACAGACGACATCTAGCTCCACCGAAGAGCTTTCTTCTGACTTCGCCAGATACTGCCTCCAGCTCCGCTGTGAGTTCAAAGCGGGCAGCGTCGCTGCTGGTCTGCTATGGTCAACCTTTGACCAATCAAATCTCCAGATGAGATCAGATCAAATCCAATCATGATCAAATCCAATTAAGATCAATCTGAGATCAAATTTGGCAGTTGATTGCCACAATCTCTTGACTCTTCTAAAACGAGTAAGAGGATCAGGAGAGATCTTTCAATTATATGGAAAGAATCAAAACGGATTAGGAGGATCAACCGACCTGCGATTTCTAGCTTCGGAGAAGCTGATCCTAGCCTCGCAGCAAGGCTACTTTCCAGATTTAAACAGATTTGAATTCAATCTGTTTTCGTATTTTCAAGGGACGATTATACCCTTACTCTCCTTATAATAGGCCACCAGGGGCAAAAGAGGGAGGACCACACGCACAGGTGCACAACAGAGATCTATTCTCTTGAATTCAGAGACTTTTAGAGAATTGCTTCTCTATTCAGAGAGCTGATACCCTAATACTTTCTTCTTAAGGGATCTCCGGAATCAGGCGAGAAGGAATTTCTAATTGAAGACGGTTTTGAGAAGTAGCAAGAGGGTTCTACCAACCTTCTGTTCTCTGATTCCCCGAACCAGGCGAGAAGGGAATCTCATCGCTCGCATCATCAAAGGGACAAAGTGGTCGCGCGCTGACCAGACTCCTATCGGCATACTTCTCCAGAATCTCTGAGGAGATCTACTTGTAATCTTTTAGAATACTTGTAATTTAGCTCCTCAACTTTTTATTGTAAGTTTTCCCCTTTGCAAATTAATGGAAAACAAGATGGCGACTCCGCTGGGGACTAAATTCCCCACTGCGAGAATCAAGTGTCGCAATGCGACGAACAGACCTTCCGGTCTAACTCTGAATTCAGAAAAGCCGGTGCAGCCAGAGCCTCTCTGGCTAAATCTTCAAGAAAAGCTCTACGGAGACAGAAAAGGTTCTCTGCGAACCTACTGCGGTTCTCTGGCGCAACAAGGAAGCACGCCCGCAGTCCAAATCCTTCACTTTCGAGAACCTGGTCGTTCAATTCGACCAAGGAAGATTTGAAGAAGTCCTCTCTGGGGGTGGTCTAATGCTTCGAGCACGAAAGCATAGAAAGGTCTCCATGGCCAAGGTTTCGAAGCAGGAACCAGAAGCAGAATTCTGCTAACACTCTTCAGCCTCATGTGTGGCTAATCAGGTTCCTTGCGAACTTAAGTATCCTCTGCCAAAGCGGATGTGGAGGCCTAAACAGAAGCCTCTGGCTGAAAGCTACGCCAAAACCGCGCCTCTCTCGCAAAGAAAAAGGCAAGATGCCTGTCTGCTCCAACAATGCTGCCAGCCGCGAAGTCACGACGGCAAATCATACCGCCGTCCAATTCAAGAGCAGCAACGCCTCGCGCCGGCCTTGTTCTCATGAGCGAAGCTACTGTACCACAGCGTACGCGCAGGGTTCATGGCCGCGAAGCTAGAGCCAAAGTACTATCCAAGGCCAATCGCCTTCGCAGCAGTATAGTAGGTAAAGCACACAGCGTGCTCCGCCCTCCGGTTCGTCAAGCGACTAAGCTCGCGCCTGGTGGCGAAGCTAGAACCGAAGCACTATTCTGTGCTAATCCCTTCTGCAGGGATAAAAGGAGCAGGACATCGTCCTATGTGCGATCCAAAGAGCCTCTGTGCTGGATTGTTTTGGCCCAAGTAGGTCTGATCTGCAGGATTATTGACAAATAAACAAACCTCTTCCTCCTGTTGTCAACAAGTGGGATGTCAGTTGGTGACAGTCCACTCGGTCCATTGCCGGCTGGGACCAATCTCCGCCACTCCTCCAAGACGACGATCAGTTTTTGATCGACTATCGGTATAGGCCCCGGTGAAACATCATAAAAGAAGCGTCTTGCGAGATCTACCCTCTGCATCCGTCAACATGACCGGAAGAGGACGAGAGCTACGCAGGGGAAGACAAGCAGCTGACGACACCCTCTACAGCTCCCGAGATCCAGATTACAGCCCAGGCTTAGGCGAAGTCTTGTGCATGAAGATGGTGTTTTCCGAAACACTAGATTTAGGGTTGTGATACCCTACACTTATGAACGCCATCCTCCTCAATGGCAGTGGCCTCGCCAGAACCAAGGAGAAGATCAGTCCAGTCATCTGATGAAGAAGATGAAGATAGTGGGTATGCTTCTTCGGCGACAATCAGCTCAGTGCGAACAGACAGAGTATCAGTCAATATGGCTGATAATGCTAACGACGACCTTCGTCGACGTTTGGAAGCTCAGGAGCAAACTTTCAAAACTCAGCAAGAGGCTCTGAACAACATTCAACAGACGCTCGCTCGACTCCTCAGTAACCGGAATAACAATGATGCCGGGAGCAATCACGACGAGGAGGAACATTTTAGCAATAACCAGCCAAAGACGGAGAAATCCAGGAGGGTTCTTCTTTAGACGCTGAAGTCCTTAAGGGCTTTCAAGCTCAAATCGCATCTCTAACTCAGAGGGATGAATTAAAGAAAGTAGGGACAGTCCGTCCCTACCCGTTGGAGTGGGATTCAGTGCCATACCCACCGAAGTTCAAACCACCAACATTGCATACCTATGATGGAAAGAGCTCGCCAAACCAGCACATCTACTATTTCTGGTCTCAAACCGGTAATGTTATAGACAATGATGCCATCATGGCTAGGCTGTTCATTGGCACCTTAAAGGGGTGGCATTTGATTGGTTCCGAACTCTCCCTCCGGGTTCCGTCAATTCCTGGATCGACCTGGAAACCCGATTCCTCTCTCGTTTCTACGAGGATGATACCGAGGTAACCATGGACAAGCTCCTCTCCACCGTGCAGAAGAATGGAGAATCTGTCGATGACTATATTGAGCGATTCAGAAACTTGTCTTTGATGTGCCCAGCAGGGATGCCATTACTCATGCTCTTACAGACGTGCAGATACAACTTCTTGGACCAAGTAGAAGTTCGCATGGGGGCTGTCAAAGCCCATACCTGGAAAGAATTGGTCGAACAAGCTGAGATAGCCGAAAAGTCGGCTAAAAAGTTCGAACCGTCTACCCCTAAAGGCAAATGGGGCATGAGCAATAAAGGACGTAGTGACGTACCGCAGTCTTCTCAAGCCAAAGGGAAAGAGACTATGTCCGTGGAATTGTCCGGGGACGTGCAGTCGAAGGCCAAGAAGAGCGGCTTCAATAATCAGGAGTCTAAGTTTCCTCTAAAACAATACTCCTTTACAGACGATCAGGTGGTCACGATATTCCATTTTCTCCACAAAGGGAATAAAATGAAGTTGTCAGTGCTCGGCGTCCCAATGAGATAGGACGCACGAATGATCCCAAATACTGTCTCTACCACAAGATGATTCACCATCCTACCGACAAGTGCTATGTCCTCAAGGACAGAATTCAAGCCTTGATCGACGCTGGAGTCCTGACACTAAAGTCAGAGCAAAAGAAAGTCACTGCTAATATGGTGACCCTCGAGTTCGGCCAAACCCCAAAGGTCACAGTTCCTGACGGGACCTATCCAGTCCCTATGCCACGGCTGGAGGTCAAACATCCTGCGGCTAAAACTCAGGATAATAAGGGTCTTGTTCCCTTAACATTGGAGACAGGGGAAGTTATGTGGATACACCTAGACCTCGTCCAAGACATGCAGTGGGATTCAAAGAGGCCCAAATCAAAGGGTAAATCTTGCAATGTCATCTTCATCCTGTCAGACGATGACAATCTCACATCAGCTTTCCTCAGTGATTCAGAAGGAGAAAAGCATGCTTGCACAACGCACGCCAATGTACCTCAACCAACCGACACTCGATCCGGAAAATCATACTTAAAGCAGTATGAGAAAGCTACTGACGAAATACAACAGTAAACAACGTCAGTACAAATACCAGCATCCGCTCCAGTTCCAACCAAGGGAAAGGAGAAGTCGAAAGAAGTCCAGTTCGACTATGTCCTGAAGAAGCCTTCAGGCCCAGGGCTTGATACGCCCTTTCGTTTTGACATATTGGCCCAGCTGGCTAATATCCCAGCTCGTATTACCATACACGAGCTTCTTCGTCTCTCAAAAGAGACAAGAGAAGCACTTAGAGATGCACTGGCTAATTCAGAATCATTCCTGACATATATGCCGGAAATCCCTAAGGATGACGCTCAGTCTTCTTGCCCGGAATGTCATCACGTATAGTCAAAAGTGCCTGCTATTACCTTCACAGCAGAAGACGTGCTTCTCAAAGATAACAAGCACGATCGACCTCTGTACTACACCGGATATATCGGTTCAACATGCATCGAAAGGGTACAAGTCGATCCGGGGTCCGCACTCAGCATCATTCCCAAAGGTTACTTTATTTCCTTGATATACCACTATATAGGTTGTCCGCAACCACTATTACAATATACGGTTTCAATGCCGGAGTAGTCATCCACTTGAGAAAATTCGGCTCCGTTGCCAAATCGGGAGCTTGAAGTCAGAAGTGACATGCTATGTTTGACGCTGACACATCATATAACCTGTTTTAGGACGACCATGGATCCACGCCAACTGGATCGTTCCCTCCACTCTGCACCAGTGCTTCAAATATGTTGAAGATGACACGACAGTACGGACTATCTTTGCTGAAAAGCAACCATTCAAATGGGTGAAAAATTACTTCACTGACGCTCTCCTATATCAAGAGACCGGTGAAGCATCTAAAGAACCATTGCTAGACAATGATGAAAGCGGCAATGAGGCGGATTTAGAATCCGAAGCAGGCATGCCAACCATTTGGATTGGTGAACCAATTATAGCGTATCTTAATAACCCCCAATGTAATACTCCTTCTGAAGATGAAGGTGAATGGGTAATTAATGATAATATTTCTTTTGATTATCCTGCGAGTGTTGGGTTGTTTGAATCCATGACGGATAGCTCTCTGCACATGCCTTTACATAAACCAAGTACGTCCAGCACGCCCATGGAACTTGCAGAGGGGGCCGTTTTGGTGATCCCGCCATCCAAAAAGGTCAGTTACAAATAATTTTCGGTAGAATCCGACCACGGGGACCCATGGCCGCAGACTCAAGTTCAGACTCAGACACTCTATAATTCTTCCATTACGCGCAACCAGCACGCCATATTATGAAGAAAATAGGATATGACCTAAAGCATGAAGAAGACCTGAATTTTGGAAAGGAAGGCGTAGTTTGCTGCGTAACTTTGTACCAAAAGGGAAGCCTGCAAATTACTATGATAGTACACGTAGGGGGTTGGGATATATTACACCCACATCGTCAGCAACGGTTCAAGTTAAAGACGATGAACTAATTCCATCGCATTCCGCCTCATCCTCCGAGTGGGACTCAGATGTTAGTGTGGGAATGATGTTCGAAAACCTCACCGTTAATATGACTTCAAGCAGTCAATTGGAGCCAGTAGAGGCTACTGATAAGGAGCCATGGGCCCAGCAATTAGATCTCCAATGGGAAAAGTGATTCGAACTACGCGAACCACCTACTGAAGACAAGGTGATGCAGGTCAACTTGGGTAGTCAAGACCACCCTAAACCCATCTTTATAAGTGAAAGCTTATCACTTACAGAAAAGGAAGAATTGATAATACTCGTAAAAGAGTATATAGACGTCTTCACATGGAGCTACGAAGACATGCCCGGACTTGATCCATAAGTCGCCATGCACCGTCTGAATATCAAACCGACGCCAAGCCAGTCAAGCAGCAACAACGCCGGTTTCACCCGAACATTATGGAGGCTATTGAAGCCGAAGTCCATAAGTTCATTGCATGTGGCTTCATACGGGAGGAACAACATCCAGATTGGGTTGCTAATATCGTCCCCATCCTCAAGAAGAATGGGAAGATACGGATCTGCATCGACTACCGTGATCTCAATATGCTTGTCCTAAAGACGAATTCTCACTGCCCATCACCGATGTCATGATTAACAATAGTTGTGGATTCGAAAGAATGTCTTTTATGGACGGCTTTTCAGGATACAATCAGATTAAGATGCACCCCGATGACGAAAAGCATACCTCATTCCGAACACCCTTGGGGTATACTGCTACACCGTGATGCCCTTCGGGCTAAAGAACGCCAGAGCAACCTATCAGCGGGCAGTGAGTACAATCTTCCGCTATCATCTCTGAAAATGGTAGAGTGCTATGTTGACGACATTGCTGTCAAAGTCGCAACAAGGATGTCATCTCCATGACTTGAGAACGATGATCGACATAATGCGGGCTCATCAGCTGAAAATGAATCCGACCAAATCCTTCTTGGGAGTGCCAAGTGGCAAGTTCCTTGGGTTTATCGTTACATCAAAAGGAATTCATCTTGACCCAGACAGGTCAAAGCCATTCAGAGCATGCATCCACGAGAAATCTTAAAGAGCTCAGAGGCTTGCAAGGTAGACTGGCTTACATTAGAAAATTCATTGCAAATCTCTCAGGCCGCTGTCAACCGTTCACCCGACTCATGAAAAAGGGTGCTTCCTTCGTATGGGATCAAGCTTGTCAGGAAGCTTATGAGGATATCAAGACATACCTCACAAACCTCCAGTCTTAGTGGCCCCCGCATCAGGGAAACCATTCTTGCTTTATGTGAAAGCTGTGGACTATTCTCTTGGTGCCCTCCTCGCTCAAAAAGACGACAATGATCGAGCAAGCCATTTATTATCTGAGCAGGACTCTCATAGGAGCAGAATCTCGCTACAATCATATCGAGAAAGAGTGTTTAGCTCTTGTCTTTGCCGTTCAAAAGACACGACATTATTTGGTCGGCAAACTATACATATCATCTCCAGAGTGAATCCTTTGCGTCTTCTCATGATGAAACCAGGATCATTGAACTCAAGATTAGCTAAATGGGCGCTTCTTTTATCTTAATACAACATGATCTTTACCCCTCAGAAGGCGGTTAAAGGCCAGGCCCTCGCAGAGTTCTTAGCTACTCATCCAGTTCCAGAGAACTCACAACTTCACGAAGATATTCCGGATGAAGTCTTCGAGTCTAATATAACCTCAGAGGATGAAGTGTGGAGATATTCTTCGATGGAGCATCACGAATAGGCCCTAAGAGCAAGATCATTACCGGAGTGGGGGTTGTGTTTATCTCCCCCACAGAATCATGTCCTTCCCAGAGCATTTTCTCTGACAGAATCATGCTCCAACAATGTAGCAGAATATAATGCCCTACTCATTGGTCTTCAGCTCGCCCATGGAATGGGGATACGCTACCTCGAAGCTTATGGCGATTCAAAACTGATTATCAATCAAGTTAAGGGTGAATATGAGGTCCGTCACGAAGACTTGGTGCCTTATTATTACACGGCCATCGAATTGGCTAACCTATTTGAAGGCTTCTACATCGGGCACGTGTCTCGATCTCATAATACCAGGGCGGACGCTCTTGCTGCATTAGCAACGACACTAGCCCTCCCAGCCGACACCGAGTATCACCTCACAGTGGCAACTCGACATCTTGTATGCTCTAAGCATATGTTAAAAACCCAAGAAGCTACAATGTCTCCACGGATCTTGACCAGAGAGATTGGCGATTTTCTCTCATGACTATGCTTTACATGGTCTGCTACTAGACGATCCTAGAGAGGCGGCATCTATCAGACGAAGGTCTCTCCGTTTCTACTACGATCCAACTTTGAAGACGCTTTACCGTCGTTTATATGACGGGTCCTCCTCCGTTGCCTTTCTAATTCAAGGCACAGAAAGTGCTTAAAGAAGCACATGATGGCATTTGCGGAGCTCATCAGCCAGGTCCAAAGATTAAAGACAGATTGCATAGGTTGGATATTATTGGCAACCATGATAGCCGATGCCATCCAATATGCACGAAGGTGTAAAGCATGCCAGATTCACACGGATTTCATACACCAGCCCCCGGAGTTGCTCCACCCAACTATCGCTTCATGGCCATTTGAAGCATGGGGAATCGATGTCGTAGGACCAATCAGCCCCTCTTCGACAAGAGGTGACCGGTTTATCCTGGCAATAACCGATTACTTTTCAAAGTGGGCAGAAGCCATACCACTGGTTGAAGTCAAAACCTCTAACGTGGTTAATTTCATCAAACACCATGTCATCCATCGATTTGGTGTCCCTAGGCAGATCATCCATAACAATGGTCCCCAATCATAAGTCCAGGTATTCTATCGGTTCTGCGATAAATACCGAATTCAGAATATGGCTTCGACTGCCTATAATCCCGCCGCTAATGGCTTGGCGGAAGCATTCAACAAAACGATCATCAAGCTACTAAGAAGTTCGTCTCCTCGAATAAGCGAGATTGGGACGAAAAGCTTGGTGAATGTCTTTAGGCCTACCGAACTACGGTTCGGACACCGACAGGCAATACCTCTTTTTCCCTGGTGTACGGGTGTGAAGCAGTCATCCCGTTGGAAATCCAGATGCCGTCGTTGCGAGTCGCTTTAATGACTAAGATCACATCAGAGGACAATGATCGATTGTGTCTCCAAGAGCTCGAAGCCCTAGATGAGAAGCGACTATAAGCTTAGTAACACATCGAGTTGTATCAAGCTCGAATCTCAAAAGCCTTCAATAAAAAGGTCAAACAAAGAGTCTTCCAGAAAGGAGATTTGGTTTTAACTGTCAGACGACCGATGATTATGACGCACAAGACCAAAGACAAATTTCAGCCTAAATGGGAAGGACCGTTTGTAATAGAAACAGTCTATTCAAACGGAGCATACCGCCTTATAACTTTAGATGGAGATTTACTCATGATGCCGATCAATGGCAAGTTCTTAAAGAAGTACTATGCTTGATTAAGGACCCTTCTTATGATCAAGTTAACACCATACCTCTGATCAAGACCTTCATATCCAAGGTACATGCAAAGAGAGCCTTTCTCTTCCTCCAAGCGAGATCATACAACTATAAACCAGTGGGAACCTGGTCATACACTGGTTCTCCCAAAGGAGAATCAAGCTTACGCATGCGCTAACCAGATGATCCAATATCCTTAACGATTAAGGATAGAGAAAAATGTTGGCCTTTAAGCCCAACATGAGTCCTCGACAACTCATCATGCTGAGGGGAATAGCGTGACTAGCCCAACTCAAATGGTAGTTGGTAAAGGCATATCAAACCCGTTGACAGCTGAGGATTTGCTAAAAATCCTAAGGGACCTGTTCCCAGTTGATTCCCTCTCCAAAATCACTTACCAATTCTCATCCATAGAATGGTAAGACCACATATACATTTCGCTATTACGTTAACATTAAACCTATGACAGTGATTCCCTCGTTTCTCCTCATGAAAACGAGCTCTCCAAAATCACTTACCAATTCTCATCCATAGAATGGTAAGACCACATATACATTTCGCTGTTACGTTAACATTAAACCTATGACAGTGATTCCCTCGTTTCTCCCCGTGAAACGAGACCTTTTCCCAAACTTCATTACAACCTTGAGCTTGGTGGCGTCTCAATCGTTATATCAGCGACCTCTGAACCAGCAGATAGCCAAGTCTCAATTTTGAGCTTGTTGACATTTACAAAAGACAAGTCTCAACCTTGAGCCTGTTGACATTTACAAAAGACAGGTCTCGATACTTGTTGACATTTACAAAAGGCAAGTATCACCAACTTCGAGCTTGGTGGTGTCTCAATCGGTTATGTCATTGCGACCTCTGAATCAGCAGACAATCAAGTCTCAATTTTGAGCTTGTTGACATTTACAAAAGACAAGTCTCAACCTTGAGCCTGTTGATATTTACAAAAGACAGGTCTCGATACTTGTTGACATTTACAAAAGGCAAATATCACCAACTTCAAGCTTGGTGGCGTCTCAATCGGTTATGTCATTGCGACCTCTGAACCAGCAGACAGCCAAGTCTCAATTTCGAGCTTGTTGACATTTACAAAAGACAAGTCCCAACCTTGAGCCTGTTGACATTTACAAAAGACAGGTCTCAATACTTATTGACATTTATAAAAGGCAAGTATCACCAACTTCGAGCTTGGGCGTCTCAATCGGTTATGTCATTGCGACCTCTGAACCAGCAGACAGCCAAGTCTCAATTTCGAGCTTGTTGACATTTACAAAAAACAAGTCTCAACCTTGAGCCTGTTGACATTTACAAAAGACAGGTCTCGATACTTGTTGACACTTACAAAAGGCAAGTATCACCAACTTTGAGCTTGGTGGCGTCTCAATCAGTTATGTCATTGCGACCTCTGAACCAGCAGACAGCCAAGTCTCAATTTCGAGCTTGTTGACATTTACAAAAGACAAGTCTCAACCTTGAGCCTGTTGACATTTACAAAAGACAGGTCTCGATACTTGTTGACATTTACAAAAGGCAAGTATCACTAACCTTGAGCTTGGTGGCGTCTCAATCGGTTATGTCATTGCGACCTCTGAACCAGCAGACAGCCAAGTCTCAATTTTGAGCTTATTGACATTTACAGAAGACAAGTCTCAACCTTGAGCCTGTTGACATTTACAAAAGACAGGTCTCAATACTTGTTGATATTTACAAAAGACAAGTATCACCAATCTTAAGCTTGGTGGCTTCTCAATCGGTTATGTCGTTGCAACCTCTGAACCAGCAGATAGCCAAGTCTCAATTTCGAGCTTGTAGACACTTACAAAAGATAAGTCTCAACCTTGAACCTATTGACATTTACAAAAGACAGGTCTCGATGTTTGTTGACATTTACAAAAGACAAGTATCACCAATCTTAAGCTTGGTGGCTTCTCAATCGGTTACGTCATTGCGACCTCTGAACCGGCAGGTAGCCAAGTTTCATCATTCATACAGTAAGGACTATTTTCCTCAGAAGGCTGCAATGCAACTTGAAAGCGACAATTCAAAGGATAAAATAAGTCGAAAATACAGCAGGGGAGTCAAAACAAAATCACCTTTATTGATTCCGGAAAGAAGAGATACATAGAGGCACATATATTACAAGCTATAGGGGTGCGTCATAAGATTTGATCCGTCCCTCAAGAAAGGCCAGCCTTGCCTCCCTATCATCGGCAGCCCTGATAAGAGCCTGCGACCTTAGCTCAGCCTCATTAAAACTCGCCGTCTGGGCCAAGCGAGCCTCGACCTCGGCCAAGGTTGCCCTCTGAGCTAACTCCCGCCGCGAGAGTTCATCACTCTGAGCCTTAAGCTGCTCAAGCCGCGCAGTCTCTTCAAGACGCACTGGTTCAGCCTTGGATAAAAGAAGATTTGCCTTCCTGATCATCTCCTTGGCCTTTTCAATTTTATCTTCAGTGTCAAAAAGAGCACCGTTAGAAGTATCTATGGCGTCCCCGAGCTCTATCTTCCTTGTCTCCAAGGATCTCAAGTCCGAAGAAATGGCCTTAGCGGCTTCCTGAGCGCAAGATGGGCTTCATGCATTTAAGCGATAAGGTGTGAAAGCTGCTCATCAACCAAAGACTCCAGGTCCGAACGGCTGAGACGGCACCATTCTTCTACGTCCCTCTTAAATTGGTCTACCAGAAGTTCTAATGCAGCGGCCTGGTCATCCCTTCCAAAGTCTCAGATACTCTCAATGCTTCGGGAGAGGTCCACCTTTAAAGCAGAGAATGAGGTGGTCGAGCCTTTCAAAATCAAAGCGATGGATCGCTTCAAGCTCTTATAAAAGCTATGGACTAACTCCGCCATAAGTCAAGTGCTGACTTCGCGTGACGTATCGATAACTTCGCCGAAAAGCTTGCCATAGCTCCGCTAAAAGTACAGTCCAAGCTTCGCAGATAATTCATGATAGTTTCGCTGAGGATTCTGTCGTTAACTTTGCACGAAGTTTAGCTCCGCCGGATCAATTCAAGTGAAGGAGAAGCAAATCAGATGAGCAAAAACTGAACTTTTATTGATTTAAAAGGAAAGGTACATTGATACTACTACATCAAGGTTGTATTTCATACGACAGAATCATTTGCTCAAAAGGCATACAAGTGGTCTTATCTACTTTCAAGCGAAACCAACTGGACACGAAAGGTCTTCCTCCTGCATAAGGCCGTAATCCTTCGCACAAGAACAGATTATGCCACCAGGAAGTTGAACCTTCCGTCAAAATTGACAAAGGACTGATCGCCACCAGCAGGTTGGATCTTCTTTGATGAAATTGGCAATGGGAGGATCCGCGACCTTACAGGTGACGTCCGCTTTCCCGAAGTGGATCATCTCGGATAAGCGACTACCATCCTCACCTCGAAGTGGATCATCTCGGATAAGCGACTGCCAACCTCTTCTGGGACATACATCAGCTGCCCCAGTTTGTTCCTCCTGCTTAAGAGTAAAGTTTCAACTAGAAAAGTAAGAGAAAATTTTCTAGTCTCTTTCATCAAGTCACAAGATTGGCGAACATAGCTCACTGCAATGCAAACTGGAACAAATTAGCAGTTAAACACAAGAGAAGCTGCAAAAGCACTAAGTCAAATTATTTAGGGCGAAGCAATCTGATTCAGTCAAACATTGATAGCCTCGCTTGCACAATGATGATGGGCTAGCTCAGCAAATGCCAAGTCCTAGCCTCGCCTATATGGCTAGCCAGACTGATCCTGAGGGACACAGTCTTGACCCCACCTATATAGCAAGACTGGCTCAACTGTGAAGAGACTAAGTCCCAAGTTTTGCCTGTGTGGTGAACCTAACAAGCATGCAATTATCTTTCTTCAGTCAAGTGATAGCTTCGCTAGGAAACTGGGCTGAAACCCTTCTCTGCAGATCAGTCAATTACAAAGAACAAGGGAAATTAATCCTTGAAGCAGCTGTTAAAGCTAAATTAAGGGAGATGAATTCCCTAAAAGATCATTGGTGAAGTCTTTGAATGATCAACACTTACCGGTCCTTAGCCGGGTAATAACTAGAGTGGACATCCCCACTAGTTCAGAGATCTGAGTATCTCTCTCAACCAAGAGAAGAGAAGAAGAGCAGATCACTTTTCTTTAGAGGACCTCAAGTGTTCTATTTATAGGCCTCATGGCCTGAGCATTGCCCCTTCAAGCGTGGAAGCACGAGCGCATTTAAGGCATTTATTGTGCCTTGAGAAAAGGGACGGTTTCCCTTGGAACTGTGTAAAGGAAGAAACGCTCTCCCTCATAAAGGCATTCATTACGCCTTGAAGAGAGAGAATATCCTCCCTCAGAAACGCGCGAAGGAAGAATATCTCCCTCGATCAATGCGAGAGAAGAAGTAATCCTTCTCGTGATTGACCCATAGCAATTGGCCTCGGGAAAGAAGTAGATGTTCCAGAGCGAACTTATTTCGGAAAGCCCAACACAAAGCTATCCAGATGCGAATCTACATGATTCTTCGGTGAACTTATCCCAAAGCAGGATTGAAAGCAAAGCTGAACTCAACCACCATGGCGACGTTCGTACTTCGCATACCATCGATCAAAGCAATTCAAAGTATTTCGAAGTCTGAGCCATTGCAGACTTTCGAAAACTTTGAAGGGAGTCTTGTTGACACTTAAAAAAGACAAGATTCTTATTGGTTCGAACAATGTCTAAACTTGTTGAAATTTACAAAAGACGAGTGATAGATAAGCTGACGACCAGTTTTCACCCATCTCCGAGGGACAAGGAAGCAACTTAGACTCCACTGATCCATCAAACAGACAGTAAGCCCGGATTGCCTCTAAACAGGCCTCAGCAGGTCTAAGATGCTAGCACTTAGCATCATATGAGCCCAAAGGGATAGCCTCGCCTAAGAGGCTAAGATCATCCAACTTCGCCTCAAAGCCATTCAAAGCTCCGCCAGGAAGCTAACTTGTAGCTTCGCCTGAACTGCTGAAGCGTAACTTCGCAGAGGAGTCAGCTCCGCCTGAAGCCACACGCAACCGCGCAGAAGGGTATGCGGTAGCTTCACCACAGACAACATCTAGCTCCGCCGAAGAGCTTTCTTCTGACTTCGCCAGATACTGCCTCCAGCTCCGCTGTGAGTTCAAAGCGGGCAGCGCCGCTGCTAGTCTGCTATGATTAATCTTTGACCAATCAAATCTCCAAATGAGATCAGATCATATCCAATCAAGATCAAATCCAATTAAGATCAAATTTGAGATCAAATTTGACAGTTGATTGCCACAATCTCTTGACTCTTCTAAAACGAGTAAGAGAATCAGGAGAGATTTTTCAATTATATGAAAGAATCAAAACGGATCAGGAGGATCAACCGACCTGCCATTTCTAGCTTCGCAGAAGCTGATTCTAGCCTCGTAGTAAGGCTACTTTCCAGATTTAAACAGATTTGATTCAATCTGTTTCTGTATTTTCAAGGGACGATTATACCCTTACTATCCTTATAAATAGCCCACCAGGGGTGCAAGGAGGGAGGACCACGCATAGGCTCCAGAGAGACGCCATACTTCTCGAGAGGACGCACCGTGCACAAACAGAGATCTATTCTCTTAAATTCAGAGACTTTTAGAGAATTGCTTCTCTATTCAGGGTGCTGATACCCTAATACTTTCTTCTTAAGGGATCTCTGAAACCAGGCGAGAAGGAATTCCTAATTGAAGATGGTTTTGAGAAGTAGCAAGAAGGTTCTACCAACTTTCTGTTCTCTGATTCCCCGAACCAGGCGAGAGGGGAATCTCATCGCTCGCATCGTCAAAGGGACAAAGTGGTCGCGCGCTGACCAGACTCCTATCGGCACACTTCTCTATAATCTCTGAGGAGATCTACTTGTAATCTTTTAGAATACTTGTAATTTAGCTCCTCAACTTTTTATTGTTAGTTTTCCCCTTTGCAAATCAATGGAAAACAAAAATCTCTGACTAAAAGGGAAAAATCCCTACCCGCAATGGGGCGCTCAATGACCAGAGGAGGAGGAGGCCCCTCCGTCGCAGAAGTTGCTGCCTCTTTGCCTGCTCGTCTTTTGGGGGCCATGGAAGAACTGAAAAGTTCTTAAAATATCAAACGAAGAAGGAGGGGGAAAAGGAGATTTGTTTCTCTGAAATTCAAATAGAAGTAACTCTCTCTTTTAGCCCAATCGGGCTTTTATAGGCTTAAGATTGCCTAAACTTTGCCTCCTCGAAAGGAGCGCAAGCGGTCGTTTCAAATTAATTTGAAACGGCGCCTAAGAGCCTTCCCGAGAAGCGTTACTTCAGCCCCGCTAAGGGCTAACTCTGCCAAGAGTTCAGTGTTGACTTCACGCTACGCTTGAGTAACTTCACTAAGAAACGTGCCTTATCTCAGCTAAAAGCACATCTCTAACTTCACGGAAATTTTGTGTTAGCTTCGCCAGAAACTTGTTCCTAACTTAGTTAGGAGTCTATCTCTAACTTCGCTAAAAGTTTAGCTCCGCTGAGAGTTTTATTTATTTTCTCCTAAGGAAAAGACTTACTTAAAGCTAGTCCACTCTAGGTGTTTTAGAATCAAAAAGGAGGGAAACAAAGCAGATAAACAGAGAATAAACATTTTTTTATTGATTCAAAAGGGAAGATACATTGACGCTACATCAAGGTGGTCTTTCGTACAACCGAATCATTGCTCCAAAGACATACAAGTTGTCCTATCTACTTTCAAGGTGATAAGCCAAACCAACTGGACACGAAAGGCCTTCCTCCTGCACAAGGCCGTAATCCTTCGCTTAATGGCAGATTTTGCCATCAAGAAGCTGGATCTTCTTTGATGAAAATTAGCAAAGGACTGACTGCCACCAGAAAGCCGGATCTTCTTTGATTAAATTGGCAAAGGAAGGATCCGAGACCTTACAGGTGACGTCTGCTTCCCGAAGTGGATCATCTCGGATAAGCGACTACCAGCCCCTTCCCGAAGTGGATCATCTCGGATAAGCAACTGCCAACCTCTTCTTAGAACACGCATCAGCTGCTCCAGTATGTTCCTCCTACTTAGGATCAAAGCTTCAACTTGAAAATTAAGAAGCAGGTTTCTAGTCTCTTTCATCAAGACGAAAGACTGACGGGCACAGTTCACTGCAATGCAAACTGGAAACAGGTTAGCATTAAATCGAAAGAAAACTGCGAAGATGAAATGCTAAGTCAAATTCCTTGGGTGAAGCAATTCAAATCTGATCCAGTGGTACTTCAATTAAGCAGAGGATAGCCTCGCTTGCATAGTGATGATGGACTAGCTCAGCATAAGCCAAGTCTTAGCTCCGCCTAAGGCAGTTAGGCAGAAGAAGCCTCAAAAAGGACCAAGTCCTAGCCTCATCTATATGGCTAAGCCAGACTGGTCCAGAGGGATGCAATCTTGATCCCACCTATATGGCAAGACTGACTCAACCTTGAAGAGATTAAGTCCCAATTCTTACCTATGTGGCGGATTTCACAGGCAGATTCAATAGATCAAGACAAAAACTCTGCATGAAAAAGTCTTTTCCTGATCAAGCGAGAATGATAGCTTCGCCGAGAAGCTAGAAAATAGGGTTGAAACCCTTCTCTGCAAGTCAGTCAGATACAGAATGAAGAACAAGGGAAATCAATCCCTTAATAAAGATTAAGGGAGATAAACTCCCTAAAGTCACTAGTCCATTGATAAAATCTCTGGATGACTGAGACTCACAAGCTCTTAGCCGGTTAGTGACCAGGGTAGGTGCCCCCACTATTTCAAAGATCTGAGTCTCCTTTCCTGAGCAACGAGGGGATGTCATGAACAGACTGTTTCTCTAAAAAGAACTTCAAGGGTCCTATTTATAGGCCTCATGGCGGACCACGCCGCTGCTGCTTCAAGCCTAGAAGCGCGGGTGAAGTTAAAGCATTTAAATGCTTAGCCTCGAGAAAGGGAACATTTCCCTCGCTAAAAGCAAGAGAGTTTATTCTAACCTCAGAAAAGGAAATAATCCCTCTCGTAACTCGCCAAAAAGCAGTTAGCCTCGAGAAAGGAACGTCATTCCAAATACCGAGTTAACGCGAGGCTACCCAGACGCGAAGCCACCTAGACGCGAAGCTACACAGAATAGCGAGTCTACACGATTTCTCGGCAAACTTATTCCAATCTGGAAGTAGGATTGAAAGCGGAGCTGAACTCAACCACTATGGCGACGTTCGTATTTCACATACCATCAATCAAAGCAGTTCAAAGTAATTCGGAGTCTGAACCATTTCATTACAGACTTACGAAAACTTTGAAGGGGGTCTTGTTGACACTCTAAAAAATAAGATTCCTAACTGGCCTGAACAATGTCTAACTTGTTAACATCTACAAAGGACAAGTGGCAGACAAGTCGACGACCAGTACTTCGTCCATCTCAAAGAGCAAGAATCAGCAACTTGGACTCTACTGATCCAGTGAAGCAGACAGTAAGCCGAGATCGTTCTTAAAAGCTCATGAGAAGGCCCAAACAGGTCCAGAGACGTTAAGTGAGCTCAACACTTAGTCTCGCACAAGCCCACGAGATAAGTCTCGCATAAGAAGCCAAAGTTGCTTAGCATCGCAGGAAGCTCCTTCACAAACAGCTGCGAGCTAACTTACAGCTTCGCTCGGAGATGCTCAGTTAACTCCGCAGAAAGTTAACTTCGCTCGAAACCCACGCAGCTGCGAAAGGATGATTGGTAACTTCGCCACAAGTTCTATCTAGCTCCGCTGAGAGCTTTCTTCTAGCTTCGCCAGAAGCTTCTCCCAGCTCCACCATGAGCTCAACGCAACGACTCCACTGTGGGTCTTTTATGGTCACCTTTGACCAATCAAATCTCCAGATGAGATCAAATCTAATTGAGATCAAATCTAATTGAGATCAAATTTGGCAATTGCTTGCCATAATCTTTTGACTCTCCCAATCAAGTAAGAAGATCAGGAGAAATCTTTCAGTTATTTGGAAAGAATCAAGGGCGTATCCCTTATTTAGCAGAGCGGATCAAGAGATCAGCTATTCATAGCTTCGCAGGAAGTGATTCTAACCTCGCGGCGAGACTACTTACCGTATGTAAAACAGACTGACCCAATCTGTTTTCAGATTTTCAGGGCGATTATACCCCTACTCCTCCTTATAAATAGCCTACCATGGGTAAGAGGAAGAAGGGAGAGAGCTAGAAAGAGGAAAGACGGCTAAGGACAGGGATCCACTCCCTTCCTTCCAAGAATTCAGAGAATTACTTCTCTAATCAGAGTGCTAATACCCTAAGATCTTTCTTCCTCTTAAGAAATCTCCGGAACCAGGCGAGAAGGAATTCCCAAGCGGAGGCAGCTCGAGAAGTAACAAGGGGGCTCTACCGACCTTCTGTTCTCCGATTCCCCGAACCAGGCGAGAAGGGAATCCCGTCAGGCGGCAGTCCGATTGTCTAATCGATCGCATCGCAAAGGAATAAAGTGATCACGCGCTGATCAGATTCCTACCGGCACACTTTCCCAAAAATCTTAGACGAGATCTACCTGTAATCTTTTTACTGCAAAGAGTTACTTGTAATTTAGCTCCTCAACCCCTTTTTTGTAAGTTTTCTCCTTTGTAAAAATCAATGGAAAACAATACTAAAGGTTGGAGAAGCTTGTGTTGGCTTTCTTCATCATCTCGAGAAAACTCAAGCACTACTTCAAAACCTTCCCGATCACAGTCATCACTGAGCACCCTTTGAGGACCATCATGCAAAATCTGGAGGCAACTGAAAAGATATCAAAATAGGCCTTGGAGCTCAGGCCCTACAGACTCAAATACGAGCCGAGGACATCAATCAAAGGCCAGGTACATGCCAACTTCATCACTGACTTCATCCCGGGAACCACAGAGTACGCTGACCAACTCAAATCAGTAAGAGGCATGAATCGGAATCATTCTCACCACCCTGGATGGATCCATCATTAAACAATCCTTCACCATAGGCTTTCCCGCGTCTAACAATGAATCAAAATACGAGGCTGTCATAGATGGGCTCCGAACGGCTATTACCATCAGAGTTACAAGGCTTGATGTTCACTGTGACTCCTCATTGGTAGTCAACTAGGTCAGCGGCGAATACGTCGTAAGAGATTCTCGTATGGGAAAGTACCTACAACTCATTCTTAAATTAAAGTCCAAAATTCTCCGATATGACTTCAAGTGGGTCCCTAGGTCTGCAAACAACCACACAGATTCGCTTGCCAACTTGGGGGCAGCCACAGAGTTCCAATTCAGACGAGAAATCTCTTTGACACATCACTAATCCGAGCATCCAGTGACGGACTGAAGAGATCCTATGCCTCTACACCTCACAAGGATGGAAGAGTCCCATCATTGCTTACTCGAAGGACAGGACACTTCCTGATGACATAGTAGAAGCGAGGAAATTCTAACACCTGGCCACTCGGTACATACTCCTCGGAGACACGCTATACAAAAAAATCCAACTCCAGCCTCCACCCCAACCTTTATTTGAGATGCCTCGGTCAGTAGAAGGCTCGGAGAGTGATGCAGGAAATCCACGATAGAGATTGTGAGAACCACGCGGGAGGCCGCTCTCTCACCCACAAGGTCATCAACTAAAGGTACTACTGGCTCTAGATGTTTGACGACGCTAAGGATGCTGTAAAAAATCCCCACAATGTCAGATGTTCGCCCCAACATTAAACCGGCCGAGCTCTGACCTTCACACCTTGCGCAGCCCATGGCCCTTTATACAATAGGGACTGCATGTAGTTAGATCTCTCCTCCAAGCGCAACCCCAGCTGTGTTTCTTACTGGTAGTCACCGACTATTTTACCAAATGGATCGAGACAATCTCACTCTTCGTAGTCAGCAGGCAGCAGATTGTTAAGTTCCTCTCGTAAAACATAGTATGTTGCTTTGAAATCCCCGCACAATCATCTCCGACAACGGAACTAAATTCTCCAGCAAGCAAGTGGCCAGGTTTTGTGCCAAATACAATATCACCCATCGATTCTCTTCACCATACTACCCTTAAGGTAATGGTCGGGCTAAAATCAACAATCGCACCATTCTTGACAGCTTATGCAAATGCATGGACAAAGCCAAAGGTAAATAGGCGGAGAAACTCTCCGGAGTACTCTGGGCCTACAGGACTACCAAACATGTTCCGACCAGAGAAACCCTATTCTTGTTGGCATATAGGACAGAGACGATTATCCCGGTCTACATCTGCATGTCGACACTCATGGCAGAAGGAGTGGTCACTGATCAGAAATACACCCTACTCTGTTTGATGCTGGATCACTCAAAGGAAAGGTGTCAACAGGCACAAATTCGCATCACAGCCTATCAACAAAAAATTCAGAGGGCTCACTATAAGAAGGTAAGCCCAGGGAATTCCAAGCCAGAGAGCTGGTCCTAAAGCGCGTGATCCAGAGCACTCGGCATAAGGATCACAAAAAACTAAGACCCAACTGGGTAGGTCCCTACATCATCACTGCTCACAGAGGAACCGAGTAATACACCCTAGCCGATCAGGGAGGGAACCAACTTAATAGGCAATGGGACTTCTTTCACTTAAAACGATATTATGTGTAAGTCATGTAAACATTCAATCAAAGGATCATTTTTCGCTATCTTACTTGCATTTCCCTCAACCCTAACGTCTACCCCGAGCATAATGCACAATCCCATAGCCTATACGGGTCCTCTACACCATGATAGCACACATTGGGAGTCACCTTAAAGATGGAGGCTCGTCCACGATGGTTGTCTGGTCTAGCCGATGACGGGTTAACACCCTGAAGACCGTCTGAACAAGCCTACAACCTATATAGGTCATCTATACTCTGATAGCACTCCTCAGAGAGCCACCTAAAAGATGGAAGCTCGCCTATGCAGGTTGTTCTGCTCTAGCCGATGACTGGTTAACAACCTGATGACTGCTTGAACGGGCCCCCAACCTATATGGGTCCTCTACACCCTGACGGCACTCCTCGGGGAGCCACCTAAAAGATTGAGGCTCGCCTACACCGGCTATTCTGGTCCAGCCGATGACGGGTTAACACCTAATGGATGTCTGAACAGACCTGCAGCCTATATGGGTCATCTACATCCTGACAGCACTCCTCGAGGAGCTACTTCAAAGATGGAGGCTCACCCACACTGGTAGTTTTAGTCCAGCTTATGATGGGTTAATACCCTGTTGACTGTCACCGCAACCTACAAGGGTACTCTACACCGTAACAGTTACCGATCGGGAAACTCCTGAAAGATAGAGCCTTGCCCGATGAACCTCTCTGAACACAACCTACATGGGTCCTCTACACCCTGATAGTTACCGATCGAGAAACTTCTAAGAGACGGAGTCTTTTTCGATGAACCTTTCTAAATATAACCTACAAGGGTCCTCTACACCCTGACAGTTACCGATTAGGAAATTCCTGAGAGACAGAGTCTTGCCCAACGAACCTCTCCGAACACAACCTACATGGGTCCTCTACACCCTGATGATTCCCGATCGGGAACCTCCTAAAAGACAGAGTCTTGCCCGATGAACTTTTTCGAACGTAACCTACATGGGTCCTCTACACCCTGACAGTTACCGATCAGGAAACTCCTGAGAGACGGAATCTTGCCTGACAAAACCTATCCGAATGTACCAACATGGGTCATCTACCCCTTAATGGTTACCAATCAGGAAACTTCTGAGGGACGGAGTCTTACCCGACGAACCTTTCTGAACGCAACCTACATGGATCCTCTATGCCTAGATGTTATCGATCGAGAAACTCCTGAGAGACGAAGTCTTGCCCAATTTTGTGACTTGGCACAGGATGATTTAATAAAAATAACTCATGTGACGTACATTCATTATGCCTCACCTACATTGATCTGGCGCGTTTGTCCGCATGTCTTTGTAGTTTGGTCTCCAAAGAATGTCTTACGTGAGTTGCGTTGCTAAAATGAAATATTCTGCATATCTATACATATTTAATGTCTATTTATTTATAAAACACTTTTAGTTATTTTAACATTATAATTATATATATTATAAATATTTATGATAATACCCTTTCCTATTAATAAGCAAGTATGTGTCCAATGCACTTGTGTATATAAATAAATTAATTAATTAACTAAAAGTGTTAGCACACGAGGTTTGAAGCCTTAAAAAAATTCAGCATAAACTTTATTAATGTAGCTAGATCCTTCTTATTCCCATCTATTTCTTTGTTGGTCCTCTCGCTAAGCACTAAAACACATGGAATAAATTATTACTTGTCTCTGCATAATAAGGCCAAAATAATAATAATCGTGAAAGCAACTAATCAACTAGTACGAACAGACTAGTTCCCATTTGGCATCCAATATAATTGTTATTTTACAACCATATATGTGAAGACTTACGCCTCTTCAAGTAGAACCCAGTTTATATTGTGGGAGGAATACAAAAGAGAACCAAATTAAAACTTACCAAATTAAGTAACGAAAAATTATCTTTAAACCCCTGACAAAAGTTTGTTTTAAGCCCTATAGTTTGCTTGCTTATAGAACAGACCTCTTGTCCAAGTTTCACATGCTTTTAGAACCTTGTCCCTACCAAAGCACGATATCATGTACTATGTATTTCATAATGGTATTTTACCCTTGCATGATCTAGTAGTGGATGATTAGATAAAAATAGTGCATGGTATTTCATAATGGACTCCTCGGTCTTGGGCATTTGTTTGCATTACTTTGTAGTTTGTTCCTCAAAGTATGTCTTAACTGAGTTCTTAGGTAAAATGAAATATTCTAGATATTTTTACATATTTAGTGTTTATTTGTTCAAAAACCACTTTTAGTTATATTAACAATAAATATATATATATATCTTATAAATGTTTATAACAATACTATTTCTATTAATATGTAAGTATGTGTCCAATATACTTGTGTATATAAATCAATAAATTAATCAATTAAAAATCTTAGTCTACTATGTTTGAAGTCCTAAAAAATTCAGCATAGACATTATTGATCTAACTAGATTCCTCTCATTCCAACTACTTCCCTGTTGGTCTCACTTTCTGACATTAATGCACATGAAATCAATTATTACTTGTCTATGTATAATAAGGTCAAAATAATAATGATGGTGAAAGCAACTAATCAACTAGTGGGTACAGACTAGTTCCCATTTGGAATCCTATATGATTGTTATTTTACAACCATATATGTGAAGACTCAAGCCTCTTTCTTCAAGTAGAACCCATTTTATGCGGTGGGAAGAACACAAAAGAGAACCAAATTAAAACTTTTCAAATTAATTGACGAAAAATTATCTTTAAACCCCTAAAAAAAGTTTACTTTAAGCCCTACAGTTTGCTGGCTTGCCAAACAAACCTGTTGTCCAAGTTTCACATGCTTTTAGAACCTTCTCCCTATCAAAGCACGATATCATGTTCTATGTATTTCATAATGATATTTTGCCCTTACGTGACCTAGCAGTGGATGATCTGATAAAAGCAGTGTCTGTGACGCACATTCAATTTACCTTACCCGTGTTTCATGGACTTCTTGGTCTGGGACATTTGTCCGCATTACTTTGTAGTTCGCTCTCAAAGTATGTCTTAGCTGAGTTCTTCGGTAAAAGAAATATTTTGCATATTTTACATATTTGGTGTTTATTTATTCATAAAACACTTTTAGTTATCTTAACAATAAATATGTATATCTCATAAATGTTTATAAGAATACAGTTTCCAATTAATATGCAAGTATGTGTCCAATATGATTGTGTATATAAATAAATAAATTAGTCAATTAAAAATGTTAGTCTATTAGGTTTGAAGTCCTAATAAATTCAACATGGACATTATTGATCTAACTAGATTCCTCTCATTCCCATCTACTCCCCTGCTGGTCTCACTTTCTGAGCACTAATGCACATGAAATCAATTATTACTTGTCTATGTACAATAGGCCCAAACTATGATAATTGTGAAAGCATCTCCTCGACGAGAAGCTTCAGACTAGTTCCCATTTGGCATCTTATATTTAATATTTTACAGCCAAATATGTGAAGACTCACCTCCTTCTTTAATTAGAGGCCATTTCATACTGTGGGAGAATGCCAAGGAGATCCAAATGAAAACTCACCAAATTAAGTAATGAAGGATTGTTATTAAACCCTGAAGAATGTTTTGGTTTTGAAATAACCCCTAGAGTTTGCTTGCTTGCCTAAAAATCCTCTTGACCAAGTTCATACGCTTTCATAATCAAATGAGGACCAAAATGAAGAAAAATAAAAAATAAGACTAAGAAATTTATTAAGCCACTTTCGCAGGTCTCGCAATTTCACTAAGTATGTGCAGCAAGTCTTTGACCTTCTAAGTTATCTCTAGAGGAGGAGTTTAGTCTGTTGAGAATTTTCAGTGGATTTCATCCACAAAATCCTAAATTTGGTGACCTACGAAGATGAAGTTAAGACATCCTTCACCACATGTCGGAAAATTTACTGCTACAGGGTGATACCCTTCGGACTCAAGAACACAGGGGCCACTTTCCAGCGGATGGTAAACAAGATCTTCAAAGATCTTATCGAGAACACCATGGGGGTGTACGTGGATGATATATTGGTAAAAAAGTCTATAGCACATAGATCACCTTTAACATCTAAACAAAGGCTTTGATCTCCTTAGGCAATACGAGGTGAAGCTCAATCCTGAGAAGTGCACATTCGAAGTAGCCTCCGGGAAGTTCCTAGGATATCTGCTCACCCAACGGGACATCGAGGTCGATCCCAACCTGATATTAGTAATTCTGAATATGAGATCACCGCTTGTATGAAGGAGGTCCAAATGCTAAATGGACATCTTGCTGCCTTCAGTCGGCTCATCAGCCGATCCATAGGCAAATGTAAGTCATTTTTCCTAGCCTTGAAGAAAATGGAGCGGACTTTCGCTGGAACGAGGAATGTGAAACGACCTTCCAAGAGTTAATGAGACACTTGGTCTCACCCCTTGCTATTGAAACCCACCCGAAGAGATGATGTATATCTACCTCGTTGTTTCAGAGTCAGCAGTTAGCGGAGCCTTGGTTTGAGAGAAAGAAGGCATCCAGAAACTAGTGTACTATGTCATTCACGCCATAAACGACCCTCAGATGAGATACCAAAGGTTGGAGAAGTTAGTGTTGGCTCTCTTCATTATCTCAAGAAATCTCAAGCACTACTTACAAACCTTCCCGATCACAGTTCTCACTGAGCACCCTTTGAAGACCATCGTGAAAAATCCAGAAGTGATTGGAAGAATATTAAAATAGGCCTCGGAGCTCAGGTCCTACGGACTCAAATACGAGCTGACGACATTAAACAAAGACCAAGTACTGGCCGACTTCATCGCTGACTTCATCTTGGGAACCATAGAGTGTGCCGACAACTCAAAAGATGGGTCTTGAATGTTTATGGCGCGTCAAACTGCAAAAGGTTAGGAATCGAAATTGTTCACACCACCCCAGGGGGATCCATCATCGATGAGTCCTTCACTCTAGGCTTGCCCGTGTCTAACAACGAACAGAATATGAGGCTGACATAGTTGGGCTCCGAACGGCTATTACCTTTAGAGTTATAGGGCTCGAAGTTCGCTGTGACTCCTCACTGGTAACTAATCAGGTCAGCAGCGAATACGTTACAAGAGATTCCCGGATGGCGAAATACTTAAAACTCGTTCTTAAATTGAAGTCCAAAATTCGCCGATGTGACTTCAAGTGGGTCCTTAGGTTTGCGAACAACCACGCAGACTCTCATGCAAACTTAGGGGCAGCCACTGAGTTCTAGATCAGATGAGAAGTGCCCGTCGACGTATGACTAATCCGAGCATCTAGCAACTGACTGGAGAGTATTGGCTCAAAGATCATTAGCCCTAATTTTGATGATAACAAAACATATGTAGTTTTGTTTTTAACAATTTTGTTTAACAAAGTTTCATGTTAACTCTTTATTGCATTTCGGCTCTATCACAAGACTCACAAGTTTGAAAGCCAAGAAGATGTAGATCTCAGAGTCTAAGCACATAGAAGAGCTCAAGGATCAAGTTTGCAAAAGAAGACTATATCAAGATTCATATTTTTGTTTTTTTATTTGAGATAGGATTTATAGTCGTTTGTTAAAACCAAGATGGTATAAGTTGATAGCCCTTTTAGGATTAACACTCACATCTTTCACATTCGTAAAGTATTTTAAAAAGAGTTCAAAACATTTCTCCTTTCCATTTTCAAGATCAAGTTTCAGAAAAATAAGTTTCAGAAAAATCGATTTTCAATTTAGATAAGTGTTTTTACAAAATATAGTTCTAACTTTGTTTTGTGTTGATCCATAATCACACACTAGTTCTATCAAGTCCCTAAACTCTATTTCATGTATAAAGATTAAAGTTTATTTTGTCAGAAATAGATTGGTTTCAAAAAGATTTCATGACAAGCTTTTGGCCCTAAGTCGATCGACCGACCGGTCGACGGTAGGCAGAGCAGCTTTGCTCTGTCAATTGACCGTGCTGTCGACCGACATGCACCAAAGTGCATTATGTGCACTTTGATTGACCGGGCGGTCGACCGATTGCATGAGCTTTGCTCTCGGTTGGGTCCGATCGACTGCCCCGGTCGACCGATAGAGAGCTTTGCTCTCTGGTTGGGAAAAATGGTCGACTGACCGGTCGACCGCTTTTTCCTAATGGTCAAAAATCTGACCGTTGGTGGTCGACCGGCCAGTCGACCGATAGAAGGATTTTCTTCTGATTTTTTCTCAACGGCTATATTCTGTTTTGTCCTTTTTTGGGTCTTTTTCCAACAACTCTTTTGGGTTTTCTCCTCATATTTTCATCCCCTATAAATAGTGGGACTGTAGAAAAACACAAGAATAAGATTTAATAAGTTAGAAAAAGATTTTATAAATTTAGCAGAAGATTTAGTCAAGTTTTAGCTTTTTCTAAAAGATTTTCCTTTGAGCCAAAATTTCACATTCTTGATTTTTATCTCGAGCCTTCCCTCTACGTCTTTGCAAGCTATTTCTACTACATAATCTCAAAGAGTTTCAGCTCCTCATCTTAGTTATAGGATTGTGCCTGTGAGCCTTTTGTGATCAAGAGAAGATCACCGATTTTTTTCTATTGTGAAGTTGTAGAAGTTGTGACCTCAAGTGAGCTAATGAGCTCTTGATGTTGCGGCATCGCAAGAGAGGACTTGTGAGTCCAATGAGTTCTAGTGAGAACTTGTAACGTTGGCAATCTAGTGAGATCGGTCATAGTTAGAATTCTTCATAGTGTTAAAGGCGAGGACGTAGCGCAGTGGCTCGAACCTCGGAACATATCATCGTGTTTGCGATTGTTTACTCTTTCTCTCTTCACTCTACTCTCTACTTACTTACTTGCACACTTGTATTATTTACTTATTTGTAAGTATTTCTTATATTATAATTGGTATTTGCTAGGTTACTAGCAAATAAATTTTTATTCCGCATTATTTGCCATTTAGTATAGCCATCTCCTACTCACCCCCTAGGTGATTTACAATTGGTATCAGAGTTTAATCCTAGTTTTGGTTTAACCACCTTAGGGAGATTCTTTCATTTAGCTATATTCATTTGTTGCATTTGTTATTGTGTGCGCACTTATACTTGTTTCATGGCATCACACGATTTCTCTAGCATCAAGTCTCCACCCAAATTTGATGGGTTGAACTTCCCTATTTAGAAGGTCAAGATGAACTTATTCCTTAAGTCCCTAAGAGTTAGAGTTGTCAAGGCCATTATAAAAGAATTTGTTGAACCTCATAGTAATGAGGATACATGGTCTGAAACAACCGCCAAGGACTATGAGGCCAATGTCAAAGCTCAATATGCACTTACATAAGTATTAAATGGTGATAATTTTTCTCGTGTAATTAATTGCAAATCCGCTTATGAAGTTTGGAATGATCTAATCATTACTCATGAGGGAATGTCGCAAGTTAAGAGATCTAAAGTTGACTTGCATTGTTCTCAATATAAGAATTTTTACATGCTTGAAAATGAATGTATAGATGAGATGCTTACTTGGTTCACCAAGATTACTAATGGTTTATTTTCTTCAGGTGACACCATTGACAACGACCAAAAAATTTGCAAGGTTATTAGAGCTCTCCTCAAAGCTTGGAAAGTCAGGGCGACAACCCTTAAGGAGCTCAACGATAAAGAAGAGATGGATTTCTCCGACTTCATTGAAAATCTCAAATTCATGAGATGAAAATGAAGGTGAGAGAAGAAAGGGAGACCCCAAAGAAGAAAGTGATAGCTTTCAAGGCTACTCCCTCATCCTTTGATGAAGAAGAATCATCGGAAGACGGTGATGAGGACTTTGCTATGCTCATTCGTAAAGTGACAAGATGTGTTATAAATAAGGAAGACAAAGCAACATCCGAAGAGGAAGATATCAAGGAAGAATTGAAAAGAAGAAGGAGGAGATGGATTCTTACTTTCATTGCAAGAAGATGGGTCATCTAATTATAGATTTTTCCTCACTTCAAGCCACTATCTCCAAGAACGTGCATAAGAAGAAGAAGGCGATGGTAGCCACTTGTGATAATTCGAAAACGAATTCTGAAGAGGAGATTGATGCCACACCCGTTTGCTTTATGGCAAATGGAGAGAAGACTTTCATGGTAAATTTTGAAACCTCTTTAGAAGATAATGATTTAACTATGGATGAACTTGCACAATTTTTTGAAGAATTACAAAATGGATATGAAATTTCTCTTGCAAAAAAAAAAATGAAAAAAAATGACTTTTTAAAGAATAAGCTAGAAATTATTTTTAAAGAGAAAAAAGACTTATATTTCTTTTGAGAAAACAAAAAAGGACTTTGATAAATACAAACTTATTTGTAAGGATAAAAGCCCCAATATTGCTTTTGACAAAAATGAATTTTTTGATATCCAAAAGTGTATTGATGTTTTGGATACCACCTTGAAAAAGTGTGCATTTGACATGAACAAATTTGCTTCTATGTTTTTAAAGAAAAAACCCAAAGAAAACATACACCTCATTCATCACACATACACTATGAACATGCACATACACATCAATATAAGCATGCTTTCATGTATGACAAAGTGTACACATATGCACATTGTGGCCGCGAAGGTTGTTTAGTACAATTTTGGTATGTTGGTTAAACATGTTAAATAAAAATATTTGGATTCGAGAAAGTACTTACCCTATAGGACCCAAAAAGATTTGATACTAAAAAATACACCAAACTTGATTGATGTAGGTGTGTCGTCTTTCTCCAAGACATAGAGAGAGAGATGGTGCCTTGATGGTGAATGCATCGGAGCTCAAAGAATCAATCGTCATATTACATCGCTATCAAGAAGCACCTATTTTAGAGAATACCTATGGTTTGGTAAACTCTCCATTTGAAAATTTCATTTCTAACTAGATGTATATACGCATAAGATTAGCTAGCTTTTCTTTTGTGTTAATATGCCTTAGTTATGAATACATGATTTTTGTTGTTTTTATGGATTGCTTGCCCATGTTTATAGTCTTTTTCTATGCTCACTTGGTTGATAGATATCTTTGCATGTATGTGTACATAGATAAACTCAACCTCATTTGCTCATATACATGTGTGTGTGTGTGTGTGTGTGTGTGTGAGTGTATATTGTTTATCTATCTTGTGATTGGGTATCATATTTAAACCATACTGAAGCAATAAATTAAGATAGTAACTGCACGCATCAACTCTTATCTAGAGAAATGATGATGAGAAGTTAGAACCCGTTAAGGGTATTCAGCTTCAATATCTTGTTTTTTTAATTGCTTGATATATGATTTAAATTGTTGAAAAATATATTTTTAATAGAGTGATAAAAAATGTGTGATATAATTTTTATGTGTTTTCATGCCTATAAGATTTTTAGTGTTATTTCTCTATTTTATGTATAAAAATATTCAAGTAAAATATTTTTCAAAAGCCCTTATATCATATTTCCTAAAAACTGATTTTTGGGTAATCCCGGCCGACCGATCGGTCAACCGAGTTGACTTGGAATAGGTCCGGTCAACCGGGCGGTGGACTGAGAAAACCTGAAATACCAAAAAAAAAAATTTTAGCCCAAGTCAGTCGACCGACCGGTCAACCGACTGTAACTAAGAAGCTCTCGGTTAGACCCCGATCGACCGCCCGGTAGACCGGAGTCGGGTCTGCTATTTTTTACCCAGTTTAAAAACTCTAAAATCCTTAATCTCTCTCACTTTTCTCTTCTCCACCGTTTCTCTTTTCTTCTCCACCCTATTTCCCTTCCTCCTATCTCTTTCAAAACTACCAAATCTCAAATTAAACTCTAAAATTTGTTGGATCTCTCCTCAAAACTTCAGATTCACCTGGTTTCAAGGAGAATTTTGGATTCTTCAAGGTATAATCCCTAATCTTCCCAAATCTTCTTTATTTCATAATTTTCTTTGAAATCATTCCAAAATTCGTGCCTAAATCTTGTTTATCATCATCCTAGTTTTACCATGTCTAAGAGGCCTAGTCTGATAAGAGAAAACAACTTGAACCATCATCAAACCCCTTTGTTTCTCAGAATGCATCTCATACATTTTCTGTGATCCATAATATGCATGTAATTTCTTGCAGAACTATTATACTTGCTGATTTTGAATACTTAAATCTAGCAAACATTTTGAACACAAGCTCTCTTGAACACTTAGTCACCATTAAGGAACCCGTCTACCCTGAGCTTGTGTATTATTTTTACTCTAATCTGACCTTTCAAACAATTATGTCAGATCTAGGGTTCTGGGGAAGAACATCGATATTTTTTAAATTGATTTGCCCATCTGCTACATCTCTTCTGTGAGGGTGTAGATATATATAATGATGAGATACATGATTTCGAACCTGATGGTGAATCTGCCCTCACCGCATCTCTCCTGCTTCACGAGGATAATAACCCTGCTTTAGTTAGGAACGAGGAGGTGAAGTATTATATGCTCACCGCCCAGGTCCTAGCAAAATAGTGTTCTATAATCTCCTGCCAAAATCAGAAGAATATGGTCATGCTCAAAATTTTACTCCCCTCTTGATCTGTTACCTTCTTAAAGGTATTAGAGTTAGTATTTTTAAGCTCATCATCGATTATATGGCTTCTGAGCACCTCCTGGTCCCAAATCGGCACTTACCATTAGGGATGCTCATTACCTGACTCTTCAAACAATTGAAATTTGATCTTTCTGCTGAACGGTCCATCGAACTGTCTATTAATATCAACAATACTCTCATAAAGAGGATGCGTGCTAGGGAGCGTGCTCCTGCTCCTCAGCCCCCTCCAATCATTCCTGCTGTTGCCCCCGGATCCTCTTCAGCCTCCTCAGCTCTATTGACCCATACACATCTCTCTCTGCTCAGCTTCGTGAGCATGATCTGAAGATGTCAACAAACTTTGAAAGGATTAAACGCGGAGTTCAGAATGACTTGCAATTCATCTACTCATCTATCGACGAGACCTATAGTAGGAACGCTTGGCCAGTTCCACTTTCGAGAGGACACGCACAGCCCCTTCCTTTATCGGGTCCTCCGTTTGACACCTGGGTACCTCCTCCAGCTCCTTCCGAGGCACCAGCTCCTCCTGAAGATCCAAACTTTCAGGAAGAGAGACCCCTTTTCTGTTGATGACAAAAAGGGGGGAGAGATTTTGTGGAGTTATCTAGGAGTTTTTTACTTTCATGTCTTTATTTATGTACTCTTTTATTTAGACATGTAGTATTTGATGTTTGGACATGTATTTTTATATTGTAGTACTTATTTTGTGGTATGGAACTTGTTTTGAGGTTGGTATGAACCTTTGTATGGACAAATTTCTTTTAAGATATCAATATTGTCTTTGGGAAGTTATGTATCTCTTTTTATGGTTGATTTTTGATACATATCCTCTATGTGTGGTATGCGGTGTGTTTGTATTCTTATGTATCTCTTATAAACAGACCATTTTACTACTTGTTTTGGAGGTTGAAGGATATTGGTTGGTTGGAGGAAACCGTTTATCCATGCACCTTGTATTTCTATATTCTTAGTATGTATAGATGGGTTGCATAGAACTTGATTGATATATCTTATTCATATGCTTTTATTGATGCATCTAAATTATATGTGACATTTTGATATATGCATGTGTTCAGGGAGAGCTTCGCCTGAAATCTCTTCTCAAATTATTTGTGATAACTCCATATGTTTTGTCATCATCAAAAAGGGGAAGATTGTTAGCCTAAAGGCCATTAGCCCTAGTTTTGATGATAACAAAACATATGCAGTTAAATTTTTAATAATTTTGTTTAATAAAGTTTCAGATTAACTCTTTGTTGCATTTTGGCTCTATCACAAGACTCATACGTTTGGAAGCCAAGAAGATGTAGATCTCAGAGCCTAAGCACATAGAAGAGCTCAAGGATCAAGTTTGCAAAAGAAGACTATATCAAGATTTATATTTTTAATTTTTGTATTTTAGATAGGATTTATAATCATTTGGTAAAACTAAGATGATGTAGGTTGATAGCTCTTTTGGGATTGACAAACACACATCTTTCACATTCCTAAAGTGTTTTAAAACGAGTTCAAAGCATTTCTCTTTTCCGTTTTAAAGATCAAGTTTCAGAAAAACAAGTTTCGAAAAAATCGATTTTCGATTTAGAAAAGTGTTTTTATAAAAATATAATTCTAACTTTATTTTGTGTTGATCCATAATCACTTACTAGTTCTATCAAGTCCCAAGAACTCTATTTGTGTTTAAAGATCAAAGTTTATTTTGTCGAAAAAAATTGGTTTCAAAAATATTTTCATAACAAGCTTTTGGCCCTAAGTCGGCCGACCGACCGGTCGACCGTAGGCAGAGCAGCTTTGCTCTATCGGTCGATCGTGCGGTCGACCAATATGCACCAAATTACATTATGTGTACTTCAGTCAACTGGGCGGTTGACCGACTGCAAGAGATTTGCTCTCGGTTGGGTCCGATCGACCGCTGCGGTCGACCAACAGAGAGTTTTGCTCTCTAATTGGGAAAAACGGTCGACCGCTATCACCAACAGTCGAAAATTCGATCGTTAGCGATTGACCAGTCAGTCGACCGATAGAAGAATTTCCTTTTAATTATTTTTCAAAATCTATATTCTATTTTGTCATTTTCTAGGTCTTTTTCCAACAACTCTTTTAGATTTTCTCCTCATGTTTTCATCCCTATAAATAGTGGGAGTGTAGAAAAACCTAAGAATAAAATTTAATAAGTTAGAAAAGTTTTTACAAGTTTAGAAAAAGATTTAGTCAAGTTTTAGCCTTTTCTTAAAAAAAATTTCTTTGAACCAAAATTTCACATTCTTAATTTTTAGTTTGAGCCTTCTCTTTACATCTTTGTAAGTTATTTCAACAACACAATCCCAAAGAGTTTTACCTCCTCATCTTGGTTATAGGATTGAACTTGTGAGCCTTTTGTGATCAAGAGAAGATCACTAATTTTCTTCTATTGTGAAGTTGTAGAGATTTGATCGGTCACATATATTGCATATGTGTTGTCACATTATCATTTTTATTACTTAATAAATCTTATTAATAAGTCTTATTTTTATTTAATAATGTGCAGCCCATTGCTAAAGGAGAGGGAAGAGAAATGAGCCCAAAAGCCCATCAAAATTCTGATTTAATTCAGAATTAATTTAAAATCAGAAAATCAGGACAGATCAAGACAAATCTGAAAAGATAAAATCGATTGAAAATCGATTAAAATAAATCTTCACAAATCAATTGGTTAAAGCCAAAGATCAAAAGAGGTTTCATCAAATTCAGGAGTTGAAAAGGAAAATCCAGTAAGAGATAAAAGGAAATCACTAAACTAAGGCGCTGTACCCCCCGGGAGTGGTCACCTGGCCACACCCAGGCCGCAGAAACGCGGTCATAGCCACGTTTTTGCGGCTTTGTTGGATCAGTTGGGGGAGCGTTTGCTCCCCCTATCTTTGTACGCTCTCCCTTGATTTTTGCCTATAAATACTAGGTTTTCAGAGACTACATGAACGATCAAGCAGAGATAAATTATTAGACCAGTTTTTCATTCTTTTTAGTGTAGGTTTTTATTTTTTATTTTTATGTAATTTTTACTTTTCTTTATGTAACTGAGAGGAGAGACGAGTTTCATGGAGGATTGAGAGCAAGTTTGTATTTAGGTTGATACCGGTGTAAGTAAATCTTTTCTTTCATTGTTATTTGAATCGATTCGAAGTTTTTTCTTCTTCTTTACTCTTGTTTTCGTTTACTTTCCTCTGATGTGTTGCAATCCAAGTGAATCTGATAGCCTCGAGGCTGCTTCGCCATTGCAAGTGTCCTTGATGGCCTATGGTGATGAACAACCATTCTTTTATTAGTTTAGCTTGCCTTTTTATTCATAGAGTAGATTGAGAATGGGGAAGATCCTACACGCCATACTTGATCACTTTTAAAGACTAGGTAAGTAGTGACTACAGATCCAAGGTATATGAGTACTGAAGAGGTAAGTAATTTTTAGTTTCTTTCTTTTCTTTTAACATTTAATTTAGATCACCAACACCACAATCCCCCAACTCTTTTATCACTCTTTTTAACTTCTTTGTATAAATCCATTTTCAGTTTTCTCCGCCTTCTCAATCTACCACTTTCTTCTTAACTTAACTGCAACTTATTTTTTCTTTTCTTTTCAAGAACTAAAAGAAGATCTTTAACCATTATTTGTAACTCAAAAGAGAACTTATTAAAAAACTTCCATCGCTAGTCCCTTCTTGTGCATCACGAACCGCATAGCCACTTACTATAGCGGTAGCATTGAGAACCTGAACATTTTATTTTAAAGTTCTAAAATTATGTACTCTTGTGTGCAGGTGAAGCCTCAATCAAATTTTGACGCCGTTGCTGGTGAGGGACGGTAAGTAATTCTTTTTTTAAGTTTACATTATTGGTTAAGTCTCTTCTTTGTTCTTGGTGTGCAGTGATAGATATCAAGAAAATTTTTGCTACAGTAGACATATAAGTGGCCCTGGACTCTGCTCAATAAAGTAGAGCCCAGAAGCCCTAAGATTTGCTACATTCCAGTGGCAAATCTGAGTGAACTACTGATCTGTATTTTTGCAAGTTGGCTGAATTATAAAGCTAAATTTCTGCAACTATTTATTTTCTTGATTAACTTACTGTACATACTTTCTAACCTCAACAGTAAATTGATATTTGTTAAATGCTAAAAATCGTTTAGACTTTGCATTTAGGCACGTGTCTAATTCGTTTACAATTTATATTACTGTTGAAGAGTGCTGGAGTAAAGGTACGTGTGCATAGCATGTAGTATAGGAAAACTTTTGAATTGTTTATATTGCTTAAGTGTTGCTTTTTATATGCACATTACACTAAATTTATTTAAGGGCTTGTCCTATAAACAAGATAAGGTGGGGAAGTCATTATCCTCCCTTAACCTACAAACAATCTCCTTACTCACTAACCCAAGCCTAACTAAAGCTGAGTAGACGTTAACCCTAGGGATATCTCAGACTCATATAGGAGACTGACCTAAGGGGAAAGATAATTTGAATTTGACTCTTGCCAATTGGTGTTTAAGGTTGGAGATTGAGGGGCGAAACCCTGAAGATTGGTAGTTTGACATAATTAGGCCCGTTGCTTAGGCACGGATACCTCTCACTGATCTTGCCCCTACCGGCCGATTAACTTGTGGTCAGATTCGACAATATACCCCCCGTGAACAGTCTAACCAGTTAGGAGTCGTCTAGGTTTAAGGTTTACCCTAACTTAGATTAGATTTTTTAGTTCTTTTTGTTAGTTTATTTGTTTGTTTTTCTTTGTTTGATTTTGATATTTCTTGTGTGATATGGCTTATAACAACAATTTTTTTAACTTTAATGGTAATCCATGTTATACCCCGACCTCTTTTTCGGATGTTACCAACCCATCATATCATAACTTTAACCAACCTAGTGTGCCGGATTGGTCTTTATCTGAATCAATACATGTCCCAGTCCCAATACTATGAGCAAGACTGGAATAATCATCACTATTCTTCACAGAGTCAATGGGGATACAACTCTTCCGAGTCATATTGTCAACTATCCTACCAACATCCAGCTTCATATACTCCTTCTCCCGAACAACCATTAGAAGAATCAATTGACTGAAAAAAGAGGATGGAAGCCTTAGACGAGCTTGAATGATGAATTTAAAAATTCCGTCAAAATTTTCAAGTCACAGATCCTTACTCTATTTTCCAAGATGAATATGCCGACTTAGAAAAGAATGTGAAATTCATGATTAAATCCCAAAATGATCCACTTGATATGATAGAAGCAAGACTTAGTAGATTGGAAAACATGCGTAGGAATAAGGAAACTCTACCTACCCAATCTTTGACTATTCTCGACACTTCTAGCCATATTGATGAAAATCAAGAATCATGGTATCTTAAGACTTTGACCAAGATTCAATTTTATCATAAAATCTTGAACTTGACCAATATCAACCCATTAACGAATTGGAAAGTTTTCATTTTAATGAGATTGAACTTGATTATGAATGTGAACTCGATCACCAACTTTGTGATTCAGTTTCCGTCTTCGAATTTTTGTTGACTCCGGTATTTTTACCCAATTTGGACCAATTTTTTGAGCCAATATTTATTCCTGTACTCATAGATCTAAAAATGGAATCACCAATTTTGGATAGTCACATTCCATTGATAGAAAAAGAATATGAAATTCAATTCTTGGACTTGGACTCAACTCTTAAACCAAAACTAACTCTCGAACCCAAAGTTGATTTTTTCGTGTTAGTATTAGTTCCAGAACTTATCATTCTTGAGCCCTAGTCAACCATTCCACCAAGTCACATTCTTTTGTTGGATATAAGTATAGACTATGATGACTCCATGACGATTTTTCAAGACCAGTCATGTAAAGGGAATAAGTTTCATGATAGGATCTTTCATGATCCTATTCATATTGGGGATTCTAAATATGTAAATGGAAAAGAGGTCAATAAAAATGGATTCTATGAACCACCACATTATCTTGATTGGGTAGTAACACTTGACCCAATCAGATCACCACCGGAACCACCACCATAAGGCAATATTTTCCTTCCCTTTCTTCTTTTTCATGCATCAATGCATTAATTCATACATTGAGGACAATGCATGAGATAGGTGTGGGGAAGAGTTCTAACATAACTTAGGTTTTCCTTTTATTATTCAAAAAAAATTATTAACATTTCTTTGCTTTTAAAAAATTTGAAAATAGAAACAATATTTTGACATATTCTTTGTAAGAAATTAAGTCAATTTAAAGGAATAGGAGAATCATAATTAGGATTTCTTATACTTGATCAAAATAAGATTATTTGTTTGATTTTCAAGGTTAGGAAGAAAATTTGAAAAAGTAATTTAATCTTGATTTTTACCTTGAAGATATATGCATGCTTTATATACTTACACACTTAGGGTTCAAAAATAAAGATTTTTATGTCTTATTAAAAAAAGAAAAAGAAAACAAAAATATATATATATATAAATTCTCTGTTTATGCTGGGTATTTGTGCCTCATAAAGCATAAAGTATTCACGCCTAAAAGCGGTTCATATAATAAAATCATTAGTTTTGTGCCCTTATTTGCAGGAGTTCTTAAGCCCTAGGGTGTTTTCTCACCCGGTGCCCTCAGACTATTCGTTTTGGAAGTCACCGATTAAAGGCTCATTACATAGACAGATTAGAAAGCCTAATAAAATTAAGGAATAATATCACCAAAAATAAATAAATAAATAAATAAGGCATAAGGTTAGAGTTAAAAAACTCTTAGTCAAAATTTCACGGTCACGAAGGTGCATATGACTTAGGGTAAAATAATAAACTAGATGAGAAGTACAATTTGACTCCTTACTTTGATTGATAACAAATTTTGGAATAGAGACTAAGTTTAGGAATGAAAAATTTGATTTTCCTATAACTTATAAATTACTTGAACTCTTATAATAATACTTCAAATATTTTTCTCTTTCAAAATGTTTTTCGAAAATATTAACCCTTTGTTTCTCTTTCTTTATGGATTTTATGGGTGTAATCCACTGAAAACCCTCATGAGACAAAACTAATCCTCTAGGGGGAACCTAGAGGTTTAACGGCTTGTTGCACATGCTCAGTGCAATCGCGTGACCCACGAAAGTGGTCAAAAATCTTTGGTTTAGTTTTGTTGTTTTGCTCGAGGACGAGCAAAAGATAAGTGTAGGGGTGTGATTGGTCACATATATTGCATATATGTTATCACATTACCATGATTATTATCTAATAAATCTTATTAATAAGTCTTATTTTTATTTAATAATGTGCAGGCCCATTGCTAAAGGAGAGGGAAGAGAAACATGCCCAAAAACCCATCAAAATTCTGATTTAATTCAGAATTACTTCGAAATCAGAAAATCAGGAAAAATCAAGATAAATCAGGGAAGATAAAATCGGTTGAAAACCAGTTAAAATAAATCTTCACAAATTAATTGGTTAAAGCCAAAGATCAAAGAAGGTTTTGTCAAATCCAGGAGCTGAAACAGAAAATCCAGCAAGAGATAAAATAAAATCGCTAAACCAGAAAGTTGTACCCCCGGGTGTGGCCGCCTGGCCACACCCAGGCCATGAAAACGTGGCCAAAGCTGCGTTTTCACGACTTTGTTAGATCAGTTAAGGGAGTGTTTGCTCTCCCTATCTTCGTACGCTCTCCCTTGGTTCTTGCCTATAAATACTGGGTTTTCAGATACTACAGGAACGATCAAGCAGAGATGATTCTTAAGCCAGTTTTTCATTCTTTTTAGTGTAAGTTTTTACTTTTCCTTTTATGTAATTTTTACTTTTCTTTATATAACTGAGAGGAGAGACGAGTTTCATGGAGGAATAAGAGCAAGCTTGTACTGAGTGTGACACCAGTATAAGTAAGTCTTTTCTTTGATTGTTATTTGAATCGAATCAAAAAAAAATTTCTTCTTTACTCTTGTTTTCGTTTACTTTCCTTTGATGTGTGGCAATCAAAGTGAACCTGATAGCCTCGAGACTGTTTCGCCGTTACAAGTGCCCTTGATGGCTTATGACGATGAACAACCATTCTTTTGTTAGTTTACCTTGCCCTTTTATTCATAGTGTAGATTGAAAATGGGGAAGATCCTATACGCCATGCTTGGTGCCTTCAAAGACTAGGAAAGTCTTAGCTACGGATCCAAGATATATGAGCACTGAAGAGGTAAGAAATTTTTAGTTTCTTTCTTTTGTTTTAACATTTAGTTTAGATCACCAATACCACAATCCCCAACTCTTTTATCACTCTATTTAAACTTTTTATATAAATCTATTTTCTATTTTCTCCACCTTCTCAATCTACTAATTTCTTCTTAACTTAACTGTAGCTTATTTTTTCTTTTCTTTTCAAGAATTAAAAGAAGATCTTTAACCATTGATTGTAACTCAAAAGAGAACTTACTAAAAAGCTTCCATCGCTAGTCCCTCTTTGTGGATCGCAACCCGCATAGCCACTTGCTATAGCGGTAGCATTGAGAACTTGCGCATTCTATTTTTAAAGTTCTAACATAACTTAGATTTTTCTTTTATTATTTAAAAAACATTATTAACAATTTCTTTACTTTTAAAAGAAAACTTTTTGAAAATAGAAATAATATTTTAACATATTCTTTGTAAGAAATTAAGTCAATTTTAAGGAATAGAAGAATCATAATTAGGATTTCTTATACTCGGTCAAAATAAGATTATTTTTTTGATTTTCAAAGTTAGGAAGAAAATTTAGAAAAGTAATTTAGTCTTGATTTTTACCTTGATGATATATGCATGTTTTATGCACTTACACACTTAGGGTTCAAAAACAAAAATTCTTATGCCTTATTAAAAAAATAAAAATAAAAATAAAAAATATATATATATAAATTTTCTGATTAAGCTGGGTATTTGTGCCTCATAAAGCATAAAGTATTCACGCCTAAAAGCGGTTCATATAATAAAATCCTTAGTTTTATGGCCTTATTTACATGAGTTCTTAAGCCTTCGGGTGTTTTCTCACCCGGTGCCTTGAGACCATTCGGTTTGGGAGTCACCGATTAAAGGCTCGTTACATGGGCAGATTAGAAAGCCTAATAAAATTAAGGAATAATATCACCAAAAAATAAATAAATAAGGCATAAGAGTTAGAGTTAAAGAACCCTTAATCAAAATTTCACGGTCACGAAGGTGCATATGACTTAGGGTAAAGTAATAGACGAGATGAGAAGTACAATTTGACTCCTTATTTTGATTGATAATAAATTTTTGAATAAAGACTAAATTTAGGAATGAAAAATTTGGTGTTCCTATAACTTATAGATTACTTGAACTCTTACAATAATACTTCAAATATTTTTCTCTTACAAAATACTTTTCAAAAATACTAACTCTTTGTTTCTCTTTCTTTATGGATTTTGTGGGTGTAATCTACTGAAAAACCTTACGAGACAAAACTCGTCCTCTAAGGGGAACCTAGAGGTTTAACGGCTTGTTACACATGCTCAGTACAATCACGTGACCTAGAAAAGTGGTCTAATAATTTTTTATTTAGTTTTGATGTTTTGCTCGAGGACGAGTAAAAGATAAGTCTGGGAGTGTGATCGGTCACATATATTGCATATATATTGTCACACTACCATGTTTATTATCTAATAAATCCTATTAATAAGTCTTTTTTATTTAATAATGTGCAGGCCCATTGCTAAAGGAGAGGGAAGAGAAACGAGCCCAAAAGCCTATCAAAATTCTGATTTAATTCAGAATTAATTCGAAATCAGAAAATCAGGACAGATCAAGCAAATCAAAGAAGATAAAATCGATTGAAAAACAGTTAAAATAAATTTTCACAAATCAATTGATTAGAGCCAAAAATCAAAAGAGGTTTCATGAAATCCAAGAGCTGAAACAAAAAATCCAGCAAGAGATAAAAGGAAATCGCTAAACCAAGGAGCTGTACCCCTGGGTGTAGCCACCTTGTCATACCCAGGTCACGGAAATGCTGCCAAAGCCGCATTTTCGAGGCTTTATTGGATCAGTTGGGGGAGCATTTGCTTCCCTATCTTCGTACGCTCTCCTGTAATTGGTTTTTACCTATAAATACTAGGTTTTCAGAGATTACAGGAAAATCAAGCAGAGATAGATTCTTAGGCCAGTTTTTCATTCTTTTTAGTGTAGGTTTTTATTTTTTCTTTTATATAATTTTTACTTTTCTTTATGTAACTGAGAGGAGAGACGAGTTTCAAGGAGGAATGAGAGCAAGTGTGTACTGAGGGTGACACTGGTGTAAGTAAGTTTTTTCTTTCATTGTTATTTGAATCGAATCGAAGTTTTTTTTATTTACTCTTGTTTTAATTTACTTTCCTCTGATGTGTTGCAATCCAAGTGAATCGATAGCCTCGAGACTGCTTCGTCATTGCAAGTGCCCTTGATGGCCTATGGTGATGAACAACTATTCTTTTATTAGTTTAGCTTTCCTTTTAATTCATAGTGTAGATCGAGAATGGGGAGGATCCTACACGCCATGCTTGATCGCTTTCAAAGACTAGGTAAGTCGTAGCTACAGATCTAAGGTATATGAGCACTGAAGAGGTAAGTAATTTTTAGTTTCTTTCATTTCTTTTAACATTTAATTTAGATCACCAACACCACAATCCCCTAACTCTTTTATCACTCTTTTTAACTTTTTTGTATAAATCCATTTATCATTTTCTTCACCTTCTCAATCAACCACTTTCTTCTTAGCTTAACTGTAACTTATTTTTCTTTTCTTTTTAAGAACTAAAAGAAGATCTTTAATCATTGATTGTAACTCAAAAGAGAACTTACCAAAAAGCTTCCATCGCTAGTCCCTCCTTGTGGATCACGACCTGCATAGCCACTTGCTATAGCAGTAGCATTGAGAACATGCACATTCTATTCTTAAAATTCTAAATTTTGGTATTCTTGTGTGCAGGTAAAACCTCAATCAAAGTGGCCTCAAGTGAGCTAGTGAGCTCCGTATTGGTGTTGTGGCACTGCGAGAGAGGACTTGTGAGTCCATTGAGTTTGTGTGAGAACCTATAACAGTTAATGATCTAGTGAGATCAGTCATAGTGAAAATCTTTCTTAGTGTTAAAGGTGGGGACGTAGAGTAGTGGCTCAAACCTCGGAACATATCATCGTGTTTGTGATTGCTTACTTTTTCTCTCTTCACTCTACTCTCTCCTTACTTACTTGCACACTTATACTGTTTACTTATTTGCAAGTATCTCTTGTGTTGTAATTGGTATTTGCTAGGTTGCTAGCAAGTAAATTTTTATTTCACATTATTTGCCATTTAATATAACCATCACCTATTCACCCCCTCCTCTAGGTGATTTACAGAGAGTTCTCTATACCTCGACGCCTCACTGGGATGGAGGAGTCCCATCATTACTTACCTAAAGGACGGGACACTTCCCAACGATGGAGTAGAAGCGAGAAAACTCCAACACGTGGCCACCCGGTACATACTCCTTGGAGACACACTATACCAAAAAAAAAAAAAGCCTATTCCAGCCTCCACCCCGAACTTTTTCTGAGATGCCTCAGTCCGAAGGAGCTCGGAGGGTGATGCAGAAAATTCACGACGGAGATTGGGGGAACCATGGGAGAGGCCATTCTCTCACCCACGTGGTCATCAACCAAGGGTACTACTATCCCAAGATGTTCGACAACGCCAAAGAATATGTAAGAAAATTCTAACAGTGCCAGATTTCGTCCCAACATCAAACCGTCTGAGCTCTAATCCTCACACCTTACACAGCCTGTGGCCCTTAATGCAATGGGGAGTGAACTTAGTCAGACCTCTCCCCCAAGCACAACCCCAGCTGTGTTTCCCACTAGTAGCCACCGGCTACTTTACCAAATAGATTGAGATAATACCACTCTCTGAGGTCAGCGGGCAGCAGATTGTCAAGTTTCTCTGCAAAACATAGTATATCACTTCGGAATCTCCCGCACAATCATCTCCGACAATGAAACTAATTTCGCCAGCAAGCAAGTGGCTAGCTTCTGCGCCAAATACAACATCGCCCACCGATTCTCTTTACCTTACTATCCTCAAGGCAAAGGCCAGTCTGAAATCAACAACCCCATTATTCTCGACAACTTATGCAAATTCCTGAACAAAGCAAAGGATAAATGGGCGAGAAACTCCCCAGAGTACTCTGGGCCTACAAGACCAACAAACGTGTTCCGACCAGAGAAACCCCATTCTTGTTGGCATATGGGACAGAGGCGATTATTTTGGTCGACAACTGCATGCTGACACTCAGGATATGAAGGAGTGGTCTCTGATCAGAAATACATCCTACTCCGTTTAATTCTAGATCACTCGGAGGAAAGGCATCAATAGGACCACATCCGCATCATAGTCTATGAACAATAATTTGGGTGGCTCACCACAAGAAGTTGAGGCCCAAAGAATTCCAAGCCGGAGACCTGGTTCTAAAGCGCGTGATCCAGAGCACTCGGCAAATGGATCATGGAAAATTAAGACCCAACTAGGAAGATCCCTACATCATCACTGCTCGTGGAGGCAACAAGTAATACACCCTAGCCAATCAGGGAGGGAGCCAACTTAATAAGCAATGAAACTTCTTTCACTTAAAATGATATCTTATATAAGTAATGTAAACATTCAATAAAAGAATCATTATCCGCTATCTTAATCCTGTTTTCCTTAACCCTAACGTCTGGCCTGAGCATAATGCACAGTCCTCACAGCCTATACGGGTTCAATACACCCTGATGGCCCCCTTGGGGAGCCACCTGAAAAATAGAGGCTCGCCCACGTCGGCTGTTCTGGTCCAACCGATGACGGGTGAACACCATGATGACCGACTGAAGAGGCTCGAAGCCTATATGGGTCCTCTACACCCTATGGCACTCGTCGGGGAGCCACCTGAAAGATGGAGGCTCACCCACACAGGCTGTTCTGGTCCAGTCGATGACGGGAAAACACCCTGATGACTGCCTGAACAGGCTCGCAGCTTATATGGGTCCTCTATATCCTGACAACACTCCTTGGAAAGCCACCTTAAAGATGGAGGCTCACCCACGCCGGCTATTCTATGATTAGTCTCTACAACTGCATATTTCATACCACATCTTCACATTTATTTAATATTAAATTCTGCTAAAAATACCTCTCTTGTATGTTTCTAAGTTCATGGTGTACAATGAAGAAGAAAATCCTAAATCACCATGTAATGGGTGATTAAAGGTCTATAATAAAGCTATTGATCTTGGAGAGCAGTTTCGTCAAAACCAGGGGCCCAAAACTAGAAACTGAGACCTGCAGCTGACAGGGGCAGACAGCGCGCGGCAGCAGGCGCCGCGCGCGCGGCTCTAGAAGAGCCGCGTTTTCGCGGCAGTACGGACGTGGCTGCGCCCGTGCTTTGGGCCAAGGGTTGTCCCCTGGCCCCCTTTCCCCTGATGCCTATAAATACCTCCTGGGGTTCTGAAGAGGGGGATATACAGAGAATTAGGGTAGTTTCTTCTCCATGTTGTAGTTTAGGGTAGTTTAGATTAGTTGTTGTTCTTCTTCTTTTGTATTTTCTATTTTGATAGATTATGTAATAGGAAAGAGAGTGATCATAGGATAGAAGAGAAAGTTCTTGTAATGGAGGGTGATACTCTATGAAAGGTTCCTCCTTTATCTCTATTTGCTTCTTCTCTAACTCCTTCTACATGATTAGCTAATCTTTTCTCTCATGGCAACTAACTACTAATCACTAACTAGTCTAACTTCTTACTTGATAATCCACATGAATCTAATAGCCTCTTCTTGGCCTTACGCTCGCAAGAGCCATTGATGGCTCATGATGATGGATTCTAACACTATAACATCCTAACTTTCTAACAAGCTAAAATTACTTTTCTCCATGATTACTCTTGTTTAGTTTTGATGGTTTAAGTATAACTTGCACTTGTTTGTTGAGTTTGGACATGATGAGTGCATATCGGTCATGCTTTGAAACGCTTTTGAACTAAGGACTAGTGATGGCAAATGATACATGTGAGACAACTATCACTAAGAGGTTAACATGTTGGTGGAGTCATTAGTAGTTAGTAGCCATCACTTTTCTTTCTTTTTCACTTTGTTTTAGAAATATTAAAAATCACATATCTTCTTTTCTATGTTTCTTACTTCTTTGTGTTTCACCGTACTTCTCTTTGTTTTCCTTTCTTTTCATTCTTTTAAACATTGAAGAACTTTTAATACACACACATGAATCAATCGGTAAAGCTTTTATCGCCCCCGTCCTTATGGATTTGACTCGTTTTAGCCTCTATGCTATAATAGAAGTATCGAGGAAGTCAAAGCACACACACTTTAACTCTTGATTTCAAAACATACATTTTTTGTTCGCAGTTTTTCTTAGATCAAATTTTAGAGCCATTGTTGGGGATAGGAACGATTTGATTTCACGTTTTTATTAACTTTTTTCTTTGTTTTTTTGTGTGCAGGTCAAAATTTTAGCATTATAGAAGTCCACACCTGCTTTTGTGTGGTTGGGTAAATTCTTATATATTCTTATTATGTACACTGTAATAATTTTAAGAACTAAAATATGATAATTTGATGTTTTAAAACGGTATAGACATTTGCATCTGGACACGTGTCAATTTTCATTCCAATATATTGTATTCTATTCTTCTTTTGTTGTGATCTTGACGGAGGTGTACATATTGCATAGCATATAGTTAGGACAAACACGTAGATAATTTACTCTCTTTATGTGTTCATTCTTATCTATATTGCACGCTTGCACAACTTGAACTTAAGGATAAAACCCAATACAACATAAGGTGGGGAAGTTATTACCCTCCCTTAGCCCAAAAATTACATCCCAACTCACATAACCCAAGCCTAAATAAAAATTGCTAGACGTTAGCCCCTAGGGATATCTCGGACTCATTTAAGAGATTGACCTAAGGAAAAAGTTGTTAGAAGTTAACTCTTATCAAATTGGTATCTAAGGTTGGGGATTGAGAGACAAAACCTCGAAGAATAGTGATTTGACATAATTAGGCCCGTTGCTCCAGCACGGATACCTCCCACTGATCTTGTCCCTACCTGGCCGATTAACTCGTGATCAGATTCTGACAATGTACCCCATGGACAGTCAAACCAGTTAGGAGTCGTCTAGGTCTAAGTCAATCCTAGCATAAGCTTGTTTTCTTTTTCTTTTTCTTTTTCTTTTTCTTTTTCTTTGTTTGTTTGTTTGTTTGTTTTCTTTTTTTTTGTATATTGTGAAATAGATTTTAAAAACAATAATTCTTTCAATCAAAATATTAATCTATATTTCATCCCGACCTCATTTGACTCTGAAAACTCCAACCCGGCTATGTACAACATGAACCAACCATATATGCCGAGTTGGGATTATCCGACTCAGTATGACCCATATCCCCAATCATATATGACTATAATTTTCAAAATGACTTCCACTCTTCACAGAGTTCATGGGGATTCACCTCCTCCGAGTCAAATTTTCAACCATCTTGTCCATAACTTTCACAATATTCATTCCCCGATTCTTCTTCATATCCTCTTTTTCCTGTTCCACCAACTAAGAAAAAAACTAATTTGGAAGGGAGTATGGAAGCCATGCTTGAGTCCCAACAACAAATTTAAAATTTTCTCATTTCACAATCCTTCCCAAATCAAACTCCATATACTCCTTTTTTAGAACATCCAATTGAAGAAGAATCTGAGCTAGAAAAGCGTTTGGAAGTCTTTTGTGAAAAAGTGCAACGATTCCAAAACATGTTGGACTCATCATCTCAACCACATTTTTAAGAGCATTCTCTTCTTTTCCAGTCTCACCGATTCAAAATGAATAACCATTAATACTGGATTTGAGTATGGAACCTTGTGTGAGTCTGAGCAGCACTCGCAAAATCTGATGAACTCATAATTTTATCACAGTTTTCAAAATCAACTTCCATACTCATCTTTTCAAGAAGAACCAATTGCAAAAGTATAGAAGATATGATTCAGACTCAAAATTTTGTTACACGGCCTATCAGTAAGTTAGACTCACTAATGAGCGAATTGATCAATGAGAGCGAGGAAAGTCTTTCTTGTCAAACTTTAACCAATCCTTATATCCCTAACTCTACTGATTGGACCCAAGAATCATGTTATTTTGAAAATCCAGCTTCAATTTCAGCATACCAACCTGAACTTTACCAACACCACATTCTTGATAGTTTGACAAGTTATCCAATTCCTAAAATTGAACTTGAAGATGAATGTGAACCTGAGCTTCAATTTAGCGATTCAAGTCCAGTCCTTGAATCAATATCGACTCCTGTAATGTTACCTAAACTAAGTGACGTTCTTAAGCTAGTTTTGATTCCCATACTTCTTGAACTTGAATCAATCATTTCACCCATTCACATTCCTTCCGTGGACAAAAATTAAGATTCAAGTTTATTACATCCATTTGAACTTGCCCAAAATCTTGAAAATCACCTTGACATTTTTGGCAAGTTATCCTTTTTCTGAAATTGAACTTGAGCTTGAAAGTGATCCTGAACCTCAAGTTGGTAATTCCATTTCACTTTTTGATTCAATAATGACTCCAGTATCTTTACCAGATTTTTTTTTATTCTGGAGTCAACATTGAATCTTGTACCAATACACCGTGAAATTGAATCACCAATCTCTTATGATCACACTTCATTGCTGGAGAAATTGTGTGAATATCAATTCTTTGGTTTGGACCCCATTTTTGAACTAATTTTGACTCTCCCTTTTAAATCTCGACTTGATCTGAGTCAAATTTTTGAGTCAGTGTTAGTTTTTTCTCCTGTTCCATTTGAGTCCAAATCAATCATCTCTCAAAATCACACTTCATTGTTAGACAAGAATGTTGACAAAAATGACTTAGTAATTATTTTTGAAAATTAGAAATTAGATGGGGGGATGTAACCCCCTGATCCCCGGTGTACGTAGTACCGTATCGGTACGCGATACGGCGTACAAAAATTGGTTTGACCTCCGTGATAGTCCGATTGAGTTGATTTCAGTTTTAAAAATCATTTTTCAATATTTTAGATTTTTCTGGAGTTTTCTGGATTATTTTGGAAAATGTCCGTAGTCGGTGTCGACCGATACCGATAATCGGCCTTCCAATTTTTATTTCACAAACGGAGTAGAATTTTGAGAATTGGCTTTCACCATATATCTTAGAATCACATGAGCTACGTTTGGGTATTTTTGAGAATTTTCTGAATTTATCGAAAATCGGGCCAAACCGGTGTCGCCCGGTACCGGCGCCGCTTCCAGGATTTTTAATTTGCAAACTAGATAGAATTTCTTCAAACCGTTTTCATATTACATCTCAGGATAATATTCTCTATTTTTTATAAATTTTGGGCATCATTCGGAGCTGGTCGGATTTTAGGCCAATATACTAATAATATAATCTTATTTTAATTTTTTTTTCTTCTTCTCTTTTCTTCTTACTTCTTCCACATGCCTCTTCTCCACCGACTAAACCCAACCGCCTCTCCCTCTCTCTCCCCTATAAAACCCTCTCTCTCTCCCCTAATTCTCTCTCTAATTATCTCTAACTCTCTCTCTCCAAACCCTCTCTTCTCTCTTTCTCTAACCTCTCTCTCTATCCCTATCTATGTGCAGGGGCAGCCTTGCTGTCGGCGCGCCATCGGGCTCCGCCCCCGCCACCGGCCACGCGGCCGGTGGCCGGCCGCCGCCGCCGAGTTCAGGCCGGCCGGCGCCCCCTCCCTCTCCTCCTCCTCCTTCTTCTTCTTTCCCACTTCTTTTCTTTTCTTTTCTTTCCCTGTTTTCCCCTTTCCTTTTCTCATTTTTTTTTTTTTTTCTCTCTCTCTCTCTTTCCCCTCCTCTCACCCTCTCTCTGGCTTGCTAGGCTGGACCGCCGCCGGCGGGTCTGCCCCGCCGCCGGCCAGCTCTGCTGGCCGGCCATGGCGCCCAGCGCAGCAACTTTGTTGCTGCTGCTGTTATATCATTTATTTGGGTTTGGGTTTTTACCCAAACCCATTAACCCACTATTGGGTTATGTTAACTCAATAACCCATTTGGGTTAAGGTTTAAAGCCAAACCCACTTGTTTAGACCCGTACCCGTTACCTTAAGTTAAACGGGTTTGGGTTGTGGATCTGGACCCGACCCGTTATGAGCCTAACCCGCATCTCAAACCCAATAAAGTATTCGGGCGATATCTGGAGCATCCGAACTCCGATTTGGACGATTCTGGATCCGTTGCGATCGTGGGACAGAGAGCTATCTTCCCATGGCTAGTTTGTGAGTATTTTTATTTTATAAATTATATTTATTCATGTTAGATTGAGTGATTGCTTTAGTTCATAAATCGTAAATGTGGATAAATCACGATATATGGTACTTAATCGATACTTCGTGATAGAGACGTCGATAACATATACGTAAGAGATGAGTATATCTATTTCACGTGGTTAGTTACCTGTCTCACATCACTTGCCATTGTCACTTCGTTACTGCTACGTGTACCCTGTCACTATGACACAGTCACCGTTACAGACCCACCACTACACTCGACCAGTGATTGCATGTCAACCTCTGAGACATGACACAGGACACTATCCGTTCATGTTCATGACCACTGTTCCATGGATACGCGACACTGATATGTCAGGTGCTAGTATCACCGTCCCACAGACATGCAAATACACAGGATGCATTAGACACCGTGATTACATGAGATCCCTTGTGCATGCATCACTCTTACATTGATACTGAGAATCACTACATTATTACTGCATATGCCTGAACCACTGATACACGGATATGCTATTACACAGGACACCGCTACATGGCTAGGCTACATGCAGTGATTGTCTTTGTATTCCTGTTACATGGATCATGGATTATTTCTATTACATGGATGGATTTATTCCTGTTACATGGCACATTGATTTATTCCTAGTGCATAGCTCATGGTTTCTATGTTTGCTACATGCACATACATGTATGCTCTTTACATGATTAGCTCCCGTTCTGATATTGGTATTCTTGCTACTGGATATGAGAGCTGTTGCTATGCGATATGGGGAATCCCACATCTATTGTTATATTGTTCCTGTTATATTGTTCAAGTTATATTGTTCCCGTTACCCGTTATATTGTTCTACGCTATCAACAGAGCTCTGGTCCAGTTATCATGTTACCCATATCATGTACTGTATTTATTCATTGTATACTTGACATATCAGATCATAAATTTAACTGGGGTATGGGGGAGAGTCGACGGTTGATTAGATCTTATCAGGTGATGTACTGGATCCATATTGTTCTCCCACTGCAGGGTGAAAAACACCTAGAGGGGGGTGAATAGGTGTTAGTGCTAATCTAAAACTTAATGCAAAACTAAGTGCGCTAAATGCGGAAGCTAATGCAAATTATGCACAAACTAATACAATACAACAAGTGTAGCCGAATTCCCCTTGCGAGGCTCTAGACTAACTCCCCTTGATTCCCCTTGAAATGGGTTGAGGCGCTATGTGAAGCTCTTGTTGGATGAGTATAAGTTGGGCACACACACAAGCAATCCAAGTAATGTGCACACACAATCAAGCCAAGCAATCAAGGATATAGCAATATGAATATATGCAAGGCAACACAAGCAAATAGATATGATATGGCAATATGAACTATGCTCAACACAAGCAAATATGATATGAATAAAGTATGATGCTTTGCACAAATGTAAAGAGAGAGAGAGAGTTTAGAGACAAGTGGATCAAACGCAAACACAAAGATATGTTTCGAGGTTCGAGCACCCTTACTCTACATCCCCGCCTACACCACCGTGTAGGATTTCCAATCCACTATACCGTCCACCGAGGACTCCCACCGAGGGATCCTTCACCGAGAAGGATTTGTACAACAATGGAGTACCTAACTCCTCTCTCAAACAACCTCCTCACAACCGAGGGGTAGGCCCGTACCCAAATACAACAACAACAACAACACCTCTACCGAAGAGGCTCACAACCAATCTCAACCACCTCACACTTGAGGGATACAAACCAATCACCCGATCACCTCTACCGAAGAGGGATACAACAAGAATAAGGGTGTACAACTTAGAGGTTACAACAACAACCTCAAAGCTCTCTCTTTCTTTTTCTCTTTTCTTTTCCACAAAAACAAGATCCTAATAGATTAGGATAGTATGATAGCTCAAGTGTGGAAAACTAGGTGTTTGGAAAACAAGCAACAAAGAAAAACACTTGGGAAAATTCTTGCAAAAGATATATAATGAAAACCAAGACAAATCTCCCAAAATATTCTTTTCTTTGATTTTTTCAAAAACCTAAAACAATAAAGATTGAAAGATTAAAGCCCCAAACACTTTTGAAAAACTTGTTTTAAACACTTCAGAAAACCAGAATTTTTTCTCTACAAAAACTTGGCCAAAATCCCCAAAGAGATGGGGTTTATATGGCCCATCAGAAAACTAGCCGTTAGGCTGAGCTGGCAGCCTGACAGGCTGCCGGTCGACCGGCCCGGTCGACCGCCAACGGTCAGAAATATGACCGTTGGGCAACTGCGGTCGACCGGCCCGGTCGACCCAGAAAAACAGAGAGCAGAGCTCTTATCCCGGTCGACCGGCACGGTCGACCCAAACAACCTGAGAGCAGAACTCTCAGACCCGGTCGACAGGCTCGGTCGACCGTTTTTGTGTCTGCCCAGACGTGCACATCTGTGCACGTCGGTCGACCCTACGGGTCGACCGGCTCTTGGTGCGGTCGACCGTCCGGGTCGACCGACCAGCCTGTCAGCACAAAAAAAGACAGAAAATTTGGGGAAAATATTTTCTAAAAAATCTTTTATCTCTTTTAAAAATATCATAAAAATTGTTTTATCATTTTATATTGAAACTCAAACAAGTGATAAAAATTCCAAGACAATATATCAACATATCAATTCATTTTTGTGTCTTGCCAATTTTATCAAAAACAAAACTTGTATTTTTATCAAACTTAATTTTTCAATAGGAAATCTGATTTTCCTAAAACTTATAGAAATACAAAAAACATGATATTTGAACATTATTAAGCATGATGCATATGGACATAGGTCTAATACACATTCAACAAATATATCATAGTTTTTGTCTTTAATTTCAAAAATATGTTTTATACCAAAACATAAAACTACATGAATAAGTATGTCAAACTAAGTTTGTATAAGTCATATAAGCATGTATGTATATCTAGAACATATCTAATATACATAGAAATAAAGTAAACTTGTTTTGATCTACTATCCATGAAACTAAAATCCAAATCATGAAACGTGTGTGTTGTGCACTTGAGCATATCAACTATACTAAACTTTACAAATGGATCTAAAACACACTAAACTAACCTATGGATTCCTAAGTCTTTGTGTCATCAAGAAGACTTGCTCAAAACTCCATCCATGGGCTAGGCAATGTGTGATCTTGAAGCTTTGGCCCTGGAATCATCATGAAAAGCTTCTAAACTCCTTATTGAAGCTAATCACCAACTAATATCTTGGATAATGATCTGAAATTTAGACAACACAAGATTATTAGTAAACATAACTATATGAGTCAATCATCATCAAACTAGAGTGGAAGGCCTTTGGGCCAACAATCTCCCCCTTTTGATGATGACAAAACTCATGGAGTTATATATATGCATGGATTAAAGTTAAGCTTTAAAGAAGCTCCCCCTTAACTCATGCATAAACAAATAAATAAAATATATGCAATGAATGTACATAAACATGTATGCATCAATATGCATAAAACACAAACAACTTGTTCTAGAAGCTCTAGTTACCAATTAAATTAATAAAGCATTAACAACAAAAACACTAGATGCTCTAGATACCAATAAAAACTTAATACTTATCAATAAAACTTAATATATGCAAAACATAAGTATATATGCATATATAAAATCATGTTAAACTCTCAAATAATTCTCCCCCTTTTTGTCACTCATCAACAAAGGGGTAAACAAAGTAAACTCAAATCACACAAATTTTTCTCCCCCTTTTGTCAAACAAAAAGATCAAGAAGGGGTGACTATAAACAACATGATATCAATAGATAAATATGTCCATGAAGCATCTTGATATCAATTGAAAATAAACAAAGATCAATAGATGTTATATGCTATATACATTCATGAAGAGGAAGACGCTAAGTTAGCTTCCCTACACATATGCATTACATGAAAGAGGGATGTTAAGCCCTAATTCACATAACACACATTATGTAATGCATAATAGGAGATGTGAAGCTCCCCCTACACACGTGTACCACATAAAGAAGAGATGTTAAGCTCTTCAATACACAATACACTCAACATGAATCTATATGCATATAGTCAATACAAATCAAAACTTTTGTATTTTTTTTTAAAAAAATTTTTAGATACCAATTTTAAGCAAAAACACATGAAACATCTTGATATCAATTGAAATTCAACATAATAAATTTGAATGTCTAAACAAATTTTGATACCAATTGTAAATAATTTTCATATTAAACATATGATACCAATATGAAATTTTCAATCATAAAGTAAGGGAGTGGGAAACAAATATCAATTGAAAAATCACCAATTGAAAGACAAAATTAAATTTTCTCCCCCTTTATGAAATACCAACTAAAAGAATGCATGGGCTTGATACCAATTTAAAAATAATCAATTAAAACAAAATTGAAGCTCAAGCACTAGCATAAACAAGATTTTGTGAAAATTTATATCTTAATAAAACAAGGATATGTGTATGAAATAGAATGAGTACCAATCACCAATAGATGATACCAATTGAAAATATACATACACAATAAACATATGAGTATACAAAAAGATCAAAATGATACAATTGAAAGAGTTCAATGATACCAATTGACATAGCAATAAGTTCAAGTGTATACATCATATTACAATACCTCCCAATCAAGGTTCAAGTTTTAAATGATTTTCACTTTAAAGCATACAAGACCATGATCTCCCATCCATCCGCCCATCGATGGTAGGGGTTTTCAAAAATAGATTTGAAAATGTAGTTTTGTTTGAAAATCACTACCAAATTGAAGAATACGAACTAGTTATAGGAAAAACTTGTTAACTAGTGTGAAATCCTTCAAGCAAGGAATAAACTAAAAATAATTTTCATAAAACATGAAATCCACATGATAATCAACACTCTAATTCAATTAGGCATAAATATGACTCATGAAAATAAAACATGAGCAAGCAATAAATGTGAGTGTACAAATAAGGTGTGAATATCATAATCATGAAAATTTTCAATTAAGCTCAATTATTCCTTTAAAACATTGAAAACATAAAAATCATCTAAACTATTTAATCTTCAAGGCATATGTATGTCTTATACAAACTAAAGTATACATACATATCCAAAATTCAAACGAGTCCACAAAATACATGCATTAAGGCACGTGGCTCAAAAGGATGAACATGTATATCTAATTGTTTGGACAAGATAGACATATACATGAAGTTAAACAATTAAACACAAAATCAAGAAAAACTAAATCTTCATCAAATCAAATTTCATTTCATGGTATATGTATGAATTGTCAACACAATAAGTATACATACATATCCCTAAACACAATTGAGTCCTTATATATAGATTTGCATGAAAGGCAAATGACTCAAGGGTATACATGTATATCTTAAAGTTTGGCAATACAAACATATACATGAAGTGAAAAACTCATAAAATAAATCTAAAATGGGAATACAAGTTTAAAATGTATGAATCATCAAAACTAGACTATACTAGCACAACTAATGGGCTCAAATAAGCAAACAAGCCCAAACATATATAAATTTATTTGTGGCCCACTATATGTACAAGTATAAATCCTAGTTTTAATGAAAACTAACATCTAAACAAGTAATCTTAATAAGAAGCATCAAAACACAATATAGAAGTCATCATGATAAAACTAAAACATGATTACTATGTAAATTCACATGCATTAGATTCATGATGTACATTATAGTTTAAACAAAAGTGAGAACACTAAGAATGGGTTCATACAAGCATGTGTTTCTCAAATACTATATATGTATGTCAAGGATCTAATAATCATGGCGTTTACATACTAATCCATAGACAATGAAAACATGCTATAAAACATTAATATGAAAGCATGTAAAGAATAATAAGGAGTTTAAGAATTGTTACCAAAACCTAGAAGGCAACTCTCCTTGTCTCCAAAACATGGTGGTCATCTCCACCAAATCTTCCCTTGAAAGTGATGCATCCAATTGATTTCCTTTAAGTCCGGAACGCATCCACTCCAAGGTGTCATCACTCTCACGTCATGTGAGAGCCCACACCTACATCAAAAATAATAGGAGGGGTGGTCTTTGGTACCCACATCTTGTTGGGTCCATGGGGGTTAGTCCCTTCCCTAACCCAAACAAATTTCTTTGCTAAATTTGAAACATTTAATCTATCATAACAAAATTTAGCAAGATGGTCTTTTCGGCCACAATGTGTACATGTGTACACATGAGCATACATGTGTTGACGGTGTCCGTGTGGAGATTGTGTATGCCGTGGAGGGTGTGCATGCATAAAAGTTGGAACTTGTTTCTTACGAACCAAGGTTTCCAAGCGAGTGTGGTTCATGGCACATTGGCTCATAGTGGAGCCCAAACAATCTACTCTCTTCTTTAACATACAAATATCATCATTAATCCTAGAAGAAGAGGTACATGCATTAGGTAGACTAGATGAAGCTACACTAGCATGGCAAACATGTGCATCAATTTTATTTTGCAAAACTTCATTTTTCTTTAAACAATTTCTAAATCCTTTGAAATAGAATCAATTTTTATTTTCAAAGAATTATTTTCTTTTACAACAAAATCAACTTTAGAAGATAAATTTTCATTTTTCTTCAAAATAGCATGGCAATCATTTTTAGTTTTTAAAAATTCATTTTCTTTTAGTGCAAGTTCCAATTGAGATCTCAATGAATCCCTTTCATTATAAACCTCAACCTTCTCTTGCAAAACACAATCAAGTCTAGAATGCAAACTCTTATTTTCTTTTTCAATTTCTAGACTTTTCTTTTTCAAAATCTCATAATTTTCAATTAATTTTTCACAAACAATAGAAAGTTCTTCATTTAAAGCATGGGCATCAAAATTATCACATGAAGAACTAGAGCAATCATCACTATCTAAGTGGGGTTCCGAATGTACCTCAAGGGAGTCATTCCCTTGGACCATGAAGCATTGTGAATCGGATTCTCCACTAGATTTCTCTTCTTGAATTTGCACTTGAAGCTCCGAGGTGGTGGTTGTTGTTGTCAATTTGTTCCACACTGCAAAGGCGGAATCAATGTTAGAAACACACATAAGATAATCTTTAGGTAATGTGCTTCTAATGGCCTCTAGGGCTTGTGCATTGGCCCCTATATGATTGCGATCACTAAGGAAGGATTCCTTGGTAATAGCAAGATAAATTTTATGACCTAAGGTTTGTAAATAAACGGTCATCCTAATCTTCCAAACATGAATGTTGGAAGGGTCATACATAGGTGGGGTCATGAAGTCCATGGCAAACTATATGAGTGTGCAAACAAGTAAATGCAAATAATAGATTAGCAAGCAAATGGATCTCACTCCTAAGATGTTAAGCCTAAGTATCAGGAGCACTAGCTCTGATACCAATTGAAAAACACCTAGAGGGGGGTGAATAGGTGTTAGTGCTAATCTAAAACTTAATGCAAAACTAAGTGCGCTAAATGCGGAAGCTAATGCAAATTATGCACAAACTAATACAATACAACAAGTGTAGCTGAATTCCCCTTGCGAGGCTCTAGACTAACTCCCCTTGATTCCCCTTGAAATGGGTTGAGGCGCTATGTGAAGCTCTTGTTGGATGAGTATAAGTTGGGCACACACACAAGCAATCCAAGCAATGTGCACGCACAATCAAGCCAAGCAATCAAGGATATAGCAATATGAATATATGCAAGGCAACACAAGCAAATAGATATGATATGGCAATATGAACTATGCTCAACACAAGTAAATATGATATGAATGAAGTATGATGCTTTGCACAAATGTAAAGAGAGAGAGTTTAGAGACAAGTGGATCAAACGCAAACACAAAGATATGTTTCGAGGTTCGAGCACCCTTGCTCTACATCCCCGCCTACACCACCGTGTAGGATTTCCAATCCACTATACCGTCCACGAGGACTCCCACCGAGGTAACCTTCACCGAGAAGGATTTGTACAACAATGGAGTACCTAACTCCTCTCTCAAACAACCTCCTCACAACCGAGGGGTAGGCCCGTACCCAAATACAACAACAACAACAACAACACCTCTACCGAAGAGGCTCACAACCAATCTCAACCACCTCACACTTGAGGGATACAAACCAATCACCCGATCACCTCTACCGAAGAGGGATACAACAAGAATAAGGGTGTACAACTTAGAGGTTACAACAACAACCTCAAAGCTCTCTCTTTCTTTTTCTCTTTTCTTTTCCACAAAAACAAGATCCTAATAGATTAGGATAGTATGATAGCTCAAGTGTGGAAAACTAGGTGTTTGGAAAACAAGCAACAAAGAAAAACACTTGGGAAAATTCTTGCAAAAGATATAGAATGAAAACCAAGACAAATCTCCCAAAATATTCTTTTCTTTGATTTTTCCAAAAACCTAAAACAATAAAGATTGAAAGATTAAAGCCCCAAACACTTTGAAAAACTTGTTTTAAACACTTCAGAAAACTAGAATTTTTCTCTACAAAAACTTGGCCAAAATCCCCAAAGAGATGGGGTTTATATAGGCCCATCAGAAAACTAGCCGTTAGGCTGAGCTAGCAGCCTGACAGGCTGCCGGTCGACCGGCCCGGTCGACCGCCAACGGTCAGAAATATGACCGTTGGGCAACTGCGGTCGACTGGCCCGGTCGACCCAGAAAAACAGAGAGCAGAGCTCTTATCCCGGTCGACCGGCACGGTCGACCCAAACAACCCGAGAGCAGAACTCTCAGACCCGGTCGACAGGCTCGGTCGACCGTTTTTGTGTCTGCCCAGACGTGCACATCTGTGCACGTCGGTCGACCCTACGGGTCGACCGGCTCTTGGTGCGGTCGACCGTCCGGGTCGACCGACCAGCCTGTCAGCACAAAAAAAGACAGAAAATTTGGAAAAAATATTTTCTAAAAAATCTTTTATCTCTTTTAAAAATACCATAAAAATTGTTTTATCATTTTATATTGAAACTCAAACAAGTGATAAAAATTCCAAGACAATATATCAACATATCAATTCATTTTTTGTCTTGCCAATTTTATCAAAAACAAAACTTGTATTTTTATCAAACTTGATTTTTAATAGGAAATCTGATTTTCCTAAAACTTATAGAAATACAAAAAACATGATATTTGAACATTATTAAGCATGATGCATATGGACATAGGTCTAATACACATTCAACAAATATATCATAGTTTTTGTCTTTAATTTCAAAAATATGTTTTATACCAAAACATAAAACTACATGAATAGGTATGTCAAACTAAGTTTGTATAAGTCATATAAGCATGTATGTATATCTAGAACATATCTAATATACATAGAAATAAAATAAACTTGTTTTGATCTACTATCCATGAAAACCAAAATCCAAATCATGAAACGTGTGTGTTGTGCACTTGAGCATATCAACTATACTAAACTTTATAAATGGATCTAAAACACACTAAACTAACCTATGGATTCCTAAGTCTTTGTGTCATCAAGAAGACTTGCTCCAAAACTCCATCCATGGGCTAGGCAATGTGTGATCTTGAAGTTTTGGCCCTGGAATCATCATGAAAAGCTTCTAAACTCCTTGTTGAAGCTAATCACCAACTAATATCTTGGTTAATGATCTGAAACTTAGACAACACAAGATTATTAGTAAACATAACTACATGAGTCAATCATCATCAAAACTAGAGTGGAAGGCCTTTGGGCCAACACAGGGGACGGTAGTACTACCTACCAATTGCTCCATGAGCTCTCGTTACTTGATTATTGTTCCCCTCTTAGCGGAGGGCTCTGGTCTTAGCAGCCAGGGGTTTGATAAAGGCCGTGATCTCAGGTATGCACGGGATACACTTACCCGATAAGAACTCCTCGACCATGGGTTTCCAATTAACATAATAAAACAGTATACACAATAGTGACGTCGGGAACACTTGTTATTTGGTCACTCTCTCGTTTGGATAATGGTACCCGTAGGCCATGTCCGGATGAGTTCGACTGGAGTGCGGGCTCCAGTATGAACTGCCAGTGGTATGGGACACTGGAAGAGATTGATTAAAATACCAGGTGGTACTGATTGCTACTATTGTATAAATAACATGACTTGCCTGATATATGCTTACTACTTGTTACTGTTCCTTGCCTGATACATGTTTCCTATTGTATAGCTGTACTTCTTATTGTATCTAAACATTTATCCGATATCATGTTACATGTCTATTTGTTACTTTATCCGATACATGTTACACTTTCTGTTGTAGCATACTATTCATGCATATGTGCATATATTCTATTTTCTGTATACCTTGCAGACATCAGTATTGCATATGCCCAACACAGTATTGTGGTTCATATTGCACATGCCCACCTACATGTTGACTTCTATCACGTCACCACTAGACGACTATAGACATGACCCGATGATAACCGGCTAGGTAGTGATGGTATTAAAAGATGACATGTTGATATATTGGCACTGCTTTTATGTTTATCTATTTCTACTGTTTACATATCCTTATTATATGGTATCACTAGTCCAACCTCATGTACTATATATTATTATCGTGCTTGTAGTATTATTGTGTATATTACTGCCTCCTTCATTTTACCACTCACTAGGTCGCTTTCTGACGACCCTGGGTTTGCATGCCCAGGTTGGAGATTCGAATTACCGTAACTTCAGAGAGTGCCGTGGAGTCACATGGGAGATTCCTCATCGGGACTATTCATAGGTATCTTAGTGATTTATTTCTGTTATATTATTTGGTCCATCTTTTTCATATCTGTTATGATCGCTAACCTCTTCTACAGGTATTCTTGTACTTATTCCATGCTGGACCTCATGTGTATATGGAAGTTATATCCTGTACTGAGGCTTAACGTACTCGTGAGTGTGTTTTCACCTCGCGTATGTACGTCGCCATAACGTCTCCGTATCCTTGGGATCGGGGCGTTACAGGGAAATTTTTTCAATAAGATCATACAGTTCTCCAATATTTTACTGGATCGTATTAGAGAGGTCACTGGTGAGTTTCTACAAGATCCACGATATCTTGGTTGGGTAGCAATGCTTGGCCCAATCAGATCATTATCGGAACCATCACCATAAGGTACTTTTTCTTCCCTCTCCATTTGTTTCATGTCTATACACATTCATGATGCATTGAGGACAATGCATGAGATAAGTGTGGGGGAGAATTTACTAACATAGTTAGTTTTACATTTTCTTTCTTTTACACTTTTTTAGGAACTTTTTAAATTTTTCTTTTCTATAAAAAAACTCTTTTCTTTTCTTTTTACAAAACTTTTTGATATAAGAGAAATAGTTTGATTTATTTTTAAGAAAATTAAGATTATCTTAGGAATTAGGAAGACCTAAAATTATGAAATTTTAAACCGAGTCAAAATAATAGATCATGATTAAATTTTAGGATAAGAAAGTAAAATTGAAAAGATAATTTGATCTTGAATTTTTTGCCTTAGATTTATGCACTTCACACTTACACAGTTTTTGGGATTGAAACAAAAACTGAAAATGTCATAAAAAATATATTAAAAAATGATGAAAATAAAAGTTACTAATTGAAGTTGGGTAATTATGCCTCAGGAAGTATGATTATTCACACCTAAAACGGTGGACAAGAATAAAATAATCCCCTTTAGTTTTGTGGCCTTGTTTACTCGAGTCCTTAAATCCGATGGATGTTTTCTCATCTGGTGCCCTAAGATCATCTGATTTGGGAGTCACCGGCGAAAGGCTCACTACTTGAGTAAATAAGAAAGCCTAAGAAAACTAAGGGAAGAAAAAAAAGAAAAATATATTAAATAAACGGCATGAAAGTTTGAGTCGACATCCCAAAAATCTTCACAGTTCACAAAGTGCATATTTTTCTATGAGTTTTATGAAAGATCAGAGAATCAATTAAATTTTAAATTCTTACATTTAATTTATAACAAGATTTTGCATTTCGACATAGTTTAAGGAAGAATAATTTCTGGTTAACCTCTGACCTTGGATCACTTATATTTTCGCAAAAATACTTCAACACTTTTCTCTATTTCAAAATGTGTTTTCAAAATACTAACATTTGATTTCTTTCTTTATGGATTTTGTGGGTGTAATCCGTTGAAAATCCTCAGGAGACAAAACTCCTCCTCTAGGAGAAACCCAGAGGTTTAACGGCTTGTTGTACATGCTCAATGCAATCACGTCACCTGCGAAAGTGGTGTAATAATTTCTTTAGTTTTTGTTTTCCTCGGGCAAGCAAAAGATAAGTGAGGGGTGTAATTAGTCTGTAAAACTGCATATTTCATACCATCTTTACATTTATTTAATATTAAATTCTGCTAATAATACCTCACTTGTATGGTTCTAGGTCCATGGTGTGCAATGAAAAAGAAGACCCTAAATAACCATTTAATGGGTGATTAAAGGCCTAAAATATAGCAATTGACCTAGGAGAGCAGTTTCGTCAAAATCAGGGGCCCAAAACCAGAAATCGGGACCTGCAGCCGACAGGGGACAGACGTGACAGCGCTCGCGGCTAGGACCGTGTTTTCGCGGCCGCGCCCGTGCTTTGGACCAGGGGTTGTCCCCTTGGCCACCTTTCCCTGGTGCCTATAAATACCCCCTGGGGTTGAAGAAGGGGATATACAGAGAGTTAGGGTAGTTTCTTCTCCATGTTATAGTTTAGGGTAGTTTAGATTAGTTCTTGTTCTTCTTCTTTTGTATTTTCCATTTTTGATAGATCATGTAATAGGAAAGAGAGTGATCACAGGATAGAAGAGAAAGTTCTTGTAATAGAGGGTGACACTCTATCAAAGGTTCCTCCTTTATCTCTATTTGCTTCTTCTCTAACTCTTTTTATATGTTTTGCTAATCTTTTCTCTCATGACAACTAACTACTAACCACTAACTAGTTTAACTTCTTACTTGATAATCCACATGAATTAAATAGCCTCTACTTGGCTTTACTCTTGCAAGAGCCATTGATGGCTCATGATGATGGATTCTAACACTCTAACATCCTAACTCTCTAACAAGCTAACATTACTTTACTCTATGCTTACTCTTATTTAGTTTTGATGGTTTAAGTGTAGCTTGCACTTGTTTGTTGAGTTTGGATGTGATGAGTGAATATGGGTCATGCTTTGAAATGCTCTTGAATTAAGGACTAGTGACGGCCAATGATACATGTGAGGTAACTATCACTAAGAGGTTAGCATGTTGATAGAGTCATTAGTAGTTAGTAGCCATGAGTTTTCTTTCTTTTTCACTTTGTCTTAGAAATATCAAAAATCACAAATATCTTCTTTTCTATGTTTCCCACTTCTTTGTGTTTCACCGTACTTCTCTTTTTCATTCTTTGTTTTCCTTTCTTTTCATTCTTTCAAACATTGAAGAACTTTTAACACACACGTGGATCAATCGACAAAGCTTCTATCGCCTCCCATCCTTATGGATTTGACTCATTTTAGCCTCTATGCTATAATGGAAGTATCGAGGAAGCCAAAGCACACATACTTTAACTCTTAATTTCAAAACATACACTTTTTATGCGCGATTTTTCCCAGATCATTCTGGTTCAGCCAATGATAGGTTAACACCCTAATGACTTCCTGAATAGGTTGTAGCCTATATGGGTCCTCTACACCCTGACGGCACTAATCGGGGAGCCACCTAAAAGATGGAGGCTCGCCCATACTGATTGTTCTGGTCTAGCCTATTACAGGTTAACACCCTATTGACTGCCTGAGCAGCCCACAACCTACATGGGTCTTTTACAACCTAACGGTTACCAATCGAGAAACTTATGAGAGACGGAGTCTTGCTTGACGAACCTCTCCGAACGCAACTTACATGGGTTCTCTACACCCTGACGGTTACCGATCGGGAAACTCCTGAGAGATGCAGTCTTGCCCAAGAGCCTTTCTGAACGCAACCTACATGGGTCCTCTACACCCTGAAAATCACCGATCGGGAAACTCTTGAGAGATGGAGTCTTACCCGATGAACCTCTCTGAACGCAACCTACATGAGTCTTCTACACCCTGACGGTTCCTGATCGGGGAAACTCCTAAAAGACAGAGTCTTGCCCGATGAACATTTTTTAACTTAACCTACATGGGTCCTTCACACCCTGATAGTTATCGATCGGGAAACTCCTGAAATACGCTGTCTTGCCCGATGAACCTCTCTTAATGTAACCTACATGGGTCATTTATACCTTAGCAGTTATCGATCAGGAACTCCTGAGAGAGGGGGCAAGCCTTTCTGAATGTAACCTACATGGATCCTCTACATCCTGATAGTTATAGATCAGGAAACTCCTGAAAGACAGAGTCTTCCCCGATGAACTTTTCTGAGCACAATCTACATAAGCCCTCTGCACCCTGACGGTTACTGATCGGAAAACCCTGATAGACAGAAGCTTGCCCCCAGTGGGTGGGCTTCCCCTCAACTGCGAATCCCCAAGTAGGCCCCAGAAGGCCACACACCGAGTCATTCCATGTGCTACAAAGCAAGACAGCTCCAGAGGGGTAAAAAGATAACAATCATAAGCAAGGCAAGATTTAAAAAAACTGTCATTGACTATCTTTTCTATGTATTACAAAGTTTCTGGATTACAACCCTCCTCTTACAAATGTGGATACATCTAACAAGTGCGATATAGTATAAGCTGTGGTTTTCCATATGCATTCTTCCTGAGAGAAAAAGCAGAGACGCCCATTGTTACGTCCCCAGCCATGTTTCCAGTCGTGTCTTGGTGATGACTCCTAAGCAAACAATCTACAAGGGTCAGACGAGCGACGATACTGAGAACTCCCAGAAAAACGCCATCAAGGAGAAACGGGATCAAATCGCAGACTGAAACCTTCAAGGCGAAGGAGGATACCTATTCCAAGACCGTAACTCCAGAGCAAAGACGGACGAGGAGGCGGCACCCCATAAGAGCATATGCGATCGACCCCTAATATCAGAGCCGTCATTGAATACCCTTATGCTCCCAGCTACATGCTTGCTGGAAGGAAAGAGAAGGGGTCTAACCCAAACTTCTCCCTAGTCTGCTCCTACCGAAGGTCAGAGATACAGACTAAGCAGAAGATAGGTCATTCCCTATCCATCCCCATAGCTGGGCCTCGTCGCAAGAACTGAGACTTCTTGACGAGCCTATCGCAAAAATTGAAACTCCTTGACAAAAGGCTCCCAAATATTAAGAGTGCAATAGGCATCACCGCCCATTTCATCTCCTTTCTCCACCGAATGAAGAACAAAGGAACATCACTGCTTGCAAAACAGAAGAACGCTTTAACAGTAGAAAATTTTCAGAAAGCAGACCAGATCGCTCCTAAAGAGTCCCATCCTATATATATAGGGGGAAGAAGCCTAAGAGCCAACCTCCTAGGCTCCTAATCCCAAAGGAAGATGAAGCATCACTCCACTTAGGATCCTCCACGTGCCATTGAAGAAGGGACTCGAACCGTCGCATCAGATAAGCCATGCCTTTCTCGAAAATCACCCACATTCATAAGAGACGGTTACATTCTCAATGCTACCACTTCAGACACATGGTTCCCACCTCGAACACAGCGTTGCACGAAAGGCGGTAATTTGATCAGTGTTGTGCCGGATAGGACGCATATTTAAAGTTTTGCCAGGCTGTGTTTCTGCACACGTTACTACAGGACAAAACCTGAAGCAACAACAGGCATCTTGAGTTCAGGCCTAGAAAGTCCTTATTTCATTCTACTACCCTCTCTACATTCGAGGTTCCGATAACTTGAAATTCCTCAAGAGAGAGTTCTCGACCTCTTACGAAGGAAAAAGAGCAAAGGGGGCATCTGTAGTGGTCATTTTTTGACATTCCATGAGTATGACACATGTCCATTCAACTTCTGATGGATGTGTGATGCATAACTACTTCTAAAACGTTTAACCCAGTATCTTCATCCAGTTCGAATTTCGAATGGGTTGGGTAATTAACGGAAGAATCAAATCCGTTTATAGAATCTCTATCCTTAAGCCCAATCTTAAATCAAATGAGGTAGTAACCTCTCGGGGACAGTTCATTCTTATCTGCAGCCGAGCACGAACCACAAGATAAAGATGGACTCTCTCCTATATCGATTCAAACAGAGGTGTTCGGCTCGACCCTTAACAAGATAATGGATTTAGGTATTGAAACTGAGCAGGATTTCCTACATTTATCTATTTGACATGACTTGTATAATAGAGGATCTCTTCCAACGAGAAAGAGACCACGTTCACCCGAATTCAAAGAACACAATTGTAATCGCCATTAACATAGTGGAAGTTCTCTCTCTCCATGATTTTTTTTCCTCTCGAGTTTTTCACGCATTCTAATTGTATTTGCGATTGGTTTTTTCTGTGATTTGACTGCATCCACTTTTCTATTTTAGTACGTAGACTGATTCCTTAGAAATTATCCACTGCAAATACATACATGCATTTAATAGAAAAGAGTATTACTTTTGAATCTTTATAAGATATCCATAATTAAAGTTAAAATAACTAAAGTGCTTTTGTATAAATAAATACCAAATATGTGAAAATACGCAGAATATTTCATTTTAGCAACGCAACTTAGTTAAGACATAGTTTGATGGACAAACTACAAAGAAAGGCGGACAAATGCCCATGACCAAGGCGTCCATGAAGCGCACATTGAATGTGCGTCACATGCACTGCTTTTATCAAATCATCTTGTGCCAGGCTCGTAAGGATAAAAAAAATCATTACAAAATACATAATACATGGTGTTGTACTTTGGTGGGGACAAGGCCCTAAAAGCATATGAAACTTGATCAAGAGGTTTTTTAGGCAAACAGGCAAACTCTAGGGATTATTTTGAAACCAACACTTTATTTAGGGGTTCAAAGACAATTATCCATTACTTAATTTGAGGAGTTTTAATTTGGATCTCTTCTGCGTTCCTCTCACAGTATGAAATAGATTCTAGTTAAAGAAAAGGGGAGTCATGAGTTATATGTAGGGGTGCCACCGGATGCAGTTTATCCACAGATATCTACATGGATCTCATCCGAATTCGCCTCCAATTTGGATACGGATATTATTTTTTCACATTCGTCAATATTCGTATCCGTATCAATATCCAAAAGTTAGGTATGGATGCGGATATGGTAAAAGCACTATCCTATCCGTATCCGATCCGATGTCCAAAGGTTGGGTATTTGATAATGATATCAGTATGAAAAAGACTATTCTTCAACGAAATGAAGCTATAGATTTTTATATTTGAGTTGATGAGAAAGTGATAGTGACAAATATCCGATTCTTGTAAGAGTAGCACGAGATATTTTGAGTATTTTGGTATAAATCATGACATCCGAATCGTCATTTAGCGTCAATATAATCCATTGTTATGGAATCCGAATAACAATAGATACGGCGAAAGTATTAATATGTACACAATAATATCATAGTATATATCACATTTAATATTGTTGTAGATGAATAAAAGTAATATAAGTATATCCATTTAGTTTATCCTTAACCGTATCCAGTTTTACATTATCCAATAGTATCTGCATCGATCCGCTAATATTCGATCCATATTCGATATCCAATTTTATCTCATACGGATTTCATTTTTCACATCCGCCAATATCCGTATCTGTATTTGTATCCGAAAGTTGGGTGCAGATACGGATAGAGTAAAGACTATATCCGATATCAGATGGCACCCCTAGTTATATGGTTATGAAATATTAAATATTTGATGACAAACTAGGACCAGTCTTACGTACTCCTTGATGAGAGGCTTTCACAATTATTTTGGAATTGGCATTATTATACGTACACAAGTGATAATCGCTTCTTTGTGCTTTAGTTCTTGGGAAGTAAGAAGTGTAATAATTCCTAACTGAGTTAAGTTGCTAAAATAAAATATTATGCTTATTTCTAAATATTTGTGTTTATTTATTCATAAAACTCTTTTAATTATTTTAACTTTAATTATATATATTTTACCAAGGTTTAAAATAATTTTCTTTTCTATTAATATGCATGTATGCGTACAATATACTTGTGTAAATAAATAAATAAATCAACTAAAATTTATAGCCCAATAGGTTTAAAGTCCTAAAAAAAATTGCTTAGACATTATTAATCCAGCTAAATTCATCCCCTTCCCACCGAGCCCCCGATTGGTCTTACTTCTCAAGAACTAAGGCACAAAGAAGCAATTATTACTTGTCTACATACAATAACGCTAATGCTAAAATAATTGTGGAAGTATTTCATCATTGAGTAGATACAGACTGGTTCTCATTTGGCATCTTATATTTAACATTTTACAATCATATAAGTCAAGATTCACCGTTTCTTTAACTAGAACACTTTTCAAACCGTAAGAGGAACGGCAAAAGAGATCCAAATTAAAACTCAAGGAATCAAATAAGAAAAATTGTCTCAAAACCCCTGCAGAAAGTTTGCTTTCTGAATAATCCCTGAGTGTGGCTGCTTGCTGAAAACCCCAGTGGACTAAGTTTCACAAGCTTTTAGAACCTTGTCCCCAGCACAGTATAATTTCATTTACCTCAATATAATGCTGAATGAGAACACTGTTGCAACAAAAAATTTAGAAAATATAATTTATAAGAAAAAGAAACAATAGCTTTAAGGGAAAAGGGAGAAAAAAAAACAATAGTCTAATGTGTTCATAAGAAAAGGAAACCGATGTTTGGCATATGAAGATGCTGTTGATGATTGGGAGGAGGAGGAGGAAAGGAGATGCTGATAATAATTAAGAGTTGATTTTGGCATTAATAACTCTTGATGAAAAGAAGAGGTTTGTAAATACAAATTTTCTTTGAGAAATATAATAAAATTACATTATTTTTGATGACCCAATCCCTCATCTGTAGAATTGGATAGTATGGAACTCTGTGATACTGGCAATTACAATTAAATTAACAGGAGACGATGAAAACAAAAAATTGTCCTTTTTCTTTTCTACTTTCTAGCTTCAAGTCTTACTGGAATTATTCAATAAACTTACCTTGAAATGTGAAGGGAGACGAATGAAAAGTATTAAAAGTAAGAAAGAAAAACAAAGAGCAATGTTAATTTGATTCAGTTATCATTCATGCATGTGAGCCTGTAACTAAATTCAGTTCGATTAGAGTAATATCCTTGAGTTAAATTTGAAACGCTCAAAAGGAAAGTGGGAGAAAGGAAAATTATGTGAGATCATTATAGGAGTGGTATACATATAAGAGAGCTAGTACAACAGGGGAAGCACATACACACTGATACACGCGAGTGATACAGATTACAATATGGTAAATTACGTAGGAAAACACATACACAAAGGATGCAGGAAATGAAAAATACACTTAGGTGGTTGAATGCAGTGGATTCCACCAATTTTTATTTATCATAAAAACAGTACTAATACGCGAACTAATCAAACTGGGGGGTGATTGGTGTAGGAAATTCGACGGGTGAAAACCTGAAAGTACCGGAAACTCTGTTCGTCCGTCTCCCTTCCCAGCCCATGATCGTCATTCCCTATCACAATGCTGTCACCAGCCGTCCAAAGGTCGAAGCTTTCGCTTTTATGCAGGATTAGAATGTTTCCTACTTTGACAAACTCACTTCCATCCACCGCGACGAAGAGCTGCAGCTTCCAGTCGTTCGTCGTGGAGATCCTCCACGTGTACCTCTTCTTCAGCTTGGTTTCAGCAACTATGGTTTCACTGCCAATCCACAAGTCGGGGTCGCTCTGCTGTGTCCTTTTGGCAGAACGCTGTATCCGTTGCCTGCTGGACCTCTACTATTTGGGAGCGCTCCGTATTTGACTACGGACCTGAAGTCTCCCATGTTTACGACTTGGTATAGCTTTATGTTCACGTTGCCCATGATCTAGAGAGAGTGAGAGATCTCTGTGGCTCTCTTCTAGCTCTCGCTGGGTGGTGGTGTTCTCTCTCTTGCTCTCTCGCTCTCTGTATAAGGGGTTCTATTTATAGGGACTGATCGTGGACAATGTGCACGCTATTTGGGAGATGGGGGTATCCAAAGAGTATCATATTACCTGATAAGAAATTATTTACATCTCTTGGATGCTGCACAAGGTCTGCAGCATAGACAATGCTCAACTTGTGACCAGCAGCCATATCATTAAGAGCAAAAGGACATTAGAGAATCCAAAGCTCGAGCTAGAAGTTCCCTGCATTAGCTATTGGCGCGGACATCCAACAACACATGAAGAGCCATAGTTCTGTTTAATTATTTATTATTAGAGTCTGTACTTTTATTTATTTTAGCATGCGAAGCCTTATTATTATTCTCTTTTTAGTCCCATTTCCGTTGTGTAAGAAGAATGTGAATCTTGTAAGCTTACATAATGACAAGAGTCTAATAAAATTATAATGAAATATTAATAAAAATTTTGAGTTATTTTCGAAATGAAAATCGCTTTGTGAGTTCGAGTGTGAAACCCGATCTTCTCGGATTTTGAGTGTGAAACTATAATCCAAAATTACCCCATATCTCAAATCTTACTCTATCTTAAATACCTATTCATATCTACTCCAAATTCTCAAATCCTACCCATTTGCTTTTTCCAAAAAATTACAAAATCACAAAATCAATACAAAACCAAACCCTTACAATTTCAGCAACCTATCAAAGAAGAAAATCAAAATAAAACCCCAATTACAAAGCCCTACCCTCCCTACCCCGTGGTCCCACCTCCCTCTCTCCTCACTTCTTTTCTTCCTGCAAACAGAAAAACCCACGACAACACCTCCTCCTCCCTCATCACGCCACCAGCCCTCCACCTCGACACCACCCTCAGTTTCTCCTTCGTCTCCTCCCTTTCCCACGTGAACCCATCATTCTCTTTACTCTGCCTTCTACAACACCAGCCACCCGTCGGCATCCCCCTACTCGAGCACCAGCCACCAATAGTTCAGCAATGAGGCCGTGCTGTGCTCCCACCACGACTCCCATGATGTAACACCCGGTTGGTGAACGCCAAATTATTATTCTAATTTTGTATTAATGAGATTAACAACATAACTAGAACAGTTGATTCAGTTAACTGGTGTGAAATGAATTTTGGAAATTTTGAGAAAATTTGAAAGTTGGATAAATTGTAATAATCATTCTTGTGTGAATGTATGTATACTTATTGTACACAAAATTTTGTATGAAATTATGTGTATTAAATTGATATATAGTATATTGTATAAGTATAAAAAAAAAATCAAATACAACTATAATACCATTATTTAAATATAAAAATATTATAATATAAAGAGAGTAAGTGGAGGGGATAGGTGTGTATGAAGGAAAGTGCTAGGATTTAGATTGAAATTTGTGTGGTGGCGATGGCTTCTTTTGGTGAAGCGAGAAATTGTACAAGAATAAAATATATAAAACTATAGGGTCGTATAGGTAAAAGAAAATTCATATTATGACCCAAATTTCTCTTTCTCATCCCCCAGTTCAGCCGATCAACTAAAGGATCTCCCCAAAAGTCCTCAAATGAAATTCTCTCAATTCCTCAGATATTTTCCCAAAATCCAATCTCTCTCTCTTCTCCCTTCCCCCCTATTCCACTGTCTCCCTCCGTAGGTTCATGCGTCAGCGCGCGCCGCAGTGCCCGGCGGCGCATGCGGGCGGAGACAAAGGCGGCAGCATGCAGCAACTGGGGCAATAAAGAGGAGAGGGAGATTTTGCCCCACTTTGTTCACTCATGAAATTCAATTTCTGAAAATTTTTGAAATATAAATAAGTTGTGATATGTTTAGTATTGCTTTGAGTTAATTGGAAGCCTTACGTCTCATTGTGAGGGAGTTTTAGTTGAACCAGAATTTTTATTTTCTAATTCCTTTACTTGTAGAATTTCTTTGCTTGGAGATTTCATAGACTAAATCAAAAAAAAAAAATTTGCTTCAATTCTTTTCATGAATCCAATTAAGTTGTTGATATGTGTCACGCCCCACTTCTCAAAATACACAAAATTGGGTACGTGACAAGATTCGGCGACGTATTCTGAATAAAAATACGCTAAGCCTCAATGTATTAAATTAAAACATAAAGTTCACAACTTATTCCAGCATTCAAAAGTAAGTACAATAATGTCTTGAAAGTTCACTTATAATAGACATAATAAGAATGAAAGTAAAAATACTATAAGTCCTCACGAACTGAACTGCTGATGGTCTACTAGAGATCTGCAACGCACTCAAAGTACTCCTGCTCCTGCAATGTCCTCAAATCTGGATCTGAGCATAGCAAACTCAAGGTCGTCAATAAGCGACCTAGTGAGTGGTAAAATAAAAAGGGAAAGTGCACATGCATGTAACGTATAAGCATATGGAAAGAAAATATACATGATAAGATTGGAATAACATACCAACAATAAATGAATAGTAACTAAGTCAGTTAGTAATATAATCAAGGGTACCTCAGATCATGAGTATAATCAATGTCTATCATAACATGCAGGCAGATGTCAAGTTCAGTTTATAATGTCAATGTAAAATTCAATTTTCTTATTAATTATGTCAGCGAACACCATTTGTCACATGTAATAAACGCATCCTATACTACGCCTATTACATATGTCAATTAGAGTCCTAGGTTATTGAAACTGATTTGGTTGGAGACATGTCTGTGTTTTAGGTGGGTCCCGTGCATACCCGGGACCACGGCCCAGACTCCTGGCAGGACCTACCGCAAGGTATTCAGGAACATGTATACAGGAACAGGTACATGTATAATATGTATAACAGGAACAGGAAACAGGACGGGGTGTCAGTCACCCCACGGGAATCCTGCAGTGGAACCCTCTTTCGGCTGCGCAACCTAAATCCTAGGTCCACCCAAAATACAGACGTTGTCTCATCCACCAATTTTCCCAATCCCAGTGTAAGTTGTTTAATATTATTAATGTACATATTACCTGGGATAACTTGGTAATGATACAGTAACATCATCATAAGTAAAATTGTGATACATGTATAACAAGAAATATATGTCGGTGAACATGATAAACAGGATGAGATTGTTACCTTCTAACAATATTTTTCCCAGTAGTTAGATAACATGAACGTGATGTCATAAATGTCATTCAGGTGGGTCTTAGTGGTAAAATCCTAACCGATGTCATGTAACGATCTTGAAGGTTCATTATCAATAACGAATGTACTTAATTGCATATAGGAATACATAAATATGCTACAAATAATGCATGTAGGTAATTCATGAAATTATAGATTTCTAAGTACTATCACATTAGTTTAAACAACATAATTAGATAACTAGATAAAATCCTTCATCACAAGAATTCTTGTTAGCTGAAGGAGGAAAAAGCACTCACTTGAGGTAGATCTCGATCCAAAGCACTGAAAATCCTAGAATCCCAGAAAATCTACACAAATTATTTCAATAGAAATTGTTAGGATCTTTTATTTATTTAATCTTAATTAATTAGCTTAAGATTGGGGATATGATCTTTTAAATTACATGAAATTAATAAGTTTAATTTATCAAATTTTAAATTCTCATTTGTTGGGTTTTTAAAAAACTTTTTAACATTAAATTTCTTAACGGTTTTCGAATTTACCTTTTAACAAAACTGACTTTAAGGGGTAATTTGATTTAATTTATATTCTTATTCTTCTGAAAATTTTATCATGAAAAGTAGAAGTAGTGTAGATTGTTATTTATATTTTTCTCTATTTTTTTGATATTTTTAACTAATTATTTTAATTATTTTTCTGCAGGTTAATAAGTCTGGAATTTTCTGTTGGGTCGGGTTTTGTTGTGCGAGTGTGGATCCAAAAGATACAACCCATGCAAAATTGGGCTGGAAACAGGCTGTGGGCCTCTGCCAAATAAAAGAAAACTTTTTTTTTGATTGGAAACTGTTGCCCAGCCCGCCAGATCCGGGCCAGGCCAGCCCAGGCCAGGCCGGGTCTGGTCCGGCCTGTTTAAAATTTTTTTTTTTTTTTTTTGTGTATAGGCCAGAGGCCCTGTGCGGCCCAACAGAGCCCGGACCTGGGCCTGCCAGGCCCAGGCTAGGCCAGGCCCGGCCGGGCCAGACCCTGCTGTGCAGCACCTGCTCTCGACTAAGCCGAGAGCAGTGCTTCTTTTCCTTTTTTTTTTTCCTTTCTTTTCTTTTTTTTTTCTGTCTTTTATAATTTAGTTAGAATAATAATATATTACTTTTATATTTTTTTGAAGAAAAGGTTCATGGAAAAGAATTCTAAACATGGTAATTTTAATTAAATTTTTTTATCCATACAAATTCATTCTATTATATTATTGGATGAATTTTCAGTTTCATAAAAAAAAGTACTTTAAATCATGATATGTTATTAATGTTGGATTTGGTATGGTTGTTGCCTGTTGATGAACTTGGCTCTCCCCTGCTCTGATACCAATTGTTGGTTGTAGGCTTGGTGTACGTCGCTTCTACGATGTTCCAAAGGTCGTAATTGATTGACTGCAAGTAGATCTTCATTCTACACTTCCAATAGTTGTAGTTGGTTCCGTCAAATAGCGGTGGACGTTGTGTAGAATGTCCTTCCTTGTATTGGGATGATGAAAACTCCGTTGCCATCCTTATTGTTGACTTGTACCCGAGCTTGTACGCTGGTTCAGGGTATGCAGGGCTCTGATACCAATGTTGATATATGTGATTCTTGCAATTATGTATATACTAATAGGTGGAAACCAAATTCTAAATAGATTTGGAGTCCTAAAGGTTAGATATGATCTTTTATATTTGGTACCAACTAACGTTTATTTTGCAGGTACCATATAAAAGTTATTATATATATGTGTACTAATATATTTGTTGCAGGGGGAGAAAAAAATTTTTATATCTGTTATAACCCATTTCTGCAGGGGGGAAAAGATAACATATTTTTTACAAGGGGAGGACATGCACACACAAAGCGTCGTCATCAAAAAGGGGGAGAATGTTGAACCTATTTCGATGAAGACGTTCGTGACGATCAAATTCATTTGGAGCTCTACACATGACGAATCAAGAGTCCGACATGATCAGGTTGTGCCAAAGAGGGTTGAGATGTTGTGGTTTGTAAAGAAGATATAGCATGTAAAAGCCTTGATACAAACTTACAACACATAGTCCTGTTAGTCGACTTATCCCAATATCAAGTCGACTAATCAGTTGTCTAGTCGACTTACCCAAAGTTCAAGTCGACTAAGTTTTGTGTCCTGAAACAGACCAACTCTCTGTTTGTCAAATTAGTCGACCAAACAGTAACCAAGTCGACTAATCCATTTTCTAGTCGACTTATAGAAAACACCTAATCGACTAATCCCTTGACTCAGTCGACTATAAAGCTGTTGCAGTCGACTTGAGGTAGTTATCCAGAAACCTGTTCTGCCAACAGACATATACCCAGTCGACTACTTGCTAAACCTAGTCGACTAATAGTAGAAGTTTTGCCTAGTCTAGTCGACTAACTCAGAACCCTAGTCGACTATAGGCAGTTTCTGACTGTTGGACAGTTTCTGTTATCTGATCCTTTTGGCAACGTTTCCCAATGTCCATATCATCTGAGTTGGTCCTATAACTACCCTAACTTACCCTAGTCTACAGTTATAAATAGGGAAGTTATACCAAAGGCCAATTTCCAACAGTTTCATTCAGTTTCAAAAGCCAAATTCCAGAAAATTTGAAAACTGATTTTCTAACTTCTGTTCTTCACCAAAAGACAATCCATTAGTGAAGTTCTCTGAAGTTCATTTTTCCTATACAGTACCTTGTCCACATACACATCTACCAAGGCTATAGGAAAAGAGTTGTAAATTCTCAAAGTGTTCATTTGTACACGGGAGGCTTCTTGGTTGAAGAGGCAAGTTGTACAGGTGACCATTGTACACGGGAGGCTTCTTGGTTGAAGAAGTAGTTGTACAAAGGTAAAAGGTGTTCTCTTGGTGGAAGAGAAGGTGTACACATTTAGAGAAGCGGATTCGACAAGTGGTGTACATGTTGTATTGATTTTGGGTGGCAAGATCAAGGATAAAGGAAAATCTCAAGCGGGTGGCTTGGGGACTGGATGTAGGTCACAAGGACCGAACCAGGATAAATCTCTTTGTTTGCGTTTGCATTTTTTGAGATTTATTTTCTTTACTTGCAAGTTTACTTATTTGCTTAACAATTAATCCTTCCTGTCAAGTGTTGTGTTGATTTGATTATAGATCCTACATTTGGTATAAGAGCGGGACCCAACAATTAAAGTTTAATTCAAATAAATTTAGATATTAGGTGAGATCAAGAATAGAATTTTTTTAAATCATGATATGTTATTAAATATTTTTCATTCATAAAAATTAAATATTTACTTACTTGAATTTAGCCTGCTTCTCAATCTCCACGCCTCCTTCTCAACCTCCACGCCTCGGAACCGTTCTCCGTCACGATCAACTCCAACTCCAGGAGGGTGAAGAGGATGAGAAATGTAACCCTCCGCTATCAGTTTACGTGTCACCGTTTGATATGATATGAAGTATGTAGGAAATTGACCAATTCGAAAATCCGACAATACTAGTGTCAGGGCTACAATTGATTTTTCTCACCATTTAGATTTTTTTTTAAAATTTTCTAAACTTTTTCCGAATTAATTGGAAAATATCCAATATTGGAGTTAACCTAAAACAGATGATTCACTCAGCGATTTTTAATTTGCAAATGAGGTAAAATTTCTAGAATCTACTTCTATAATAAGCTTTAAAATATTATTTTCTACCTTCAAGAATTTTTGACAAATTTTCAGAATTAGTTCAAAAACGGGCCGAATGGGCATCGCCCGGTCTCACGGATCCTTTCGGGATTTTTAATTTACAAACCGCTTTACATTTTTATAATCCGATTTTTCCTTACGTCTTAGACTAATATTCTCTATTTTTCCTAATTATGGGACGATTCGACACTAGTCAAATTCGGACACTATTATTAAATATCATAAATAATATATATTAATATTAATCCCATTTCATTTACATTTCTTTTACACTGTTGCAAGACTGGAGGTTTCCAGAGAGTGCATTAACCGACATTAGGATTTGTTTCAATCCTTCTCTAATTTTCTACAAGCTTCTAATTAAACCGACATCACCATATTTAAAATCCCAAACAATTTCATTATAAACGAATAAAACTCTTTTTATTATTACAGTTTCTCTCTCTCTCTCTCTCTCTCTCTCTCTCTCTCGAACCCATTACAGCCCCAACATATCACCATCGACCACCTCAACCAGCCACCCAACACACCACCACCGGCAACCCATCACCACCAGTGCCATGTGAGATCAAAACCCCACCAACCATTTCCCCACCGCCCACTTCCTCTCTTTCACTGTACAAACCACCACCACCACCGGGTCTTCCTATCTCCGGCCATCAGCGTCGCCGGAGCCTCGCGCAGCCACCACGCGAGAGCCTCCAACAGCACCACCACTCCCCCACCGCATAGCATCCACACCTCCTCCTCCTCCACCCACCTCCGGCCAGTCATCACACCGTCGCCGGAGCTTCGCCGGAGCCGCGCGCGCGCAGCCGGAGCACCGCCGCGACCCCTTCCGCCGCGGCCAGCAGCAGCCCCGTGCTGCTGTTGCTGCCACAGGTCACAGCGCGCGCACAGTGCTGTGAAAGGGAGATCAACCCATAACGGGTTTGGCTACTTAGCTGATCCGCGACCCGCAAACCCGCAACCCTGTTCTTATAAAAGGTAAATTGCAGAAAGGTCCCTTTGTAATAAGGATTATTTATTTATAACCCTAGAAAATTACGTTTAACACCTTATATAATGTCAGGTATTCTAAAAGTAACCTGAACGTGTTTTGGGACTAGATCTCGGTCATTTAACGTCGGAATCGTACATTCTTGGTCTCGTTGGAATCAGGACAACGAGAACTTCAGTCTCAAGGCAAGTGTTTCCCTGTATTCTTGTTATTTCTTCAAACTATATCATTTTTAGAGTCGTATCATTCCTATATTATGATTAGTCTGGATATTTGACCTGGATCTTAGGTGTTGAGTAGGATATTAGAGTAGGAACTTGGCCTATGGATTATTTTGAGTGTGCATGTTACATGAAGATAGCCGGGATAACTGCATGTATTTCGATTATGTCCTACCGTTACATGTTACTGTGATTACATACTATCGTTACATGTTACTTTGATACGCCTGGTAGTGCTTCATGTTATACATGATAGTTGATTATATTGTTAATGCCCGTTATTTGCTATAAGCATGCACACTCATCTACATAACTATAGAATGCAGACCGTAACACTTGGTTACTATCTTTTGTCACCTATTTCAGTTACCTCATGTCATGACTTGTCATCCTTACCTGAACTCACTTGGGGATGGGGAGACTGGATGATTGATCAGATCTCATTAGGTGGGTGTACTGGATCCATATTGTTCTCCCACTGCAGGGGATGGTAGTGCTACCTACCGATTGTATAGCTCCATGAGCTCCCGTTACTTGATTATTGTTCCCCTCTTAGCGGAGGGCCCTGGTCTTAGCAGCCAGGGGTTTGATAAAGGCCGTGATCCCGGGTATGCACGGGATACACCCACCTGATCAGAACTCCTCAATTATTAAGTCTCCTATCACACATGTAGATCCTCCTAGACAATGTAGTGAAAAGTACTTCCCTGATGTTTTGATTATCGTCATCTTATTACACGTCTTGCTTCAGCCTTCTGTATATTTCATTATCTTATTTTTATTCTTCTTGCCTTTTCTTTGTACACTTGCTTGGTCGCATCTGAGACCCTGGTTTGCTTGCCCAGATATAGAGTCCGTGATTATACCATCAGAGGAGGACGTGGAGTATCTAGACGGTTTGGCTGAGCAGCTGTAGGACAGTTCGTGAACTTGTTGTCTCTTCGTGAGTGCGCAGTATGTTTTATAGATGTACATATGTTTTTCTGTTTTTGTTACTGTATAATTATGTTGATGGACTATGGTGTACTGTACTGTACTTTTGGTACTGTATTGACTGTTTTATGTACTCTTGTTACTTGTAATATATCAGCAGTGTTTTTACCATATAAGAAAACTTGTACAGATCTACAGTAGGCTTAACGTGTATACGTTGGGACGTTCTACTCGACGTGTACAGGTTGCCGATCATGTCATGTACTCTATTTTGATCAGTGGGACGTGACAAGAAATGATGGGTTAGGAGTTCTTTCTGATTGTCGTTCTTTTTTTTTTTTTTTTTTTGACGGAGGCAAGAGAAGAAAGTTACGGGATAAGATCTTTAGGATTTTTAGCAATTAGGTTGTTAAGATGTGAATCTTGGTTGTTAAGATAAGAGATCCCTAAAGATCTCTTGATATCTTTCAATTAGAAATTTAATTTTAAATTTGACTTTGGGTTGTTTAAATAATTTAGCTCTCCTACTTAACCACACGCCAATGTGACATTATGGTTTTAGGTATTAGGATTCAGTACAAAGGAACAGAGTTTGAAACTTGACATAAACAAATATATTATTATTATTAATTTTTTTTCCATTTTATTTTAGGTATTAAAAAAAACAAGAGTATTACAATATGAAACTCTTCAACAATAGAGACATGGAAGTCTATTTTGAGATGACGAAGTTATTTTCTTGTCTCATGATTAAACGTCTTCAATGAGAACTTTCTATCACATTGTAACTTGAGTATTTAACGATAAATACTCTAATTGTTAAGATTAGGGGGTTGGATTTTGGGGAAGTAAATTTCAATTGATTGTCCAAATTTTGGTGTCAGAACTGAGACACCCCGATCCCGCGGTACGAACGTGTGATGTGTATAACGCAGGTTAGATATACCCTCACATATATACGCTAAGCATCAGCACAAGTAAGAATTAGAGTGCGGAAGCACAATGGTAATATACATTCCACAGAGAAGTACAAGTACATGGTTATCACACAGAGAGTGATACAATATACAGGAATATTACATCACCAGAAGATACAAAAGTACAATACATGAAAAGATATACATAAAAAAGCTGAGAGATGCTCACGATACGACAAGAGAGGCCTCGAGAGCCAACAGAAGAGGAACTAGGAGGAAGAGCTGCGGCGATGACCAGCTTCTGATGCGTTCTGACCGCCACGGGAGATCCGCTGCGCACTCTGAATCGGCTACAGCAAGGCCACCATGGTCCAGGCTCTAGGATGGACATGAGGATCTAGGGTTATCAGATGCAACCCCGCGAGTACATATGATAAAGCCAAGTGGCGTGCATATCAAGTACATGTGTACAAGAAAGGTGTATCGTGAATATAAGCACATATGAACATGAAATGAGACAGTAAAATAACTACAGAAAATCAGTTATATAAGCTCACATTATCGATCCGTGAGATTAGTACGTCGAAGGAATAATCCAAACGAGGAACCCTCATATATATACCATATACCTCACGTCACTGTAATCTGAGTTTGTATAAAGTTTGCTTTCACAATAACAGAATAGTGAACAGTATGGAAACCCGAAAATAGCAACAAGTAATCCAACAAGTAGTACATGTACAATGTGTAAGTGCTGAGCAGGATAGTGTATTATATCACAGGTCTACCAAGTATAGATCAATGTATAGCTGGTCAGATATCAGAGCATGTTATTATTATGTTATTAAGACTCATCTGATTTGTATACATAGGTATGTGTCCCATTCCACATACCTCAGCATACAGACCGGGGAGTAAGTGATTGAAAACTGATGGAGATTGACAACCATGCTTAAAATGGGTCCCGTACATGCCCAGGACAACGGTCAAGGAGTATCCAGTACTGAGCCGAACGTAACGCTAGGTACCGGGACTTATTGTACGCCCGAACAGGAATAGGATGTCACCGCTCCCACAGGAATAGTCCCAGGGGCATATGGCACAACCGGCAGGTAGGGGAGTAGGGGTGCCAGTACACCCCAAGAAAACGTGTGGTGGCCTCCAGGTCGAATCCAAGTATATGGCCGCGCGACACCATAGACCATCATAAACATGAGACTATATCGGTACTCATCAGTTTCCCCCATCCCGGTGTAAGTTGTTTAATTATTATAATTTGTCCAGTGATAATGTCCACAGAATGTTCACAGTAATCCTATATCCATGGTTATCCAATTATGAGGATCAACAGGAGTATAATATCAGGAGTCTCCCTTTTTCAGAGGTTCAGTATACAGGAGTTCAAGGAGCACAGAAGTTCAGGAGTACCAAAACTCTAGTAACAATATAATAATCATGCCAAGTCCCCGTAAAATGAAATCATGAAATGCCAATATAATACAGGTGTCAGGTGTAATAGTATCCCAGTCGGTGTCACAATATCAGGTCAAATGTGTCAGTACTAGGTGATAGCATGTCAAGTGAGTGATAGCATGTCATTATCAAGGTGTCAGGTGTTAACATATCATGTACCGGTGTCAGATAATAAGTGTCAGAGATCAGGTGTCAAGTATACATATCAAGTACCGGTGTCAGATATCAAGTGTCGTGGATCAGGTGTCAAGTATAACATATCAAGTACTGGTGTCAAGTGTCATATATCAGGTAATCCTCCGATCACGTAACATGGTACAGGAGAACAGTATAAATAAACCTTTCAACTCTTCATAATAGTATTTATAATAATAATAATTTAATCTATTAATTAGCCATGCGAAGCCGAGCGAAGCAGGAGCGTATCTAGCCTACCCAGTATAATACCGGTTCAACAAATTATAATAACGGCTGACAGGTATTCATATAACATGATAATTCAGAAAATCACTCGCATATGACATATCAACTTGCATAACGATACATCATGTATAAAAAGTTAGAGTAGCAATTGTTAGGCAGGTAATGAAGCAACATAAAGAAAGTATTTACCCAAAATAAAATGGATGCTTGTTCAAGAGAAACTGTGCTCGCATATTATATCACTCGCATAATGAGACATCATGTATTAAAAAGCAAGATAATAATTATTAGGCATGTAATGATGCTAATAAAGCATGAAACAACACAAGAAATGTACTTGCATAAATCCG
>JAVJIF010001863.1:0-296170 GCA_038442645.1 Agave tequilana
TTATTACATCAAAAGGAATTCATCTTGACCCAGACAAAGTAAAAGCCATTCAGAGCATGCATCCACTTAAGAATCTCAAAGAACTTAGAGGCCTGCAAGATAGACTGGCTTATATCAGAAGATTCATCACAAATCTCTCAGGCCGCTGTCAACCATTCACCCGACTCATGAAAAAGGGTATTTCTTTTGTATGGGATCTAGCTTGTCAAGAAGCTTACGAAGATATCAAAAGATATCTCACAAAATCTCCAGTCTTAGTAGCTCCCACATCAAGAAAACCATTCCTGCTTTATGTGAAATCTATGGACCATTCTCTCAGTGCTCTGCTTGCTCAAAAAGATGATAATGGTCATGAACAGACTATTTACTATCTGAGCAGGACTCTGATAGGGGCGAAATCTCGCTATAATCCTATTGAGAAGGAATGCTTAGCTCTTGTCTTTGCTATTCAGAAGACACGACATTATTTGGTCGGTCAAACCATACATGTCATTTCCAAAGTGAATCATTTGCGTCTTCTCATGATGAAACCAGGATCACTGAATTTTAGGTTAGCTAAGTGGGCCCTCCTTCTGTCTCAGTACAACATGCTCTTTGTCCCTCAGAAGGCTGTTAAAGGCCAGGCACTTGCAGAGTTCTTGGCTGCTCATCCGATTCTGGAAAGCTCAAAACTTTATGAAGACATTCCGGATGAAGTCTTCGAATCTAATATAACTTCAGAGAATGAAGTTTGGCAGATATTCTTCGACGGAGCATCACGAATAGGCCCTAAAGGTAAGATCATTGCCGGTGTGGGGGTTCTGTATATCTCACCGCAAAATCATGTCCTTCCCAGGGCATTTTCTCTTACGGAATTATGCTCCAACAATGTGGCAGAGTACAATACTTTACTCATTGGTCTTCAGCTCGCTCACGAAATGGGGTACGCTACCTTGAAGCTTATGGCAATTCGAGACTGATTGTCAATCAGGTTAAAGGAGAATATGAGGTCCGTCACGAAGATTTGGTACCTTATTATCACGCAGTCATCGAAATGGCTAATCTATTTAATGGCTTTTATATCAGTCATGTGTCCCGATCTTAAACTACTAAGGCTGATGCCCTGGCTACACTAGCAACAGCGTTAGCCTTACCAGTTGACACCAAGTATCACCTTACAGTGGCAACTCGACACCTTGTTTGCGCTAAACATATGTTGAGAACCAAAGAGGCCTATAACATCTCGATGGATCTTGAACCAAGAGATTGGCGATTTCCCCTCATTGACTATGCTTTGCATGGTTTGCTGCCGGATGACCCTAAAGAAGTGACATCTATCAGACGAAGGTCTCTCTGTTTTTACTATGATCCAACACTGAAGACACTGTACCGTCGTTCATACGACGGTATCCCCCTCCGTTGCCTTTCTGATTTAGAAGTACAAGAAGTGCTCAAAGAAGCGCACGATGGCATATGCAGAGCTCACCAGCCAGGTCCAAAACTTAAGGACCGATTGCACAGGCTTGGATATTATTGGCCAACCATGATAGCCGATGCTATCCAATATGCATGACGGTGTAAGGCCTGCCAAATTCATGCGGACTTCATACATCAGCCTCCAGAGTTGCTCCATCCAACTGTTGCCTCGTGGCCATTTGAAGCGTGGGGAATCGATGTTGTAGGGCCAATCAGCCCCTCTTCAACAAAAGGTCACCGGTTTATCTTAGCAATAACCGATTACTTTTCAAAGTGGGCAGAAGCTATACCACTGCTGGAAGTTAAAACTTCTAACGTGATTAATTTTATCAAACACCATGTCATCCATCGATTTGGTGTCCCTAGGAGGATCATCCATGATAACAGTCCCCATTGCAAGCCAGATAGTCTATCGGTTCTGTGATAGATATCGGATTCAGAATGTAGCATCAACTGCTTATAACCCTGCCACTAATGGCTTGGCGGAGGCATTCAACAAGATAATCATTAAGCTACTCAAAAATTTGTTTCCTCAAATAAGCGAGACTGGAATGAGAAACTTAGTAAATGTCTTCGGGCCTACCAAACCACAGTTCGGACCCCGATAGGTAATACACCTTTTTTCCTGATATACGGGTGCGAAGCAGTCATACTATTAGAAATCCAGATGTCGTCATTACGAGTCGCTTTAATGACTAAGATGACAACAGAGGACAACGATCGATTGCGACTCCAAGAGCTTGAAGCCCTAAATGAGAAGCGATTAAAAGCTCAGCAACACATTGAGTTGTATCAAGCTCAGATCTCAAAAGCCTTCAATAAGAAGGTTAAGCAAAGAGTCGTCCAGAAAGGAGATTTGGTTTTAGCCGTCAGACGACCGATGATCATGATGAAAATCACCTAGAAGGGGGGAGAATAGGTGATATAGCTAATCTATGAACTAAATGCGGAATTTAAAAACTTAATGCAATACACTCAAGTGCAATCAACAAATGATGCACACACAACCAAGCCAAGCAATTATGAATGCATAATATGAATAGTTGCAAGGTACAAAGTAAAGAGAGAGATAGAGAGAGTCAATGGATCAAGCGCAAACAACAAGATATGTTTCGAGGTTCGAGCACCCGCTCTACATCCCCGCCTTCGACACACGAAGGATTTCTAATCCACTAGCTAGTCCACAAAGAACTCTCACAAGGAGTACCCAACTCCTCTCTTTACAACCACAACCTCCTCGTTGAGACAAGCTCCAATCCAACAAAACAATCACCTCACAACTTGAGGGATTTGCACAAAACTAAGCAAGGATCACCTCACAACTTGAGGGATACAAATCACTTGCACAAACAACCTCCTCCACCCAAGAGGGAAAAGCACAAAGCAAAGTAAATAGAGGGTTTACAACTTAGTAGTCCAACAAGCAACCACAAACAATTTCTTTCTCCCACACAAAGATCCTATAGAAGAGATAGTAGATTTTAGCTCAAGTGTGGAGAAAACCAATGGAATGAAAATCAAAATCACAAAGAAAATCCTAAGAAAAACTGAAACCAAGATATAGAAGTTGAATCAAAACTCTTTCCCAAAAATCCTTTTCTTTGGTTTTCCAAACCCTAACAAAAACTCCAAATAGATTGTTCAATTTGAGTCCCAATACTTCTTTTGATTGCTGTGAAAACACCAGAGAGTAGGGAAAAATTCGCATAAAAAATCTTAGAGAAAAACTCTTTCTTGTTGGCCCAAAGGCCTATCACTCTAGTTTTGATGATGATCAACTCATGTAGTTATATTTGCTAATGATCTTGTTTAATTAGTGACAGATTCTTTATCAAGATCTTAGTAGGTGCAAAGCTCAACAAAGGATTAAATGTCAAGATTTGGAGCTAGCACGGGGTGATCCAAGGAGCTTTGGATCAAGCTTGGACCAAGTCAAGAAGATGAGAAGCCTTCAAGGGAAGACTTCAAGAAGTTGAAGACTTGTGTCTAGGTATAAGATTTTTATTTGTTTTAGATAAAAATGTAAAGGATAGAATAGATTGGTGGATTGCTCAAGTATATCTTACGCACACACTCTTGATAGAATTGCTTTCATAAAAAGATTTTCATGTTTAGAAAAGAATTTTATTTGAGAAAAAGATTTTTCATTGGACAAAATACATGTCTTGGTTTTTGATGTTACCTATATACATATCTTTCAAAACCAAGTTTAGTGCTTTATGTCAAAAACTAGATATTTCATCTTGATTGTGTAGTGGATCATATCCATACACACTATGCTTTAAAGTATATCTTGTTTTTGTATTTGATGAAAATTTGGAAAAACATGTTGATATTTCAAAACCAAGTTTAGTGCTTTATGTCAAAAACTAGATATTTCATCTTGATTGTGTAGTGGATCATATCCATACACACTATGCTTTAAAGTATATCTTGTTTTTGTATTTGATGAAAATTTGGAAAAACATGTTGTTTTAGAAAAACAGTTTTTATTATGAGCCAATATTTCCAAGTTACAAAAATAGTCAAATCTTTAATAACATGCCTTGATTTTGTGCAAGCATGTTTCTATATCATAAAACTATTTTTTGTAGAATTTATATGTATTTTTTGGGATTTTATAAAAAGATTTTTATACCAGTTTTCCAGACCAGAACTGGCCTGACAGGCTGGTCCGGTCGACCGGGCGGTCGACCGCACCAAGGGCCGGTCGACCCACGGTCGACCGGACGTGCACAGACGTGCACGCCTGTGTGCACTGGAGAACGGTCGACCGTTCCGGTCGACCGCTTCAGAGAGTCTGCTCTCTGGAAATTCTGGTCGACCGCACCGGTCGACCGACAGAGAAGTAATTCTCTGCTCCAGGTGCGCGGTCGACCGGGCCGGTCGACCGGAGGCTCCAACGGTCGGATTCTTGACCGTTGGCGGTCGACCGGACCGGTCGACCGGCAGTACTGACAGATTCCAACGGCTAGTTTTCTGGCAGCCTATAAATTGGGGTTTTTGTCATTGTTTGAGGCTAAGATTTTAGGAGAGCTTTTGTCCAGTTATTTCCATTCTTTTAGCAGAGTTTTCTCCACAAAATAGAATGCCAATATTTCCTATCAAAAGGGATTTTATCAAGAGAGTGTTTATTGTGATTTCTTGAGTTTTCCATCAAAGTTCTTTCCTTGATTTCTCACACTATACTTGAGCATCCATAGTTATATCTATCCTATAGGAGTGTTGTAGTGAGAGTTTTGTTAGGTGATCAAGTGTTTAGATCACCAAGATCTTTCTTTGTATTTGAGGAAGCGGGCAAGTGTGCTCGCGGTGTTTTGAGTTCGGGTGCGGACTTGTTGTACGAGGTGCAGCCTCGACGAGCCGGTGGGCTTGTGGTGTGTAAGGGACTTTGGGAGTCCGAGGGCTTGTAGGTGTTGCGGCACCAAGGAGAGATCCGGTTGGATCGTGCATAGTGGAAATCCTTCGTGTGTCGAAGGCGGGGATGTAGAGCAAGTGTGCTCGAACCTCGAAACAAACCCTTTGTGTTTGCGATTGCTCACTCTTGCTCTCTTACTCTTTTTGTCTCACTTATATCTTGCATTACTTTATAGTCTTTATCTTTTATATGCATGATATACCTTTGTGCTCATAATTGCTATACTTGCTTGGGATTGTTATTAACACTAGTATTCAACCAAGAGCCAACGCGGCACCTCAACCCATTCAAGGGGAATCTAGAGGAGTTTGTTCAGAGCCTCGCAAGGGGAATTCGGCAACACTCTTGTGTTATACATAAGTGTTCAATTAAAAGAAGTTTAATTTGGTCAACTTAGTTTTAATTCCGCATTATTTGTTCATAAGTGACCATTAGATTAGCCATCACCTATTCACCCCCCCCCTCTAGGTGATCTTACAATTGGTATCAGAGCCAAGTGCTCTTGATATTGGGTCTAACAACCTAGAGTTAAAGATCCTCTTTTAGGCTAATCACAAGATTTGTACACACACAATGGACTTCATGTCACCACCCACCTTTGACATTCTTAGCATCCAAATTTGGAAGGTTAAGATGTCTTTGTTCCTCAAAGGACTTGGCCTTAGTGTATATCTTGCCACAACTAATAAAGAATATTGCTTAAATGGTAAGAACATTGAGGCTAATGCAAAAGCCCTTCATGCTATTAAGTCAACCCTAAATGATGATTATTTATCTAGGGTTCTAACTTTGATTCGGCTTTTGTAGTATGGAACACCCTCATCTCCCTTGGTGAAAATGAACAATACTATGCGGGGAGCGATTCGGACGTTGGAAGCGACACCTCCAACGTATGCTACATGGTCCAAGGGGATAACCCCCTTGAGGTAACTTCCGAATCCGAGGATGAGGATAATAATATGTCATATGAAGAGCTTTCTACATTTTGTCAATTATTGCTTGAGAAATATGAGATGATTAAGAAAGATAATAAAAATTTGAAAAAGAATATTGCTTGCATCCATGTAGAACAAGACTCTTTTAAATCTAACATTGCATGTTTAGAAAAAGATAACAAAAATTTGAAAAAGGATTTTGATTGCATGCTTAAAGAAAATGATTCTTTTAAATCTAAGATTGCATGCTTAGAAAAGGAAAATAAAGATTTGAAAAATGAGAATGTTTCCTTATTTTCAAAATTGAATGATTTGTGTGAAGGAAACAATACTTTGAAAAATAAAATTGACTTGGTGGAAAAACAAAAAGAAGTTGTTTTTCAAGAAAATATTACTTTGAAAAGAAAATTTGTTGAAAAAGAAAAAGAATTTGTTTCTAAAAAGAAAAAGAAAAATGATCATATATCTCATCATGCTTTACATGCCACCACAAATGAGATAAATGTTTTGAAAAATAAAATGGATAATTTGAGTTCAACTTTGAACTCTTGTGCATTTAATCATACTAAGTTGGAGTCAATGTTTTCAAAGAAACAAACTCCTCATGTTCATGCACATCACTCTCATCATCATGCTTATGTTGCACACCATGATCACAATCCTACACATAAGCATACTAAGGTGTACATATGTACACATTGTGGCCGCAAAGGCCATTTAGCAAAATTTTGTTTTGATAAGAAACCTCATTTATATTTTGCTAAGTATAAAAGATTTTGGGATCCTTACAATAAAGCTAACCTCAAAGGACCCAAGAAAGTATGGGTACCAAAACCCTCACCCTTTGATTTTGATGTAGGTGAGGGCTCTCACAAAACGTGAGAGGATTGGTGCCTTGATAGCGGATGCAATGGACATGATGGACAAACTTTGGATGCATTGCTATCAAGGAAATTTTGGTGGGAAAAGACCACCATGCTATGGAGCTTTGGAGTTGGTAACAATTTCTAAACTCCTATTTTATTTATGTACATGCTTTTATTTTCATAATATCATTCATAGCATGTTCATGTTTTAAGATATTATGTGCTTCATATGGTATTTACATGCTTTAAAAGTAGATTTTGTCAAACTTGCATGTATACATATACAAATAGTGAATTACAATTGATTCATATATAGTTGAACTTCATGCTCATTTGTATCCACTTTATGCATATGTATAATCTAGTTTTGATGATTCTCTTTTATACATGTTTTGCCTTTTTTAGTGATTTACTTCATGTATATGCGTGTCGAATTCAAATCTAATAAATATACATGTATACCCGTGAGTCTCTTGCTTTCATGCAAATACATTTAATAGACTCTTTATATTTGGGATATGTATGCGTATTGTTAGATTTGTATAATTCATACATATACCATGAAGATTGTAATTCTTATGAAAAATGATTTGATTTGTTTTGATAAAAATAATTTTTATGTGTTGTTCAATAAAAGTTTTAGTCATATTTGATTTGAGCTTCATTGACGATTTTCATGAAGATACCATTTACATAACTTTTGATCACTCATCTTTTAAGAAAATAGATAATATTGAGCTTTATGGAATATTAGTGCTTGAACTTTTATGTATTTAGTATTATTCATGGAAAACATTTGACTTTGTATTTTTGAAGGATCTTTAACTAGTTTGTCAAAAATCCATTTAAACTAGTTATCTATTCTTCAAATTGATTCACATGATCCTATTTTTTAATCATATGGATAAATTCCTTTGTATTCTCAAAATTTATTTGATGCTTCATGATTTGAATATTAGTTTAAATGTTAGTATTTGTCAACACTTAGATTTATACTTGTACACATTATGAATCACAAATAAATCTATATATGATTGGGTTGAATGCTTATTTGTGCCCATTAGGTGTGCTAGTATAGCCTAAGTTTTGATGATTATTACATTTTAAACTTGTATTCTCATTTTGGATTTATGCTATGATCATGTGCTTTCATTTCATGTATATGTTTGTCTTGCCAAAACATTAAGATATACATGGATACCTCTTGAGTCATTTGCCTTTCATGCAAATCTATATATAGACTCAATTGTGTTTTAAGGATATGTATGTATACTTAATGTCTTGTCAAAACATACATATATCTTGAAATATAAATTTTTATTTTTAATAAAAATTTTGTAATTTTTCAATAAAATTTTTGTGATGGATTTCATGATTTCAAAATTTAAAGGAATATTGAGTTTTATTGCTATTTTTCATGATACCATGTTCCACATAACACTAGCACACTCACTTCTTTTTGAAAATTTTATGGACTTCATGGATATTAGAGTGTTTTTAGTGCCATGTGATTTACTTGTGTTTCATGAAAAATATTTTTCTAGTACAAATTCTTCATTTGGTAGAGTTTTTCAAACTAAGCCTATTTTCAAATCTATTTTTGAAAACCCCTACCATCTATGGGAGGATGGATGGGCGATTATGCCTTGTATGCTTCATTGAAAATCTTTTACCTTGTGCATATGAAGGGTGGTAGGTTATGAGATATACACTTGATCTTATTGTTATGTCTATTGGTATCTTTGAATCGTTTCAATTGGTATCAATATGAACTTATTTTGTATATACTCATATTTTGTTTCTTATATATATGTATGCTTCAATTTCAATTGGTATACTCATTTCTCATACATATATATGATTTCCATGTGCTTAACTCACAATTGGCTCACATTTTTTAAAAGCACAAAGTTTATGATGAAAAATAAAATTTTTTTTTCTATTGATATCAAAATAAATAAAAAAAATATGTTGATTTGATATCTCAAAATGTGTTTTATTAAGAAAGTTCAAAATTTTGTCTTGATAAAGAAATATTCAAAATTTTTGATTTGTATTTCCTATATGCAAGGAGAGCTTAACATCTCTCTTACATATGGATTCATGTTGAGTATATTATAAATTGAGGAGCTTGACAACTCTTCTTTATATGATATACGTGTGTAGGGGGAGCTTCACATCTCCTCTTATGCATTACATAATATGTGTTATGTGAGTTAGGGCTTGTCATCCCTTCTTCATGTAATGCATATGTGTAGGGAAGTTAACTTAGCGTCTTCCTCTTCATGAATGTATATCGCATATAAATCTTATTGATTGATTTGATTTTACCCTCCTTGATTTCCTTATTTTTGACAAAAAAGGGGAGAAAATTTGTTTTATGATTTGAACTTTGAACCCTTTGTTGATGATTGACAAAAAGGGGGAGAAGTATTTGAGTTATATGCATGATTTCCTTAAGGGGGAGAAGTATTTGTTCCTTACTTAAGGGGGAGAAAGATTTTGAGATTTTGAGTTTTTATACTTGTGCTTTTACTCATGCATAGCAATAATATAATAAGATAAAAGCTTGAGAAAAAGATTTGTGCATTCATTTGCATACATATTTATGTGCTTTAATGTCATATCTATTTATTTCTAGTGATGCATGAGTTAAGGGGGAGCTTCTTTGAAGCTTTACTTTAATCCATGCATATATAACTTCATGAGTTTTGTCATCATCAAAAAGGGGGAGATTGTTGGCCCAAAGGCCTATCACTCTAGTTTGATGATGATCAACTCATGTAGTTATATTTGCTAATGATCTTGTTTAATTAGTGACAGATTCTTTATCAAGATCTTAGTAGGTGCAAAGCTCAACAAAGGATTAAATGTCAAGATTTGGAGTTAGTACGGGGTGATCCAAGGAGCTTTGGATCAAGCTTGGACCAAGTCAAGAAGATGAGAAGCCTTCAAGGGAAGACTTCAAGAAGTTGAAGACTTGTGTCTAGGTATAAGATTTTTATTTGTTTTAGATAAAAATGTAAAGGATAGAATAGATTGGTGGATTGCTCAAGTATATCTTACGCACACACTCTTGATAGAATTGCTTTCATAAAAAGATTTTCATGTTTAGAAAAAAATTTTTATTTGAGAAAAAGATTTTTCATTGGACAAAATACATGTCTTGGTTTTGATGTTACCTATATACATATCTTTCAAAACCAAATTTAGTGCTTTATGTCAAAAACTAGATATTTCATCTTGATTGTGTAGTGGATCATATCCATACACACTATGCTTTAAAGTATATCTTGTTTTTGTATTTGATGAAAATTTGGAAAAACATGTTGATATTTCAAAACCAAGTTTAGTGCTTTATGTCAAAAACTAGATATTTCATCTTGATTGTGTAGTGGATCATATCCATACACACTATGCTTTAAAGTATATCTTGTTTTTGTATTTGATGAAAATTTGGAAAAACATGTTGTTTTAGAAAAACAGTTTTTATTATGAGCCAATATTTCCAAGTTACAAAAATAGTCAAATCTTTAATAACATGCCTTGATTTTGTGCAAGCATGTTTCTATATCATAAAACTATTTTTTGTAGAATTTATATGTATTTTTTGGGATTTTATAAAAAGATTTTTATACCAGTTTTCCAGACCAGAACTGGCCTGACAGGCTGGTCCGGTCGACCGGGCGGTCGACCGCACCAAGGGCCGGTCGACCCACGGTCGACTAGGGGTGAGCATAGTTCGGTTATAACCGAAATAACCGACCAAAAATCGAAACCCGAACCCGAACCCGAACCGAACCGAACCGCTCTAGCTCGGTTTGGTTTTGGTTTTGTGTTTCAAAAACCGAACTAACCGAACCGAACCGAATCTCTCACCCTATATATCACCCTACTCAAATTCAATTTAGTGAATCATATAGTTCATAATAAAAATTGGTGAAAATTTATCTCATTACTTCTAGCAATACCATCTTTTTTATGTTGAATATGTGAAAGTTATGTTAAGTACACTATCACAATTAAGAATAATACTTATATTAATATAGTTCCTTTTTTTCATTCTTGCCATTAAAAGTTAGTAATAATTATGTAAGTTTTGATATAAGAGCCCAAATACAGCGTAAAAGTTTTAGAATATGAAAATTTTAATTCACATTAAGGTTAGGGTCTTTTTCTTATTCTAATTTGGGTATTGAATATTTGATATTAGAATATTAAAGGATGATAATATAACGGTGATTAAAAATGTAAGAAATGATGGAAAAATATTGGTCTAACCGAAAAAACCGAAAAAACCGAACCGAACTTAGTCGGTTCGGTTCGGTTCGGTTGCTAAGTCTAATCGGTTCGGTTCGGTTTTGCAAAAATTAGCAAAAACCGACCGAACCGACCGATGCTCACCCCTACGGTCGACCGGACGTGCACAGACGTGCACGCCTGTGTGCACTGGAGAACGGTCGACCGTTCCGGTCGACCGCTTCAGAGAGTCTGCTCTCTGGAAATTCCGGTCGACCGCACCGGTCGACCGACAGAGAAGTAATTCTCTGCTCCAGGTGCGCGGTCGACCGGGCCGGTCGACCGGATGCTCCAACGGTCGGATTCTTGACCGTTGGCGGTCGACCGGACCGGTCGACCGGCAGTACTGACAGATTCCAACGGCTAGTTTTCTGGCAGCCTATAAATTGGGGTTTTTGTCATTGTTTGAGGCTAAGATTTAGGAGAGCTTTTGTCCAGTTATTTCCATTCTTTTAGCAGAGTTTTCTCCACAAAATAGAATGCCAATATTTCCTATCAAAAGGGATTTTATCAAGAGAGTGTTTATTGTGATTTCTTGAGTTTTCCATCAAAGTTCTTTCCTTGATTTCTCACACTACACTTGAGCATCCATAGTTATATCTATCCTATAGGAGTGTTGTAGTGAGAGTTTTGTTAGGTGATCAAGTGTTTAGATCACCAAGATCTTTCTTTGTATTTGAGGAAGCGGGCAAGTGTGCTCGCGGTGTTTTGAGTTCGGGTGCGGACTTGTTGTACGAGGTGCGGCCTCGACGAGCCGGTGGGCTTGTGGTGTGTAAGGGACTTTGGGAGTCCGAGGGCTTGTAGGTGTTGCGGCACCAAGGAGAGATCCGGTTGGATCGTGCATAGTGGAAATCCTTCGTGTGTCGAAGGCGGGGATGTAGAGCAAGTGTGCTCGAACCTCGAAACAAACCCTTTGTGTTTGCGATTGCTCACTCTTGCTCTCTTACTCTTTTTGTCTCACTTATATCTTGCATTACTTTATAGTCTTTATCTCTTATATGCATGATATACCTTTGTGCTCATAATTGCTATACTTGCTTGGGATTGTTATTAACACTAGTATTCAACCAAGAGAGCCAACGCGGCACCTCAACCCATTCAAGGGGAATCTAGAGAAGTTTGTCCAGAGCCTCGCAAGGGGAATTCGGCAACACTCTTGTGTTATACATAAGTGTTCAATTAAAAGAAGTTTAATTTGGTCAACTTAGTTTTAATTCCGCATTATTTGTTCATAAGTGACCATTAGATTAGCCATCACCTATTCACCCCCCCCTCTAGGTGATCTTACATTTCTAATGGGGTATTTATAGACCCCAGAAAAATATAGCCGTTGGCAGCAGAAACTGCCAAAAATAAACTACCAGTCGACCGGCCGGTCGACCGTCCAACGGTCAAATTCTGCCCGTTGGCAGCTACCAGTCGACCGCCCGGGTCGACCGAAACAAACAGAGAGCTCTGCTCTCAGACCCGGTCGACCCTGACGGTCGACCGTCCCTGTGTCTGCCAAACGTGCACAGTTCTGTGCACGTCGGTCGACCGACCCGGTCGACCGACTTCATCCAAGTCGACTAGGTCAGTTGACTAGTCGACTGGTTGAAACCTGGAACAGAAATCTGGGTCAGAAAAATAGTTTAAAAATATTTTAAAAAATCTTTTAACACTTCTAAAAATCACCAAAAATAGTTTTATCATTTTGCATTGATATATAAGTATGGGGTAAAAAGTTTAGCTCAAATATCAACCAATATGAACTATTTTTGTGTCTTATCATTTTTACCAAAAACCAAAAACTGTATTTTCTAAAACTTGAATTTTTGAATACGTTTTGTCCAAAACTCATCCAAATACAAAAACATGATATTTAAATACTTTGAAGCATGATGCATATGGATAGAAATCCAATATACATGAAACAAATATATATCATAGTTTTTGTCTTTAATTCCAAAAATAAGTTTTGTTAAAACACAAAACCTAAAACTCATGAATAGGTATATCAAAGTAAGTTTGTCTATGTAGTATAAGCATGCATGTATATAGAACAAATCTAATATACATTAAACCATGTAAACTTGTTTTGATATAATATCTATTCATGCAAACCAAGATCGGTTAAACCAAAAACCGAAAACCAAAAACATGAAACGTGTGTGTTGTGAACTTGAGCTTATCATACTATTCTAATCTTTACAATTTGGATCTAAACACAAACTCTAAACTATGGTACCGAAGTCTTCTTGTAGAGCGCAATCTCCAAGCCGACTCGATCCAAAACTCCATGATCCACCGAGCAAGTGTTATATGTGATCTTTGACGCTCGGGCTCTTGAATCAACATGTGAAAGCTTCCAAATAATCTTGTTGAAGCTAATCACCAACTAATAACTTGATTAATGATCTGAAGCTAAAATTACAAGATTATTAGTACACATAACTACATGAGTTAATCATCATCAAAACTAGAGTGGAAGGCCTTTGGGCCAACAATCTCCCCCTTTTTGATGATGACAAAACTCATGGAGTTATATATGCATGGATTAAAGTTAAGCTTCAATGAAGCTCCCCCTTAACTCATGCATAGGGATAAACAACAAATATATGCAATGAATACTAAACATGAAACATGCATAGATATGTATAAACAATAAAGAGGCTCTAGATACCAATGAAATTTTCAAATCAAAAACAAATAAACATGTTCTAGATAGCCAATTAAACTTAATATATGCAAAACAAAACTAATGATCTCTTTTACAAGCTCTTGATACCAAAAATAAACATGTTTTATAAATAATGCTTTGATACCAAATGAACTTAATAAAAACATAAAACATGCATACAAACATGCATATAAACTCAAATTCTTCTCCCCCTTTTTGTCCATCATCAACAAAGGGGTTAAAAACAAAAGATTCTTCTCTTCTTTTTATTCAAAACAAAGAAACAATAAGGGATGTTTCAAAAACAAAATGTTCTCCCCCTTTTTGTCTAAAACAAAAAGAATATCAATGAGGGGTCAAAATAAATATGATACCAATTAAAAATGTGTCAATGAAGTGCATTTTGATACCAATTAAAAAAAGAAACTATATTAATTAAAAAACAAAAATCTTGATACCAATTGATAAGTAAACAAACAACATACCAATTGTAAATAAATAATCTTGATATCAAATGAAATTAAACATAACAAACATTGAATTTCTAAACATAAACGTTGATACCAATTGAAATTAAACATAGATCTTAATACCAATTGAAAAAAAAAATTTAAGTATTTAAACAAATTTGATTTTGATGCCAATTGAATTATTGCCAATTGAAATTATTATTCTTTATCATAAAGTAAGGGAGTGGAATACTAAATACCAATTAAAAGATGAAATACAAGATTTTCTCCCCCTTATGAAATACCAATAAAAACTATGATAAGGCTCGAATTAAGATACCAATTGAAAGCTAAATCAATTGAAACAAAGTTGAAACTCAAGCTTATCATTATAAACAAGATTTGTGCTTAAAGATATAGGGATATAGTAAGCACAACTAAAATATATATATGTATGAAAAGATTAGATACCAATCGAAATTGATACAATTTGAAATGAAATCATACATACACAAAAATATATGAGTATACAAGAAATGTCAAGATTGATACCAATTGAAAGAATTCAATGATACCAAATGAAACAACAATAAGATCAAGTGTATATCTCATATTTCCTATCCTCCCAATCATGGTTCAAGTTTAAAAAGATTTTCACAATAAAACATACATGAGCATGGTCTCCCATCCAACCACCCTTAGAAGTAGGGGTTTTAAAAAAAGGTTAGCAAATATAGTACGTTTGAAAACTACTACCAAGGAAGAATATCACAACTAGGTATATGAATCAACTAGTACGAGATCCTTCAAATAAGGAATAACAAAAAAATATTTTTCATGAAGACACATGTAAACCACATGGCACTAAAACACTCAAAATTCATATAGCACAATTTGTACTCATGAAAACTAAGTCATGAGAAAACATTAAATAAGGTGAGTGTACAAGTGTTGTGAGAAACATATCAACAAGAAAATGGACAATCAAGCTCAATATTAAAAACATGAAATTCATCTCAGATGTGAAATCACGAATTGAAATCATCTTAAAAACATGAAATTCATCATAAATGTGAAATCACCTAGCAAACATGAAATTCATCCAAACGATTTAAACTTCAAGGCATATGTATGTCATGTACAAACTAAAGTATACATACATATCCTAAACACAATGAGTCCACAAAAGTATATGCATGAAGGCACGTGGCTCAAGGATGTACATGTATAATCAATAGTTTGAACAAGATAGACATGTACATGAAGTTAAAACACATGATCATAGAAACATATCCAAAATGAGGAATACTAGTTAGAATGCATGAATCATCAAAACTAGACTATACTAGTACATCAAGTGAATATAAATGAGCGTTCAAGCACAAACATATATAAAGGTCTATTTGTAGCTCACTAGTTGTACAAGTATAAATCCTAGTCTTAATGAAAACTATCATTCAAGCAAGTAGTCAACACAAGAAGCATGAAACGGGAATCATAAACCAACATGATAGACATAATAATCAAAACATGAAATATCAAAACAAGAATCATGAACATCCAAATGATCATTATAAATATGCATGTGGATTAGATCTAGAGCATACATATTAGTTATAAGCAAGGTGAGAACACATAGGTATAGATCCATATAAACATGAAGTGTCTCAAGTAACTAAACATGTATAACACTAATTTAATGAACATGGCATAAGCATAATGAACATTAAAACATGTCATGTTATGAATGAAAGCATGTAAATGAAAATGGGAGTTAGAGAGTGATACCAAACCCGATGAAGGTGCATCTCTAGTTCTCCAAACCACGGTGGTCCTCCCACCAAATCCCCTTGAGAGTGAAGCATCCAAATGGTTCTCTTTAAGCTTAGAACGCATCCACCTCAAGGCACCAATACTCTCACGTGATGCGAGAGCTCCCACCTACATCAAAAGTCAAGGAGGTGGTTTTTGGTACCCATTTCCTCTTGGGTCCACGGGGGTTAGTATCTTTTCTAACCCAAACAAGATTATTTGCTAAATTTTCAAAATGTAAACGATCATAACAAAATCTAGCACGATGGCCTTTTCGGCCACAATGTGTACATATGTACACATGAGCATACATGTCATGGTTGTGTCCGTGGAAAGCATGTGTATGCCGTGTAGGGTGTGCATGCAAAGATGGACCTGGTTTCTTGCGAACCAAGGTTTCCAAACGTGAATGATTCAAAGCACATTGGCTCAAAGTGGAGCCTAAACAATCAACACTTTTCTTCAAAACATTTAATCATTTTCAATAGTGGAAGACAAAGTGGAGCAAGCAAAGGTGTGCAAGAAGAAGAAGCTATACTAGCATGGCACACATGAGAATCAATATCAATTTTCAAAGATTCATTTTTCTTTAAAACCAAATCCAATTCTTTTGTAATAGAATCAATTTCATTTTTCAAAACAAGGTTATCTTTTAAAATAAAATCCAATTTAGAAGATAACACCTCATTATTTTTCACAACATCACAATCATTTTTGCTTTTCAAAATTCATTTTCCTTTAAAGCAAGTTCAAGTTGAGATTTAAGTGAGTCACGTTCACTTGCAATCTCTTCCTTCTCTTGCAAACACAATTCAAAATTAGAACACAAATCCTTTAATTCATTTTTCAAGACAAGATTATTCTCTTTCAAAAGTTTATGTTTTTCCAAGAAATTTTCAAGCTTTGTGGCAAGTTCCATATTTAGTGTTTGAGCTTCTAAGCAACCATCACAATAGGAACTAGAGCAATCATCTAATTGAGAATCCGATTGTACCTCAAGGGAGTTATTCCCTTGGACCATGAAGTAATGCTCTTCGGACTTTTCTCTCATAGATCTCCTCATCTTGTTGATAATCCTTGGAAGCTCGGGAGAAGTCAATATGCTCCAAACTGCAAAAGCCGAGTCATAACGATCAAACACCGGTAAAAGATGTTCATTAAGAGATGCTCTAAGTGCTAATGCATTAGCCTTTTTATGCTTGCTACTATTAGAGAATGATTCTTGAGTAGAGGCTTGATAAACTAGATGACCTAGTGATTTTAAATGCCTACTCATATTGGCCTTCCAAGTATCAAGTCTAAAATGGTCAAACATAGGAGGGCTATCCATGAGTGCAAACTAGATGTGTGCAAATGAACAATACAAATGAAGATTAGCAAATCAAGATCTCACTCCTAGGTGGTTAAACCTAAATATCAGGAGCGTAGGCTCTGATACCAATTGAAAATCACCTAGAGGGGGGGTGAATACGTGATATAGCTAATCCATGAACTAAATGCGGAATTTAAAAACTTAATGCAATACACTCAAGTGCAATCAACAAATGATGCACACACAACCAAGCCAAGCAATTATGAATGCACAATATGAATAGTTGCAAGGTACAAAGTAAAGAGAGAGATAGAGAGAGTCAATGGATCAAGCGCAAACAACAAGATATGTTTCGAGGTTTGAGCACCCACCTCTACATCCCCGCCTTCGACACACGAAGGATTTCTAATCCACTAGCTAGTCCACAAAGAACTCTCACAAGGAGTACCCAACTCCTCTCTTTATAACCACAACCTCCTCCTTGAGGCAAGCTCCAATCCAACAAAACAATCACCTCACAACTTGAGGGATTAGCACAAAACTAAGCAAGGATCACCTCACAACTTGAGGGATACAAATCACTTGCACAAACAACCTCCTCCACCCAAGAGGGAAAAGCACAAAGCAAAGTAAATAGAGGGTTTACAACTTAGTGGTCCAACAAGCAACCACAAACAATTTCTTTCTCCCACACAAAGATCCTATAGAAGAGATAGTAGATTTTAGCTCAAGTGTGAAGAAAACCAATGGAATGAAAATCAAAATCACAAAGAAAATCCTTGGGAAAAACTGAAACCAAGATATAGAAGTTGAATCAAAACTCTTTTCCCAAAAACCTTTTTCTTTGGTTTTCCAAACCCTAACAAAAACTCCAAATAGATTGTTCAATTTGAGTCCCAAAACTTCTTTGATTGCTGTGAAAACACCAGAGAGTAGGAAAAAATTCACACAAAAAATCTTAGAGAAAAACTCTTTCCAATGGGGTATTTATAAACCCCAGAAAAATATAGCCGTTGGCAGCAGAAACTGCCAAAAATGAACTGCCGGTCGACCGGCCGGTCGACCATCAACGGTCAAATTCTGCCCGTTGGCAGCTATCGGTCGACCGCCCGGGTCGACCGAAACAAACAGAGAGCTCTGCTCTCAGACCCGGTCGACCCTGACGGTCGACCGTCCCTGTGTCTGCCAAACGTGCACAGTTCTGTGCACGTCGGTCGACCGACCCGGTCGACCGACTTCATCCTAAGTCGACTAGGTCAGTTGACTAGTCGACTGGTTGAAGCCTGGAGCAGAAATCTGGGTCAGAAAAACAGTTTAAAAATATTTTGAAAAATCTTTTAACACTTCTAAAAATCACCAAAAATAGTTTTATCCTTTTGCATTGATATATAAGTATGGGGTAAAAAGTTTAGCTCAAATATCAACCAATATGAACTATTTTTGTGTCTTATCATTTTTACCAAAAATCAAAAACTGTATTTTCTAAAACTTGGATTTTTGAATACGTTTTGTCCAAAACTCATCCAAATACAAAAACATGATATTTAAATACTTTGAAGCATGATGCATATGGATAGAAATCCAATATACATGAAACAAATATATATCATAGTTTTTGTCTTTAATTCCAAAAATAAGTTTTGTTAAAACACAAAACCTAAAACACATGAATAGGTATATCAAAGTAAGTTTGTCTATGTAGTAGAAGCATGCATGTATATAGAACAAATCTAATATACATTAAACCATGTAAACTTGTTTTGATATAATATCTATTCATGCAAACCAAGATCGGTTAAACCAAAAACATGAAACGTGTGTGTTGTGAACTTGAGCTTATCATACTATTCTAATCTTTACAATTGGATCTAAACACAAACTCTAAACTATGGTACCGAAGTCTTCTTATAGAGCGCAATCTCCAAGCCGACTCGATCCAAAACTCCATGATCCACTGAGCAAGTGCTATATGTGATCTTTGACGCTCGGGCTCTTGAATCAACATGTGAAAGCTTCCAAATAATCTTGTTGAAGCTAATCACCAACTAATAACTTGATTAATGATCTGAAACTAAAATTACAAGATTATTAGTACACATAACTACATGAGTTAATCATCATCAAAACTAGAGTGGAAGGCCTTTGGGCCAACACATGACGCACAAAACTAAAGGCAAATTTCAGCCCAAATGGGAAGGACCGTTTGTACTAGAAACAGTCTATTCAAACGGGGCATATCAACTTATGACTTTCGATGGTGACTTACTCATAATGCCGATCAACGGCAAGTTCTTAAAGAAGTATTATCCTTGATAGGATCCTTCACATGATCAAGTTAACATGGCACCTCTGATCAAGACCTTCAGATCCAAGATATGCAAAAGAAGCGCTCCTCTCTTTCTCTAAATGAGATCATACAACCATAAACCAGTGTCGAGCTGATCGAACACTGGTTGTCTCAAAGAAGAGTCAAGATTATGAATACAGTAACAAAATAATGCAACGCCCCTAGTAGTTAAGGATAGAGGAAAATGTTGGTCTTTAAGCCCAACATAAGTCCTTGACAACTCATCATGCTGAGGGGAATAGCATGGCTAGCCCGACTCAAACGGTAGTTGGTAAAGGCATATCAAATCTGTTGACAGCTGAGGATTTACTAAAAATCCTAAGGGACATGTTCCCATTTGATTCCGCGGTTAAGGATAGAGGAAAATGTTGGCCTTTAAGCCCAACATAAGTCCTTGACAACTCATCATTCTGAGGGGAATGGTATGGCTAGCCTGACTCAAATGGTAGTTGGTAAAGGCATATCAAATCCGTTGACAGCTGAGGATTTACTAAAAATCCTAAGGGACCTGTTCCCATTTGATTCCCTCTCCAAAATCACTTACCAATTCCCATCCATGGAATGGTAAGACCACATATAAAGGTATTATATCCCTTGCGAAATGACGAGTCTAACCTATCATGTTAACATTAAACCTCTGATAGCAAGACTCTAATTTACTCCCCAACGGAAAAAATCACAATCCCCAGTGAATAGACCCCGCTTGTCTTTCTCTTCAACAGAACGACAGGTCCACTCAAATTACTGTTATGTTCAAGCACCTCTAACAGTAAATGAATCCTTGTCAAGTTAACATCACACCTCTGGCAAGTTACTTTACAAATCCCCAAGGAGTTCTCTGACATATGATCTTCTACGGGACTTGTTTCCTAACTCCTCAGCGAGTTTCTGATAGATTCCCCTTAAAGTCTATCAGTCCTTGGTAGACTTTTCTGGTTGTCACGTTAACAATATACCTCTGACAATTTCTTCCAAATAACATCCGAAGGAGATATTAAAATCCTCATGGAGTTCATAATTAACTTATCCTTCAGTCCAGTAGGGACTATTTCTTTGTCATCATATCCAGTTCGTCACCTCTGAATGACAAAATTTCAAGCTTGGTAGCTTCTCAATCGGTTATGTCCATGTTACCTCTGAACCGACAGAAAGCCAAGTCTCATCTTTCAATCCAGTGGGGACTATTTCTTTTCATCATGTCCAGTTCGTCACCTCTAAATGACAAAATTTCGAGCTTGGTTGCTTCTCAATCGATTATATCCATGTTACCTCTGAACTGACAGATAGTCAAGTCTCATCTTTCAGTCCAGTAGGGAATATTTCTTGGTTACATGTCCAATTCGTCACCTCTGAATGACAAAATTTCGAGCTTGGTGGCTTCTCAATCGGTTATGTCCATGTCACCTCTGAACCCACAGATAGCTAAATCTCATCTTTCAGTCCAGTAGGGACTATTTCTTTGTCATCATATCCAGTTCGTCACCTCTGAATGACAATTTCGAGCTTGGTGGTTTCTCAATCGGTTATGTCCATGTCACCTCTGAACCGACAGATAGCCAGGTCTCATCTTTCAGTCCAGTAGGGACTATTTCTTTGTCATCATGTCTAGTTCTTCACCTCTGAATGACAAAATTTTGAGCTTGGTGGTTTCTCAATCGGTTATGTCCATGTTACCTCTGAACCGACAGATAGCCAAGTCTCATCTTTCAGTCCAATAGGGACTATTTCTTTGTCATCATGTCCAATTCGTCACCTCTGAATGACAAAATGTCGAGCTTGGTGGCTTCTCAATCGGTTATATTCAGGTTACCTCTGAACCGACAGATAACCAAGTCTCATCTTTCAGTCCAGTAGGACTATTTCTTTATCATCATGTCCAGTTCGTCACCTCTGAATGACAAAATTTCGAGCTTGGTGGCTTCTCAATCGGTTATGTCCATGTTACCTCTGAACCGACGATAGCCAAGTCTCAGCTTTCAGTCCAGTAGGGGCTATTTCTTTGTTATTATGTCCAGTTCGTCACCTCTGAATGACAAAATTTCGAGCTTGGTGGCTTCTCAATCGGTTATGTCCATGTCACCTCTGAACTGACAGATAGCCAAGTCTCATCTTTCAGTCCAGTAGGGACTATTTCTTTGTCATCATGTCCAGTTCGTCACCTCTGAATGACAAAATTTCGAGCTTGGTGGCTTCTTAATCGGTTATGTCCATGCACCTCTGAACTGACAAATAGCCAAGTCTCATCTTTCAGTCCAGTAGAGACTATTTCTTTGTCATCATGTCCAGTTCGTCTCCTCTGAATGACAAAATTTCGGGCTTGGTGGCTTCTCAATCGGTCATGTCCAGTTCATCACCTCTGAACTGACAAATAGCCAAGTCTTCATTTTTGCTTACTGTTATGTCCAGTTCGTCTCCTCTGAACAGTAAACACCCCGAGTTTGGTAAGCCTTAATCGGTTATGTCCAGCTTGTCACCTCTGAACTGATGGATATCCAATCTCATCTTTCAGTCCAGTAGGGACTATTTCTTTGTCAAATCATTTCTCAAACGTGTAACTAACCCTATCCGTTTATCACCACTGATTAGATTAGTTATACCGTTATTCCATTTCCTTTTGAGGATCGTAATACAACTTAAAAGTAAGAATTGAAAATTCAGAAGATAAAATAAGTTGGAAATGCAACAGGGGAGTCAAATAAAATTACTTTTTATTGATTCCAAAGAGGGATACATGGATACACGGATTACAAGCTACGAGGGTGTTTCGTAGGACTTAATCCGTTCTTCAAGAATGGCCAACCTATTCTCCCTCTCCTCTGCAGCTCTGATAAGTGTCTGCGACCTCAACTCGGCCTCGTTAAAACTCGCTGTCTGGGACAGGCGAGCCTCAATTTCAATCAAGGTTGCCCTCTGTGCTAGCTCTTGTTGCAGAACTTCATTATTCTGAACCTTAAGCTGCTCCAGCCGAGCAATCTCCTCAAGACGCACCGGTTCGGCCTTGGACAAAAGAAGATTGGCTTTCTTGATCATTTTCTTGGCCTCTTCAATCTTATCCTCAGCGTTAGAAGAGCACTGTTAGGAGCATCTATGGCATCCCCAAATTCCACTTTCCTTGTCTCTAAGAATTTCAAGTCGGAAGAAATTGCCTTAGCTGCTTCTTGAGCGGCAAGATGAGCTTCATGCATTTGAGCCGTAAGGTATGCAAGTTGTTCATTAACTGAGGACTCTAAATCTGAATGGCTGAGACGGCGTCATTCGTCCACATCCCTCTCAAGCCTGTCCACCAGAAGCTCCAATGTGGCGGCATGGTCATCCCCTCTAAAGTCTCGAATGTTGTCAATACTTCGAGAGAGGACCACCTTCAAAGTAGAGAATGAGGTAGTCGAGCCTCCAAGACCAAAGCAATGGATCGCTTCAAGCCCTTATAAAAGCTGTCGACTAGCTCAATTCTCGGCTTCAACTACTCCCGGTGAAAGAATGGCGCCCGAAGGAAAAGCTTCCACTGGTTTCATTGACATAACCATAGAGGGAATAGCAGGAGTACTGACTGGAGAAATATGAGGGGTCGTCGGTGATCTCGGAGGAGTCCTCATTGAGACCAGTACACTAGACACAATCAACGTAGGGCTGGTGACGACTTCAGGGAGAGCTGGCTCAACAACCAGTGTTGGAGAAGTAGGACTGGCAATCACCTTCAGCTTCGCAATTGGCAGGATAGGCAGCGCTGGGGACACCACTGGTAGTTCACTTACCGATGTAGTTAGAAGTGAAATTGATTCCGTAACCACTGTCCCCTCGGTCTCTTTAAGGCCGCTTGCTGGTTCAGGTTGATAAGAGGGCAAGCCGTGATACAAGGCATCCAACTCAGTAGCGTCAGCCGCATTCGAAGTACTTGCTTCACCCCTGATTTCCTCAGGAAGATTGGCTGGCTCCCTCGAAATCAATGCACCCAGAGGCGGGACACCTGTGGCAAGACTTGGTTTGAGCAAGGCATAATGAATATCAGGAGAGAATTACTCACAAAAAAGTCAAAGAATTACCAAAAGATGATATTGCCACAATCGCCTTAGACGCAGTTTCTCTCCGAACTTCCTCGATGGCGGCATCAGTCCCCTCAGGCTCCATAGAAAAATCTTTGGCAGAGTCAACACAGACGGCCGGCTCACTTTCACTCGCCGAACCCTCTGTGGTTCACCCTAAAGAGCTGGAGGCCATGGGACTTTCTTTTGAGGTCCCAGCACCCGAAGGACCCACGTCGGCTGCATCACCTCCAGAGTCTTCTGAGACAACGAAGTAGCTAGCCTCGTCACCTTCCTTATAAGTGAACAGGGGATCATAGTAATCTCCCTGTTCTCCTACAGCCTCGGCTCTCGGGTCTCTTGCCATCTCAGTTCCTGAATCATAGAATAAACAATGAGCTGTATGAAATATATAAGTATATGTTGCAAGAACAGAGCTGATCTTACTCAAGTCATGAACAGCTTTACCAACGATCTGCCTCAGAGCCGACAACTTAATGACTATTGGAGCAGGAGGAGGAGGCTCCGCGGTTGACTCGCCCTCTGCAATAATGGTGGGAGTGTAGCGACGAGGCTTCTTCACTACCCTCTTCCTGTGAGATCCATCTTGTCGCTTTCGTTTGAAGTGGACGTCGGGATCTTCTTCCTCCACTTCTTCTACCATACATGTTCCATGGGGGCCGTGCCTACCCACCAGGAGCATCAGATGGAACCTCAGCACCTGCATCTCCCTCAAAGCGGGGACTCTCTGCGTCTGAAGCCTCACAAATCAGCAGTGGCGACGAATTCCCCGAGGCCTGCACACGGACCCTGCTGCCCTCACCTCTTTCAGTGACCTTCCGCTTTAGCCACTGAGAGATCAATTTCACACCAAATGAGTTAATAGAAAACCCAGTTGGTGTGGAGTTCAAAGTTCTGTACCACTGACAGAACCCTAAAGTCATCTGAAGATTTGGAGTCCTCAGCGGCATGCACAGCCGCGCCTCAGTACAGCCGGAGCACCATCAATGAGGCTCCCATAAAGGCCAGGCTGGTGTTCGGGTTACCTACGTATAGTTGGTCATACCCAAACTGACGAACAAACTGACTCGGGACATAGGGTTCCAAGTAGCAGGTATCCCCGCTCCTGTATACCAGATGGGATGGTCGGATGCTAACCAGCCATTCGAAGACTCCCCGGCTCAGCGATGTCTGCCCATCTCCTACATCCTTAAATTCTTCGCCGTAGCCCGCATCGCGAATGTAGGGAAAGCAGCAGAAAAGGCTGTAAACATCATACCGGCGCAGCAACTTGCGAACCTCGTCCACATAAGTCAACAACCATGAACATCCCTCAAATCGACGGAGAAGCGCCATTCGGACACCTTCTGGGGGCTCCTCTCTGGCTTGGATAATGGAAGGGCAGTAAAGGGTGAACCATCCAATCAGATAGGTGTATGGCAAACCAATCCTAGGGTTTGGTCCGTCGCGGGGCAGGATAGTACCTTTGCCCCTCTTCGTTGTTGGTGGCCTACAGAAAGCCTCCGTCAATGCACGAAGGCCCCACTGAATACATCACACCATTGCCAGGAGAAGTCCAAGGGAACGACCGTAGGCTAGACGAACGGCCGGCAATAAGACAGTCGGAAGGATGACGTCGCTGGAGGGAGATGGCACCACGCATCTCTTCAGCCAAACCGATAAAAACTAGGCCAAAAGCGCCTTCCGAGACATCGGTCGACGAGCCTGATGATGAAAACTCCAGAAAATATCACCTTTCTCGTAAGGTCCATCATTCTCTTCCAATATCATGCCCCCTTGGGAGTGTTCCTGCATCCTTCGAAAAATGTCCTCATCTGCAACCCCACAGTGAGCTGGTTCAGGAGCATCTTCAGGTTGGGGAACAGAAAATTCCTCCAGCTATTCGAACTGCATGAAGCTCCCTTATGGCTCCCATGCATACTCGAGCAAATGTAAAGGTGGCACATCAACTCCCGGTAAGTCTCGAACAATACGGGCTCCTGTTTCTCCAGAAGTGTCAATTCCGCCTCGCACGAGAAATATTCTTCATATGGGAGAGATCCCAAGGGCAGAGCAGAGACTTCCCACATCTCGTGCAAAGCCATGCCCAATTCGCCTATAGGGGTGAAGAAAGTCCATGTAGCTGGACAGTTTCGCTACGCTCATCTGGATGCCATTACAGGTCGCCCTGATGACCTCGTGAGCTTCAGTCTCTCCAGATCCTCCTCAAAATGAGCCAAGACATATAAGGCCAGGTCTCTCCACCAGGCCTTGGGGGGTGAATCCACCCAGGGGGTCCTAAAATCAGTAACTGGATAATTACCATGAGCCTTGAAGAACTGATTTCCAAAAGTCTGAGCCACCGCGGAATTTTCTCCCACTGGGATGTCCGGAAGTACGTTCCCACGGTGGAGACCTAATATGCAACGAGGAGGACCCGCCCTTGTATAACCAGGAGGCGAAGCTATCAATTTTCCCACGTGAACGGAGTCGGTAGTCCGAGTCACTGGCCACTACATCTTTCGAGCCCTCGTCACGCATTGGAAGAAAGACAGTGAGAAAATGATGCTTGCTAGACGGGAGATAATACTTCTCGCCATCTAGATTGAAGATCCACTGCCCTTCTCCGGCTAGTAGCTGATGATCGGTATCTGGCACTGCATCCCCAAACATGAAGCTAGGCTTCCGATAGATTTTTAGGTCAGAATCCTCAAGGGGAGCAGTAGTTAAGATGCTCCTCATGGTACGCTGATCTCCGGCGTATATAAGGGTATCCCGACCGGAAGCACTCCGCTCACTGAATAGTGAAGCCTGCCCTTGGAACTGCAGGCTAACATTGCCGTCCATCTCCCTGACTGTTCCAAAGAGATGCTCAGAGGACCAGGAGTATAGTGCACTGTAAAAACAAGAAGAAACTATATTAATTCATTTGCTGAATAAAGCTAAGGCAAGAAAAACAATTGTGCTAAGGCATAGCTTCGCTCCCCGAGCGAAGCGAGCCAAGCATTAGCTTCGCCCCGAAGCTCAGCTTCGCAACTGTAGCTTGGCTCCGCATTCTGCACGATGGCAAAATGCAAAAAATATCCAAGTGTTAGTTTCACTCTGGAAGCTTCGCCTAGTATTCTATCGCCGAACAGAATGCGAAGAAGCCCTCAAGGGCTAACTTCGCCATAAGGGCACTAACGCCTAAAGTTATTCTAAAGACTTTAAAGTCCTTTTCCAGCTGCGCTTTAAAGGCTAGCTTCGCATCCTGTTATTCGACAGAATGTGAACCGCCTAAGGGTTAGCTTCGCACAGAAGCTTAAAAAAGAAATCATTCGGTTCCTAAATTTTCAGTTGAGAAATTAAGGGGAATTAAATTCCCTAAAAATTCGGTAAAGAAAATTAAGGGAGTTGAACTCCTTGAGATCACTGGATCATAATGAATCGTTCTAGATTCATCATGAAATAGCCAAAAATTGGCTTCGAAAAAAAGATGAAAATCTCTAAGTAAGAGGAAAAAATCCATACCCGCAACGGGGCGTTCAATGAACGGAGGAGGAGGAGGCCCCTCTGTCGCAGAGGTCGCTGCTTTTTTGCCTGCTCGTCTTTTGGGGGCCATGGAAGAACCGAAAAGTCCTTAAAGAATCAAGTGAAGAAGAACGAAGAAGAAGAGATTGGTGTTCTCTGAAAATTCAAAGAGAAGTAGTTCTTTCTCTTTCAGCCCAATCGGGCTTTTATAGGCTGATGACTGCCTAAATTTTGCCTCCTCGAGAGAAGCGCAGGCGGTCGTTTTAAATTAATTTGAAACGGCGCCTAAGCGCTTTCCCGAGATGCCAGACTACCAGCTCCGCTAAGGGCCAACTTTGCTAGAATTTAGCGTTGACCTCGTGCGACATTTGAGTAACTTCGCTGAAAGATGAACCTTAGCCCCGCTAAAAGCTCGGCTCTAACTTCGCAGAAAATTCATGCTAGCTTCGCTAGAAGCTCGTTCCTGACTTAGCTGGAAATCTGTCTTTAACTTCGCAGGAAGTTTAGCTCCGCTAAGAACTTTTCTTTCCTCCGCCAGTCCATTCCATTTGCCTTCAAAATTCAAAAGGAAGAGGAGGGAAACAAACTAGACAAGCGAGAAATAAAATTTTTTATTGATTCAAAAGGGAAGATACATTGATACTCTACATTAAGATTGTCTTTCATACAACCGAATCATCACTCCAAAGGCAGACAAATTATCCTATCTACTTTCAGGATGATGAACCATCGCAACTGGACATGGAAGGTCTTCCTCCTGCACAAGGTCGTAGTCCTTCGCTTAATGGCAGATTTTACCATCAAGAAGCTGGATCTTCTTTGATGAAAATTGACAAAGGAAGCTGGATCTTCCGTAATCAAAATTGGCAAGAGATTGAGAGCTGGATCTTCTTCGATTAAAATTGACAAAGAACTAGTTGCCACCAGAAAGCTGGATCTTCCTTTGATGAAAATTGACGAAGGAAGGATCCAAGACCTTACAGGTGATGCCCTCTTTCCCGAAATGGATCATCTCAGATAAGCGACTACCAGCCCCTTCCCGAAGTGGATCATCTCGGATAAGCGACTACCAGCCCCTTCCCGAAGTGGATCATCTCAGATAAGCGACAGCCAGCCTCTTCTTGGAACGCGCATCATCTGCTCCAGTATGTTCCTCCTGCTTATGATCAAAGTTTCAACTTTAAGATTAGGGGAAAATTTTTTGATCTCTTTTATCAAGATAAAAGACTGGCGGGCACAGTTCACTGCAATGCAAACTGGAAACAAGTTAGCATTAAATCAAAAGAAAACTGTAAAGATGAAATGCTAAGTCAAATTCTTTGGGCGAAGCAATTCATATCTGATCTAGTTGTGCTTTAAAGATGGATTTCAGTTAAGCAGAGGATAGCCTCGCTTGAACAGTAATGACAGACTAGCTCAGCATAAGCCAAGTCTTAACCCCGCCCAAGGTAGTTAGGCTGGAGAAGCCTCAAAAAGAATCAAGTCCTAATCTCGCCTATATGGTTAGCCAGACTGGCCCAGAGGGATGCAGTCTTGACCCCACCTATATGGTAAGACCGGCTCAACCTTGAAGAGGCCAAGTCCTAAGCCTTGCTTGCATGGCAAATTTAACGAGCAGACTTGACAGATCAAGGCAGCGACCCTGTATGAAAAGAGCAAGAATGCTTGCTTCAAAATAGGGCTGAAACCCTTTTCTGAAAGTCAGCCAAATGCAAAAATCAAGGAAATTTAATCCTTAAGATGGCTGGTAAAGCTAAGGGAGAGGAACTCCCTAAAAGTCACCGGATGACCGAGACTCACCAGCTCTTTGCTAGTTAACAATTGGAGTGGGCGTCCCTACTGTTTCAGAGATCTGAATTTCCTTTCCTAGGCAACGTGGAGATGTCATAAACAAACTTTTCAGAAAGAGAAAAGTATGTTTCTCTGAGAAAGAACTACAAGTGTCCTATTTATAAGCCTCATGGCCTGACCACGCCACAGCTACTTCGAGATTGAAAGCGCAGGTGAATTTAAGGTATTCAAGTGCTTAGCCTTGAGAAAGGGAACAGTCTCTCTTAGAAATGCGCATAAAGTTATTTTAACTTCAGAAAAGGGAATAATCTCCCTCGTTAATTGCAAGGGAAGTTATTCTAACCTCAGAAAAGGGAGCAATCCCTCTCGTAACTCGCAAAAGGCGGTTATCCTTGGGAAAGGAATGTTGTTCCAATCCCGATTTAAACGAAGCCGCTTCGGGAGGCTCAAACGCGAAGTTATCCAGACGCGAAGCTATCCAGACGCGAAGCTACCCAGAATCGCGAATCTACACGATTTCTCGGCGAAATTATTCCAATCCGAAAGCAGGGTTGAAAGGAAGTTGAACTCAACCACTATGGTGACATTCGCATTTCACATACCATCAATCGAAGCAGTTCAAAGTATTTCGGAGTCTGAACCATCCCATTGCAGACTTACGAAAACTTTAAAGGGGGTCTTGTTGACACTCTAAAAAATACAAGATTCCTAACTGGCCTGAACAATGTCTAACTTGTTGACATCTACAAAAGACAAGTGGCAGACAAGCCGACGGCCAGTTCTTCAGCCATCTCAAAAGGGACGAATTAGCAACTTGAACTCTACTGATCCAGTGAAGCAGACAGTAAGTCGGGGTCGTCCTTAAAAGCCCGTGAGAAGGCCCAAGCAGATCCGGAGACACTAAGTTAGCTCAACACTTAGTCTCGCACGAGCCCATGAGATAAGTCTCGCGTAAGAAACCAAAGTTGCTTAGCATCGTAGGAAGCTCCTTCACAGCCTCGCTGCAAGCTAACTTACAGCTTCGCCCGGAGATGCTCAGTTAACTCCGCAGAAGGTTAACTTCGCTCGAAGCCCCACGCAGCTATGCGAAAGGCTGACTGGTAGCTTCGCCACAAGTCTTACCCAGCTCTACTGAAGAGCTTTCTTTTAACTTCGCCAGACGCTTCTCCCAGCTCCGCCATGAGCTCAATGCCACGACTCCACTGTGGGTCTTTTATGGTCACCTTGACCGATCAAATCCCCAAATGAGATCAAATCTAATTGAGATCAAATCTAATTGAGATTAAATTTGGCAGTTGCTTGCCATAATCTTTTGACTCTCCCAATCGGTCAGAAGATCAGGGGAGATCTTTTAGTTATTTGGAAAGAATCAAGGGAGTATCCCTCATTTAGCAGAGCGGATCAAGTGATCAGCACTACTTGCTATTCCTACCTTCACGAAAGCTGTCTCTAGCCTCGCGGCAAGGCTACTTTTTGGATGTAAAACAGATTGACTCAATCTATTTCTAAATTTTCAGGGCAATTATACCCCTATTCATCCTTATAAATAGCCTACCAGAGGCTGAGAAAAGGGAGGAGAAATGGTTAAGGATAGAGAGGAGATTGGAAATCTACTCTCTCACTTCCAAGAACACAGAGAATTACTTCCCTAATCAAGATGCTAATACCCTAAGATCTTCCTCCCTCTCAAGGAATCTCCGGAACTAGGCGAGAAGGAATTCCCAAGCGGAGGCAGCTCGAGAAGTAATAAGAGGGCTCTACCGACCTTCTATTCTCCGATTCCTCAAACCAAGGGAGAAGGGAATCCCATCAGGCGGCAGTCTGATTGTCTGATCGATCGCATCGTCAAAGGGATAAAGTGATCGCGCGCTGATCAGATTCCTACCGGCACACTTCCCCAGAAATCTCAGAGAAGATCTACCTATAATCTTCTTACTGCAAAGAATTACTTGTAATTTAGCTCCTCGACACTTTTTTTTGTAAGTTTTCCCCTTTGCAAAATCAACGGAAAACACTAATCTCTTCCATTAGTCGACTTATAGATTTATAAGTCGACTACTGTATGATGCTTCCTCTTTCCATCATCTTCTCCAACTCAATTAGATTTTTTTGGACCATCATCTCTTCTTGGAAACAAAGCAAAATCCTAACAAGAACATGTTGCACATTGTTGAAAATACAAATGATGTCGTCATAAATCTTCACTTTCACCATGCCAATGCCAACAATCTTGCAAGCAACATCATTCCCCATGAGAACTTCACCTTCATTCTTCTTCTTATATGTGTTGAACCAATTCATGTTTGCACACATATGAAAAGTACAACTTGAGTCAAGAATTAATGAATCTGAAATTTTGTTATCTAAAGAAACTAAAAGAAGTCCTGCATTGTTCTCCGTGGCAACTTTGGCCGTAGTGGTGCTTTCGGGCTTCTTTTCTTCTTTTCAATCAACTTTAAATTTCTTGCAATATTTCTTAAAGTGGCCCTTCTTGTGAAAATAATAGTAATCCACATCTTATGGCTCTTGGATTTTGATCTTGACTTCCTGCGGTTGTCAAACTTGTTACCTCTTTTCTTGGATCGACCCTGATGATAATCATTCGACCCCTTGATGAGTAGACCTTAATTCTTCATGTTATCACTAGTGTTCTTGTTCATCTTGACAGAGAAGTGATGTCTTGAAAAACCTCCTCGAACCGAAGAGTCTCCTTGTCAAACATAAGTGTGGTCTGAAAATACTTGAAGGACGACTGCAACTATTGTAGCAAAAGCAAAGCATTGTCCTCTTCCCCGTGCTTGATCTCCACCTGCAACAAATCATTCACACAATAATTAAACTCATTGTGGTGTCCATAACATCACCTCCTTCCTCCATGTGAAGGTTAAGCAATTGATCTTTTAGGAATAGCTTATTCGAAAGTGTCTTTCCCATGTACAACTTCTCAAGTTTTTCACACATACCTTTTGCGGTCATCTCTTCCATGACATTATATATGACTTCATTGGAAAACTATAGCTTGATGGAGGTCATCTCCTTGAGATCCGCTTTGTTTCAAGCCTCTGTGGTCACCTCGAGCTTGTGCTCGATGCCCAATATGCACGTGGAGATCTTATTGAATAAGAATGTTCTTCATCTTCCACTGTCATGAAGTGAAGTTGGGTCCACCCATCAAATGGATTCAACTCAACCTTCACGCCACTGACCATCATCTTCTCTTCAATCATCGCAAACACCCCAACGAGATTTAATACCACTTTGGTTGGCATTCACGATCAAAATGCCTCCGTCGGAATCTTGTTCTTGATGGCACTTGAAGCAAACAAATATAATGATCAATACACCAAAATGATGTAATGCAGCAACACAAATGAATACAAAAATTTACGTGAAAAATCCAAACGGGAAAAACAACGAGTTAAACTTGGAGCTTGGAGGGGGTTTTCACTATGTCAGAATCAGTAAAAGAGTACAAGATACACGCGATTATGCCAACTTCTATCATACACAGTTTCACCTTCTTCAAACTTAACACCAGAGTCCTCCGACGAAAGAGAAACTCTCCACTCAAACACTCTTTGTCTCTCAAAAGAAAATAAGTGGAACACACACCTTTCAACTAAGATCAAGAATAGTTAAGTATTCAGAAAATTGCTTGCCAATTGCTTGTCTCTCCAAAACAAGGAGTATGCCTATTTATTGGCTTAAGTAAACCCTCTGGGTCATCCTCATTATCTTTCCACTTTCATGCATGCACATAAACTTTTGGGAATCCAGTCAAAAGGTTATAACCCTTTGAAATTCTCCATGTTGATTAATGCACCTACAATGTGAATGAGTAGGATACTTTGACTTAGAATAACTTTTTAATACAGCTCCGATTCAAGTGATTCAAAGTTTTACATGCAGCTGGAATGATTCTCTACAACTTTTGTTTGAAAGACTGAGCCAACTAAGACTGCATTATACTCAAAATGTTAATACAAAACTGAATCATGTCACATAAAACAATAGCTGAAAAATTGGCTAAGTAATTGGCTGAACCCAAAACTTGTTGAATCAACCGAATAAATAGGAATATCGAGCCAACTATTAATAGAGATATACAAGGAAACAAGCAAGAAAGTGAGAGTGAGAGAGAGAGAGAGAGAGAGGGGATTGCGAGAGTTTCTCCGCAAATTAAGAAAAAAGAAATTAACTCTACCGTGCTGCCCTAGTATATTAATTGTTGCCCAGTTAGTCTTAGATGATTACTAATTATAAGAGAGGTTTGAGATCTGAGAGAGCCGCCAGCAACCTTCAAGTCTCAGGTGCAGCTGTCAGCCATCCTTGAATTCATTCACAAATTAAGCTCATCAATCATCATCATCATCATCTTGTTTGGTCTCTCCCTTTGTTCTTAATTTACTTCATCCTCTTCATTTCTCTTCTTCTTTCAACACATAGATCTGAAACATATATATTATCAGCAGGTCGATCAATCAAATCTATTCAAATTCAGTCAATAAGATGGGGAGAGGAAAGATTGTGATCCGAAGGATTGACAACTCGACGAGCAGGCAAGTCACCTTCTCCAAGAGGAGGAACGGGCTGCTGAAAAAGACCAAGGAGCTTGCTATTCTATGTGATGCCGAGGTCGGTCTCATGATCTTCTCCAGCACTGGCAGGCTCTATGATTTCGCCAGCACCAGGTTATTATCAATCAATTTTCTTTGTTTTCCTCTTGTTTTCTCATTCCTTTCATCTTCATTCATGTGGAAAAATATTTTTTGTTTTACACCTATATATATAGAGGAGGGGATGTAACAGTTCACGTACTACATATGTTTTCCTTTGTGTTCTAACCCCTCCCTTTTGAAGTAGCCTGCAATTATTTTGAAAGAGAGAGAACCCATCATTCCCTTGATAACCAACTGCAACAGAAGAAAAGAAGCAAACTGTTTATTACCACAAAAGGGGAAAAGGATCAATAAAAAAAGGAAAGAGGTTGTAAGTGCCTATTGTTAGCACAGAAACGGGAAACAAAAATGAAAAAGCAAAAGAAAAGGGACTGAGGCCAAGTGCCCCCCATTTCTTCAAAGTAAAAAGTTTTGCTATACTGATTTGAGAACCTCCCTTTTTTCTTTTTCTTTTTCTTTTTTCTTTTTTGAACAAATAATTATGGATGAATTGAAAACAACGGAGAAAGAAATATCATTTTGTACTTGAACCCTTCCATTTTAATCTCAGGAAGATAGAAATAACTAATGAGGTTTCCTTAACAATTTGCCCATTTAGCCATGCGTTATTTGCTAAAAATGAAAAAAAGAAAAGATGGAGAGATGTTAAATAAGTTTGAAAATCCGACCATTGCTACTGTTGACTGCAGGAAGGTAGGAACAATCTGAAATGTCTTTCAACAAAGGGCTATTTTTCAAAAAAAAAAAACTTCAAAAAGTAAATAATTCTAAAAATCGATCTTCCTTCAAATTAAATTGAAAAACCGATATCTAACATGTCACAGCGACGGCGAGGCAATTTGCCCGCCAACGTGACATCGGGGCATGTCCGGGTCGTTTTTTGGTTCACCCAGGGTTGGCTACAATCCCGAACGAGCCAAAAAAAATTTGCATATTGCCTCCTCCCGAACGAGAGAAATTAATTTTTTTTATATATAATTTTCACTCATCCACCTTGCATGATGCCGCCGATGAGGCCTCTTGTGGCCACAATGAGCAGCAGGCAGCCCAACAGCTTATTGGGCTACTTCTGCCCATGTTGGTTGCCCTTGCTGGGCTGCGACAGCGAGGAGGGTGACAGCGGCGGTGAGCAACCCCCATCATCGCTGGCCTCCTCGCCATCGCAGCCCAGCAAGGGCAGCCAGCGCAGCGGCAGCAGCCCAGTAGTAACGGCAGTAGCCCAGCAGCTCACGTCGTCACCACTGCCGGTGTCATCTCTGTTGGCCTCGTCGGCGACAGCGTTGCCTGGTGCGTGCCTTAGAGGAGGAGAGAGGGAGAGAGGGAAGAGGAGAGAGGAAAAAAGTTATTTTTTTAAAATTTTGGCCTTGTCCGGGGTTGCCAACCCTGGACCAGCCTTACTTGGGCAATTTTTTGCCCAAGAGTGATTCGTACAGGGTTGCCAACCGCGGACGATCCAATACACAAAAAAAAATTGGTTCGTCTGGGGTTAGCAACCCCCAGACGAACCAAAAAAGGACTTGATGCCATGTGGGTGCCACGCTTGCGGGGCGCACCGCCTCATCGCCGACGTGACATGTCAGAGGTCGGTTTGGAATTAATTTGAGGGAGGTTGATTTTTGAAATTATTTATTTTGAGGTTTTTTTTTTTTTGAAAAATAGCCCTTCAACAAATGCCGGGATTTTGCTTGCATGGCTTCATCCATAAGAGTAAATAAAGAAGATGGGGCTGTTTTTGCATAGGAATTAGACATCTAAATAATTTTCAATCTATCTACAAACAATTTCCTAAATAATAGCTAATAAACTGAAAAAGATAAAAAGAAAATTTACAATACGGATAAGAAAGGAATTTTCAGTTATCCTGGCAAAGATCTATGGTATTATGCTCTCAAGTGTCTTAAACATTTCTCTAGCTAAAAAATTTAAAATCAATGCTCCCCTAATATTACAAATCACAATCTCTTTTAGTGGACCCCGTGCAGATATCTTTTGGTGTCTTCAACTGATTTGAACGGTATCAAATTAACTAAATATGAGGAGACAATAATCCGTAGTTACCAATTGCTCTAATTGTTGTAAATTCCTATTGGGTCCATTTCTTATGGCTATTAACTTGACTTTGTTACTCTGCTAAGTATAAGGAGAAAGCTAGATCCTTATAATGAATTTGTGATTAGAATTTAGAAATTTTGGTTTATACATTTGATGTAGTGTGAATATGTGATATTTTTGTTGTTTTTGATTCATTGAAATCTATTATGAGACTTTCAAAGAATTTTTGTTTCAATCAAAAAATCCTAGATTCACAAACACAGAGGACCAAGGGAAAAAAGTTGGAGCCACACAGGGACGGACCCACGTACAGTTTTGTATAGGCGGACACTCACACTGGATTTTATAAAATAATAGAATAGTAGATATATAAACTCTTCTTTTTAGATAAGTTTTACTAACCTGTTGACACTTTTAAGCTCTAGCTTAACTGGTAACTTATAAATCTAAGTTATTGGAGGTCACAAATTCAAGTCTTAATAGGTGTAACATTATTTTTTACTTTTTTTTGTTATATTACATTTACGCTCATACTGAAATTCTTATTACATTTACGCTCACACTGAAAAAACATCCTGCATCGTCGCTAGGGCCACACATGTGTCACATGCTTTAGGTGATGTGCACAAAGGGCAGCAGCCAACAGTGCTCAACACAACTAACAACATTATTTTTTACTTTTTTCTCTCTTGTCATATTATATTTATACTTATACTGAAATTCTTATTACATTTAATCTCACACTGGAGAAACATCCTGCGTCCGCCACTAGGGCCACACATGTGTCACATGCTTTAGGTGATGTGCACAAAGGGCGGCGGCTAACAGTGCTCGACACAACTCAAACTGGGCTCATTGCACGCTTGCACGTGGCCGTGACCAGACCTGATATGGTCGTAGATATGCCTGGCCACAGTTTCCGGCCAAGACTGGGGTCGCGCTCAATATTTGCCCACAAGCTTGCTTGCAAGTGACTGGGGCTATGTTCGCTTGAGGCGTGGACTGTGTGTCTACAAGGGCCGCAACGCCTGAGTTATTGCTAAGTGCGCCAAACGCGAGGCATGGGTCGCGGTCGGACACTCCCAAGTAGGGGTGCCACCGGATACGGATTATCCGCGGATATCCGCATCCGAATCCGCCACCAATCCGGATACGGATATCATTTTTTCACATCCGTCAATATTCGTATTCGTATCCGTATCTGAAAAGTATGTGCGGATACGGATATGGTAAAAGTAATATCTTATTCGTATCGATCCGATATCCGAATGTTGCGTGCTTCATAATGATATCGGTATGGAGAAGACTATTCTTCAATGGAATAAGGTATTAAATTTTGATATTTTGAGTTGGTGAAAAAGTAATAGTGAAAAGTATTCGATTCTTGCAAGAGCATCACATGATATTTTGAGTATTTCGACATCAACCATGTCATCCGAATCGGCATTTAGCACCGGAGGACGTGTAATCTATTGTTATAGAAGTCAAATGACAATGAATACGATGAATGTATTGATATGTACACAATAATATCATAGTATGTATCACATTTAATATTGTAATAGATGAAATAAAAAGTAATATAAGTATTTCTGTTTACTTTATCTTTAACCATATCCATTTTAAACATATCCGATTAGTATCCGCATCCGATCCGCTAATATCCGATTTATATCTGATATCCGATTTTGGCGGATACGGATATCATTTTTTCACATCCGCCAATATCCGTATCCGTATCCGTATCCGAAGGTTGGGTGTGGATATGAATATGGTAGAGGTAATATCCGATCTATCTGATCCGATGGCACCCCTACTCCCAAGGCTACAGGCCACTCCAGGGCCACTTGCAGTGTTTCGTACGTGTGTTGACAGTGCTGAGCATGAAGCAAAGGATCACGCATGTGTACACGTGTACGTGTAATCCTCTGCACGTGATTGTTCTATTCATAATCTTACCAACTTGCTAGTATCTTGGAACGGGGATCGCACGTAGGGCCCAACACATGCTTGTATCCCGCCTTGGGCATCGCATGTATGTTTTTTGTTGACACGTTCTAGAATCTCATGGTGGGGATGCGGGGTGTTTTCTAAACACAATTTTTTGATTTTTTCCATGTGTTTTTTCCCAAAAAAAAAATTACAATGGGTGGTGGTAAATTCCTTTATTATTGCGAAATAAAAAGATCACTAGCAACCATCTTGATTCCAAAGTTTTCTAATTGGTGCGAGACTGATAACGGAACTACACCCGAACACAAAATGATGTTGTTGTCAGCATGTGTCTAATCCCAGTAGTCTCCATATAAGAATGGCCCCATAGTCCACTATACCAGAAGCTTTTGAATTGACAAGAACTCATAGGAGATAATGATGAACTCTGGTCACACAAGGTGAAGTTCATCCTGAAAATTGATTATATCATCGATAAAATAGAGTTGCATGCAGATGTGACTGTTGCGTGCGCCGTGCAACAACCAATAAGAAACCCCAAGCAACAGAGATGCACTAGAGAAGTATCCAAAAGACAAGGACAATTAAACAAAAGAGAAAGCCAAACACAATATTAACGAGGTTCGGGAATTTGCCTACGTCTTCGGGACAAGGGAGAGAGAGATCTTATTGATTCAATAATAAATTACAGGTTTTTCGAGTGATACAATACATGGGGGCTCTACCATTTTATTTATAGCTAGAGAGTCCCTGAGTTTCAAATTATATCTCATGTATTCTATTTGTGAAGTGAGTACCAATATCTGACCAAATTATAGGAATTGGTTCTTGTATTTTCCAACTTCATCATATCCTAGTGAAGTGGAAAGATATGGATATATCTCATGTATTCTATTTGTGAAGTGAGTACCAATACCAGTATTCTGACCAAATTGTAGGAATTGGTTCTTGTATTTTTCAACATTATCAATTTGGAACTCCTTAATCTTCCTACCTGTCTGTTTCTCCATCATATCCTTCCACTTCACCAGTATACCTAGGGCTTCAAATCGTTGTCTCATGGGATATATCCAACATTGCCTAGATAAATTTCAAAAAAAAGATATAAAGTATCGATGACCTCCAAGTGATGCAGTCTTGACAGGTCCCCAAATATTTACGTGAACGCAATCAAGAAGACCTTCCGAGCGGTGAGTAGAGGTGCCAAATTTCATCTTCGTCTTCTTGTCCAGAATGCATGTCCACCCAATTCCATATTGCAGGTAGATGCACCTTCCAATGATCCTTTCTTATTGAAGCTTGCAAAGACTTTTCTCATATATGTCCGAGCCTCATATGCCATAACTATATACAAACATCACCTGAAGAAATAGAAGTCGCCACTCGCTCTATAACCGTACTACCCATCAAGCAATATAGGTTATTGTGTCGGACGCCCTTCAACACCACCATCGAGCCTTTAGTTATCTTGAGAACACTATCTCTAACAGATACTCCATGACCCAATGCTTCCAAGGCACCAACAGAGGTAAGATTCTTTTTCACTTGAGGTACATACCTGACTTCCTTTAGTTCCTGTACCATCCCATCAAACATCTTGATACGAACTGTACCTATCCCTTCCACTTTACACGGATAATCATCACCCATGATAGCGAAAATATTCATCTAACTTCTCAAAGCTAGAAAACCAATCCCTGTTTGGGCATACATGATAGGTATCTCTAATATCTAACATCCACTCAGAGTCTCCTGAGTTAGAAGTAGTAACAGAGAAAGAAAATACTGATGAGTCTGAGTCCGATCCACCTGCCTGTGAAGTACTGGCTTGAGTACTGACCATCTGTGCGAGATTTGCCTTTATTTTTGACTCTTTCTTCTTATTCTTATCCTTGATCCTTGGACAATCAACCTTCCGGTGCTCTATCTCTTTGTAGAAAGCACATTGGTTCTTCTTCAGATCTCTGAACCCTACTCTGGACTTTGATCTCTCATACTCGCCTTTGCCCTTCCGATTGGAACCTCTGCCTCTTACCATCAATGCCTCTGCTGATGTACCCTCAGAAGAAGACAGCTTGTCCTGCCTTCTTAATTCATAATTTATAAGAGCAGCCGACACATCACTGTAGTTAAGTGTTTGTTTACCGTTGATCATAGTTAGGGTGAAGGTCTTATACCCTTCGTCAGGGAGAGAATTCAGTAGAATCAACATCTTATCCTCTTCTTCGATCTTTACATCCACGTTAACTAGATCTATAATAAGCTTGGTATAATTATTCATGTGTTCATCAATGGAGAGTCCTCTCATCAACTGAAAGCCATAAAGCCTACTCTTCAATTGCAAACTCGACCCTATGCTTTTTGTCAGATACTTCTTCTCCAGGATCTCCCACAGCTACCTTACAGATATTTCATATAACATATGATAATTGATGTCTTATGTCAAACAAGACCTTATCAAACCCCACGCCGTTCGATTTATCTTGTCCCAATCCTATTCAGAAGTAGCCATGGGCTTTTCTCCAACAGTAGAGTGTCTTCAAGGTTTGATGTCATCAATGCATCCACACCTCACATCTCCAAATATCAAAGTTGTTTTTGCCCTCAAACTTCACCACATTAATCTTCAAAGGTTGTGGATTCATAATTTTCACCAAAAATGTATTACCTCTAGCCATCTTCTTAATAGATTTCTCAAAACAATGTGGAAAACAAACGGATTTAGATTAAAAAACTAGATAAAGATAGAATCTTTACCTCAAAATGAAACCCTATGAGAGTTTCCTAAATGAACTACTCCATCAAATTTGATTCCTTGAGCAATCCAAGAGTTGTTGTGAGATCGACACACGATCCCACAAACAGTCCCAACGCTGCTTCGAGATTGACACACGATCTCCGCCAAACAGTCACCAATGCTCTTGTCATCGACACATGATCCCACGATGAACCTGGCTCTCCACTTGTTGCGTGCGCTGTGCAACAACCAATGAGAAACCCCAAGCAACAGAGAGAGATGTACCAAACAAGTACCCAAAAGACAAAAATAATTAAACAAGAGAGATATTTAACGAAGTTCGGTAATTTGCCTACGTCCTCAACGCAAAGGAGAGAGATCATATGATTCAATAATCAATTACAGGTTTTTCAAAAAATACAATTCATGGGGGTCTACCACTTTATTTATAGTCAGAAAGTCTCAGAGTTTTAGAAAATCACAATTGGATTTGACTCCATATCAGAAACAGAGTTCGAATCCTGATAGGATAAGCAGATCCACCGCTCTGGTCGACCGACCTTTCCTTCGGTCGACCTGTCGGTCGACAGAACCCAATAAAAACCTGGACTATACCAGTCGGTCGACCGAACGGTCAACTGAATCCCAACAGTAACTTGTCTCGTGCCAGTCGGTCGACCGCTCTGTTGACCTAACTGCTATCGTGCACCAAGTTGTGCATGTCGGTCAACCGGGCGGTCGACTGACCTTCTGTTCTGGCTGCATATGGACTGCGTTCTCGCTCCTTCTGGACTCCGATCTCTGCAATATTTCTTCCAATGAGTTAAAAAACTCTTCTATCAAGTTTTTATCTTATCTCTCCCTACAGTGACTTCGAAGCAATTTGAGCATCAAGATTGGCTACATAATGACGAGAGAACTTGGTTAGTAATAATTAGTAGCTTGCACGATGCTCTCATGCATGGGTTCCTGGATTGTGGGGCTACCTTCCAATTGTGGAAGAATGTGTGAGAGAGAAACAGAGTTACAAGTGTGGCCTGAGCCAAATCTCTTGCCTAGTGGTTTGACACCGACACGAAGAACCCGAGTTATTTGATGTGTTAACACCTTAGGCTAATTACAGGTAAAGAGAATGAAGATAAGATTTAAATTGACACTTTAAATCTAGATGAATGAATATAAATATGCGAGCTTGGATCTAGATGTTTTGAGAACTTGAGACTTGATTGAGGGAATAATGTAGAAAGAATATAGTAACTTCTCAGTCAAGAACACCTTAAATCTACTAAGTAAAGACAACAAATATTGAGAATTTGAGGCTCTAAAATTCGTTGAGAGAGATTTAAGAGTAGGGATATGAGAACTTAAAGATCTAAAACTCTTTAATAAGATAGATGCAAAGTTGGAATAACTTCTCAAGGATAGATCAGTAAGAAATTTGAGATCTTGTGGATCTAAACCTATATGATAGAATCAAGAGAATAAAGATTGTAATATTGTAAAGTTAAGTCTCTTGAAATAAAAAGAAACAATGTTGAATGGGTTTCTTCAAAGATAAATAATTTTCCCAAAGTAACTCAACTAGAATGAAGATTTCTTAGTGAAAGATCTTGTAGATTTGGATCTCTTTTGGTAGGAAAGAAAAAGACCAAATAATGAGGTCAAAATCTAAAATATTTGCAAGTGAAGCATAAGATCTTTCAATGCGTTCAAGAATATAGAAGGAGATCTAAAAGATTTGCAAGTTTAGCTCACTTTTTCACTCATCTCTTCTCAATTTTTCTTAATCTTCTAGTTGTTAGATATTTTCTTTTTGAAATATGGCACAAATAGGATAAGACTAAATCTAGTCATTGGAGAAAAGTACACACTTAAAATGAAGAGTCAAACTAGCCGTTTTGGGTCAAATTTGGGCTCAAACGGCTCAATTTTGAAATATGTCAAAAAAGTGATCGACCGTAAGAAATGGGTGGTTGACATTATTTCAATGTATCAAAAACTTTACAAGGTTCGGCGGACTACTAGGCGGTCGATCTGAGTCCAGCCCGAGAGCAATGAGCTCTAGCGGTCGATCGGAAAGAACAAGCGGTCGGCCTGAAGGTTCAAAAAATAGTTTGTACTAAAATGATCATAACTTGAGTTACGGGCCTCAGATCGATGTGAAATAAAGTTTATTGAAAAATAGAATTCAAAAACTTTCTACATATTTGTAGAATGGTAGGGTTGGAAAGAAATATCAAGTATAATCTGAATTTGTAATGTAAAAGATAAAATTCAGATTAGTAAAACCATGAATTAATGATAACAATTTAAATCAAAATCAAAGTTGATCCAGTCAAAATATTAAACCAGTGATTTCTCTTATAATAAGCATTGATTCACATTAAAAGCAATGGGTATTGGATCAAGATAGTATATGAAGTCAATAATGAGTCGAGTTCAATTTGTTCAAGCTAGAAACAACAAGTTTCAATCAAATCAAAGTCAAACTATATAAAATAAGTTCCAATGACCCCTAATCTATGGGTATGTATAGAATGTGAATCATAAGTGTCCATATCAAATGATTTCTTCATTTCTTATCTTACATATGAAGTCCTAATGAATATTTGACATTGTAAGTTACATAACTTCTTCAATCCTGAATCTTTAAGTCTTTAATTAGATAATCTTGAAGTCCCAATAGATATTTAAAAGTTTAGCTTCATGGCTTCTTGGATCTTTTAGTGCTTAGCTCTAAATTGATATAGTCATAAGTTGCTTTTGGGAGCTTCTACTTCCACCAGCTTCAATTTTGATATTTTATTGTAAGCTCATTCTGTCCATTCCTTTTTGGTTCATGATTTGTTTTGTTATAAAATAATCTATTTAACACAAAACATGCTTTATAGAATATTAGTAACTTTGGTGATTTGTTAATCATCAAAACTTAAGATATTATTGGCTCAAGCACCCTTAAGGGCAACAGTAACATATAGATATTTGATATAATCAAATATAGGAAGTGCATGATAAGAAGTTGAAGCTTAAGAAAACACATCATATGATAATTGTGCAGATATAATGACTAAGTTGTTGCCTCAGGAGAAATTTCTACGGGTGGCTAGCATAGGTATCGCTTGATAGACACAAGAGATGAGACCCAACCCTCCTTGGATTTTAACAAAAGATTGTTGGGGGTGGAGTCCAGTCAATCGAAGACCCATCTATGAGGACCATCTATTAGGATTTTGCCTTATTTTCAAGAGGAGATGATGATCCAAGAAGATCCAATCGAGTTAGAGAAGATGATGGTTTGAAGCAAGAAAAAGCAAACCATGCAGGTGCTGATTAGCCGACTTTAAGGTCTATTAATCGACTAACACACAAGCCTAGTCAACTAGTAGTCGATTAGGGCTGATACAGAAGTAGGATATAGAAAGGAAGCACTTTCAGTAGTCAACTATATAAACCTATTAGTCAACTATATAAACTAATGGAAGGGATTAGTTGACTAGGCCAAAGTACTAATCGACTATACGGCGCATTTCTGAAGCATAATCAGTTTTCTTTTCAAGCGCCGGTTTTTTTCTGGTGGAGTACGAATAGGACTCAGTTTTTATTCAATGAAGGATTTGTTTCTAAAGATTAAAATGTCTAAAATTCTACTAGATCAAGGAGATCAACTCCAAATAGGATTGATCAAGATTCTTCAAGCATCCAATGACGAAGATCATCTCATAGTCCAAATAAGAGTTATTTTATAAAATCTTATAAATAAAGATTGTAACCAGGTATTGTAATACATAAAAAATACTGATCTCAAGGAGAAAAAGGTAGAGAACACCAAAGAGATTAAAAGAAGCCAAGAAAGAGAGGAGCAAGGTGAAGATGCATAGAGATAAGGTAATACTCTTATAATCTAGGTCTAAATTAAGAAGGAAAGTGAAAACTCTTGTTGCATCAAGAGGAAAATTAGATCTCTTTGTATCAAATTTATTAATAAAGCTCTCTCAATTTCTCTCCCCGTGAACGTAAGCCAAGTTTGGGCCGAACCATGTTAAATTCTCATGTTATTTCTTATTACTCTCTTGTCTAGGTATTGCTAGTTTGTTTTACAATAGTTTTCTTTTGCAAGTACTGGTCATATTGCCAAGTTCCGCAAATGTCGATCCTGGGTGTAACAATTGGTGTTGATAGTGCCGATTTGTTACAACAATTAATATCAGAGCATATCAAATTTGCAACATTGGCATCAGAGCTAAAGGTTGACGAAGGACAATATGTCGAAGATAGAAAGTTTTACGATAAAGTTTGAGGTCGAGAAGTTCAATGGCAAAAGAAACTTCGGCTATGGTAAAAAAAGGTGAAAGCGTTGCTGGTGCAACATGGCCTTCACAAGACCTTGCAGGGTAAGTCATTAAAACCTATAGATACGTGAAACGAGGTTGGGAGGAGATGGATTTAAAGGCAGCAAGCATAATCTAACTATGTCTCACAAACGAGGTGATGTACAACGTGATTGATGAAGAAACGGCTACAGGATTGTGGTTAAGGCTAAAAATGTTGTATATAATGAAAACCCTCTCCAACAAGCTGTATCTCAAGAAATAACTATATGGGCTACTCATGAATGAAGAGACAGCGGTGTGTAGCATTTAAACTTCTTCAACAAGATCATCAGCGAGCTTCTAACTGTTGATGTCAAGATAAACGAGGAGGACAAGTCGCTGATACTTCTCAGTTCGCTTCCAGAGTCATATGATCACATTGCCACCACCATGCTCTAAGGTAAGGAAACTCTCATCTTGGATGAGATCACGTCAACTCTCTTATCTAATGATATTAGGAAAAGGCTTAATCAAGAGAAGCAGACAGGATCGAGTTTCTTAGTCATGAGAAGAAAAGGAAGAGGAGAAGGAAAGAAAAGTCGGGGCTCATAAAAAGCATGTCACTTTTTTCATAGGGAAGGTCATTAGAAGAATGAATGCAAGCATCAGCAAGAGTGGTTGAAGAAGAAAAAGCAAACTGCAAAGGCAGGCGTAGCATTGAGCGGTGTAGAGGACACCGAAGTATTAATAGCTACCTACGAAGATAACACTTCTCAAGATAAAGGCTGCATATTTGATTCAGATAGTACGGTTCATGTATGTCCCCAAAAAAAGATATTCAACTCCTTGATTGCAAAGAAGGAAGGGACTGTCAAGATGGTGGATGGCTAGGCTTGCGAGGTCATTGGCACTGCGACAGTCAAGGTTATAGAAAAAGATGGGACGTTGCATGCTCTAGAGGCTGTCTGATATGTCCTGGAGGCACGCTACAATCTAATATCTACAAGGGTGCTCGACAAAGAAGGATGCCAGATCCAAGTGCAACCAGGCGTCGTCACATTAGCCAAGGAGATAGGGTAATCTTAGAAGGAGAAAAGTGTGAAGGGTTATACAAGCTGAAGGAAAAAACTCAGTTCGAGGTGAAGTTTTAGGGATAAGCTTGGAAGGGAGATCATCGCTAGGTAGAGCTTCAAGGAAGACTGCAACGGGATGTGAATCAGGTCAAAGTGTTGCAGGAAGGATAAAGAGTGCACTCGGGTAAGGCCCGAGATGGCCCAAGCCATGGTGGTGAACAGCCAAAGGCCCCAGGGAGAGGGGGCAAGAGTTTAAGGCTTCACGGCACAGTTACAACCAATAAAATAATCAAGGTATTAATCAAAAATCTCAAGGTGTTTTACTAAAGGCTTGAAAAGCAAGTCAAGGTGGAGATTGTTAGAATTTTGCCTTGTTTTTAAGAGAAAATAATGGTTCAAGAAAATTCAATCGAATTGGAGAAGATGATGGCTTGAAGTAAGAAAAAGCAAACCATGTAGGTGCTGATTAGTTGATTATAAGGTCTATTAGTCGACTAACACACAAGCCTAATCGACTATGGCTGATACCGAAGTAGGATATAGAAAAGAAGCAGTTTACAGCAGTCGACTATATAAAACTATTAGTCGACTAATGGAAGGGATTAGTCGACTAGGCCAAAGTACTAGTCGACTATACGAGGCATTTTCTGAAGCAGAATCAATTTCTTTATCAAGCACCAGTTTTTTTCTGGTGGAGTACGAATAGGACTCAGTTTCTATTCAATAAAGGGTTTGTTTCTAAAAATTAAAGGGTCTAGAATTCTTTTATATCAAGGAGATCAACTTCTAATAGGATTGATCAAGATTCTTCAAACATCCAACGACGAAGATCATCTCATAGTCCAAATAGGAGTTATTTTGTAAAATATTATAAATAAAGTTTGTAACCAAGCATTGCAATCCATAAAAAATACTGATCTCAAGGAGAAAGAGATGGAGAATACTAAGAAAATCAGAAGGAAGCCAAGAAAGAGAGGAGCAACGTGAAGGTGCATAGAGATAATGTAATACTCTTATAATCTATGTCTATATTAAGGAGAAATATGAATACTCTTATTACATCAAGAGGAAGGTTAGATCTCTTTGTATCAAGTTTATTAATAAAACTCTTTCAAGTTCGCTCCCCGTGGACGTAGGCTAAGTTTGGATCGAATCACATTAAATTCTCGTGTTATTTCTTATTAATCTCTTGTTTAGGTATTGCTAGTTTGCTTTACAATAGTTTTCTTTTGCAAGTATTGATCATATTGCTAAGTTCCACAAACGTCGGTCCTGAGAGTAACAATTGGTGTTAATAGCGCCGATTTGTTATAACAGTTAGTATCAGAGAATATCAATTTCGCAACATCATCAAATGAGAAGTGGGAATATGAGTCGTTAACCTCTTGCGACTGAAATTAAAAAAATGAAATAAAACAAAAGAATAGATCACCAATTGGCATGAAAATGTGATAAATATCAAGCTGTGAAATTTACACAAATCCAAGATCCACCAATTTTTGCCCAAGCACACTTAACTATACAGCTTTTCATTGTTCCTCCTTTCAAAATATTAGTTATGTCCTTCTAGCTCACATCTCCTAATACAGTTCTCAGCCATGAATATTGTAGTTTCTTCACAGTTCCTCCTTATAACTAGCTAGGATTAGTTCATAAATTCATAAGAATTATTATATATTAGAGACCTTCTAAATCCCATTCCATACAAGATTATTCACTTAAAGTATGCATAGACTCCCTCTTATCCTTTTACTTTTAATAATAATAAGAATGCCACAAGTATCATGTTTTAATTTCTTTTCTTTTTGGTTTAGGAAATAGGTCATATTGTGGTGGAAGCCGATTTGAATCCTAGACCTCTTGCCAACAACAAAATGGTTTTACCACTGTGTCGTCATTGCCATATTTCAGAAGACCTAGGTTATATGAAATTGTTTAATGAGAAGAAATACAATTACATGACAGTTGCACCTAGGGTTTCCTCCCAACCCCACACCCCCTAGAGAAATCCCTCATCAATGAAGCCTCTTTTAATGCCAATGATTCCCCCGTCGAATGCTATTACGGATCCTTCCAAACTAGATGGGGAGGGATGGACTGTCGTATCTCGTAGAAAGCAACGATAGCAGGGTTAAAGAGCCAACGGTGCATTGTACACTCGCATAAGAAACTTCTCAGGATGTGAAGTCAGAGCTCTCATAAGAGATCAGGTTTCTCTGCTCTAGATTCTTCCAAAATTAATGCTACATAACTTGAGATGATTAAGGGTTTCGTGTTTTGCTTCTAGAACAACTTCAACCCCATGGAAGAACAAAATTCGTGTGCTAGAAAGGAAGGAAGAAGATGATTGTAAAGTAGATTTTATTTAACCATCAAGAACCCTGAGGGTAAGCTAGTTGCTCAGATTCCCAAATTTGAAATCCTTCCAAATGTTGATAAGCGGAAAAAACACTTTCTTGGTGACAAACCCTTTCATATGCATCCAAAGGAATGTGTGGGTAGATTATGGATGCCAGAGTGTTCTCTAGATGTCCACTCTACAGAAAATGGATATTTTTTGTTTAAATTTGGTGACGGAGATGAATGCACAAGAGTTTTGCAAGGTAGCTCTTGATTGTTTGATGGAAAGATGATGGTCTGAAATCTTGGAGCATGAAAGGGGATTTCTATCTTCAGTCCTTGTTTAGATTTGTTTCCCTTCTTTGCCTCTTAAGTTGTGGTCAAACAATATTAGTAGAATAGCTAGCTTGATAGGCAAGCCCTTATTCACGGATAGAGCCACTACTATACGAGGTAGAATTGTCTATGCAAGATGATTTGAGAAAATCAAGGCAACTATGACAATAGAGAGACTGCGAGAGTAAGGGGAGTTTTCAGATAAAGGAAGGAGAGACAATATAAGTTGATATAGGGTATGAATGGATCCAATCTGTTTGTAGAACATGCAAGTCATTTGGCCACATTAATAACCAATGCCCTACAAAAGAGGTGTGGATGCCTAAAGATAAGAATAAAATTGTCAGCGAGAAGGTTCAGGATGCAGATTTGCCCCATTCTCTCTAATAAGGATGAAGTTACTAGTCCTTTGAGTCTGCAATTGTCCCTAGGTAAAAGCTAGTGCTGAAAGTGTATGTTACTTGATGTACTGGTTGAAGGTCATAATACTAATAATGCTTAAGTCGAGTGTGTTGATGGTGATGCAGTGGTTGTGGCTTGTTGAAATCCTAAATGTATATGAAAAGGGAGTTCCATAAGAAGTCCAGGTCAAGCATCATGAGTCAAGAGCTGGAGTTGGGAAGCAGAATTTGTAAAGACAGGAATTGGAAAGAATGCTATTATATGGTCAGAGTAGCAAATGTATGGAGTACTTTAGCAGCAACAAACCACAAAAAAAAGAAAAAAAAAAAAGAAAAACCAGGTTCATATTTTGAGTATCTATCCCAAACTAATGGCACTAAACACAAACAGGAGGGGTGGAGGTGGGGGTTGTTCTTGTGATGGAATAACAATAACACATCTGGTAGTAGGATGACTGACAGATTTGATAGACATCTTGCCAGGTTCATATTTTGAGTATCTACCCCAGGCTTCAAGTGATCATCTCCTATGTTGATCAACTTGATAAGCATTTTTGTTGTACCTTGAGTTTTTTAACTTTTGGTTCAAGTGTGCAAGTTTTCAAGATACTCTGATACATGCATGGAGTTGCAACATCCAGAGCTCTCCACTTTAAAGAGCGGTAGTGAAATTAACGCAACTAAATGAGGCCTTGAAACAATGGAAGGAAGCTGGATTTGACTCTACTGCATCAGAGGGAGAGTTAACCTTAGTTCATGTGAAATTGGAGCATATTTCTGATGTTGTGCAATGTAAGGAGTTATCGACCAAGAGGGAACTGAGTCTGTGGCTACGGGCGTGTTTGGATGTAAGGAATCCGAGTGAAGTGAGGAAGTGGGGAAGTATAATTGCTCATTTCCCTATCTATCCAAACACCGGAAAAGGAAAATAAGAAAACTCTCTTTTCCCTTTTTCATCTCTCTTTTACACAACCATTTTCTCACTTCCAGAGTGCTACAGTTAATTTTGTGGTCATGTAAATCTCATTTATAATAAGTTATAGCATAAAACAATTAATTTTTTGGTCATGTAAATCTCACTTGCATTCTAATTACAATCTATTTTTTATTTTTCTTAATTAATTTTTATTTTAAATTATTTTGCGGTCAACTTTGTGGTCAACTTTCTATTTCCACTTTTCATTACCATCCAAACACCGGAAACGACAAAACATTTTCTAAACCACACTTCCCAACAACCATCCAAACACCAGAAAACTTACTACTCATTTCCCTTTTTCCTAAAGGAAATAAATCTTACTTCCTACTTCCTCACTTCACACCAATTCCTTAAATCCAAACAGACCCTACAAGAAATAAGATAGAAAAGCAGAGAGTCTCGGATACAAATGGGTGATAGAATACAAAATTCTTTCACTTGGTAGTCATGGCAAAAACTGCCAAGAATCATATCAGGCAGCTTATATCTGACTTTGGATATGTTGTGTCTGATTTGGTATCAATCAAATCCCTGGCACCAGCTTACTTTAAAAGCTTATTGGATCAGGAAAATATGGACTTTGTTCACTAGCTTTTGTTCACAAAGATGCTAACTTCTGAGCTAGCATGTTGGCTTTGATGGATAAGCCTTCATATCATTCAGAGAAATTGGCAATTGGTGGGTGAAGATATCAAAATTGCTTCTGGTAGGATGCTTAAATAACCTAAACTTGCCTCAATGATTTTAGGCTGATTTCTCGTTATAATTTTCTATATAAGATCATTACTAAAGTCATGGCAAATCAATTACAACATGGATTAGGGGAGTTAGTTTCTGCAAAGGTAGACTAATCAGTGGTGCTACATTGCCAGTAAATGAGCTTGTGTGGGAGTTCAATGGTCCTACTGAAAGTAGCAATGTCTAAACGTGGATTTGCAAAAAGCTTTTGATTCAGCAAACAAAGAATTTTTCTACTTTATGATGCACAACATGGGGTTCTCTTGCAAATGGATAAATTGAGTTCGGGAATGTTTAATGGATCTCCTTGAGGATTCTTCAAGAGTAGTAGGGATATTAGACAAGGATCCCTTGTCACCCTATGTTTTTGGTTTATTGATGGAATTTTGGTCTATTCATATGGAGTCTTCTATAGCTTCTAGTAAAATCCAAGTTTGTGAAAAGAGAGAGTATTAGTGTATCACATATCCTTATTGTTGACGATACACTTGCCTTCAGTGGAGGGGGCAAGGATTTAGTTAGAAGCATCATTGATCTTTGGGATTCATGCAATACGAGCTTTGTGCACTTTGTAATGTTGCTTCTAAGACTGCTAATCGCTTGTTCTCTGAGCGCCCCTATTCAGCATCGTTTTAGAGGTTGTGTGGACTCAAGTTGGCATCATAACATATTGGCACACTTTAGGAGGCAGGAATTATCAAGATTCCAAAAAAAAAAGTCTCAACTCCTGCATGAGATTGTGTTATTTGATGCTCTGTGGCACATTTCAAGGAAAAGGAATGCTAGGATATACAAATTGCAATACTCATAAAATTCTCATTTTTAGAGGCTTGTATGTGGATGTAACAGTGGAATCTTGAGAATTGGAATGTACAAGTTTAATCTGGGTCCTAGGATGTATCTAGTAGGTATTTGTTTTAAATTTAGGTTATACATCTCCCTTTTATTCTTACACAGATTATCATTAAATCTACCGATGGGAGTACATAACATGTTTCTATTAGCGTTAATGGAATGCCTTATAACTATCCAAAACAGAAAAAGAAAATGGAAATTAAAATTCATAAGTGAGCCTAAGTTCATCTTTTAGTTAGATTAACAACGATTTAATATTAAAATCATCTTTACTTCAGATTTTTTTTGTCAAGTATCAACAAAGGGTATATCAGCAAATAACTCAAAAACACAAGGCAATATATATAAACATGCAAAATACAAAGTGAAGTAAATAATCTTTAAAAGAAAAATGATACATAATAGAAATTTATTAGATATAATTAGTAATTTAAATGTGATTTTATCAATTTGAGTTGACCATGTAGAAATAACTAGGCAATAAAGTGATAAACTTCTCAAACTCTTATATAATAATTTATTAGTACATATAACTAGTTCGTTAACAAAGTATAGAACACCACTTTTATTTGTTAATAATCACATTCTATTCATTTATTTGTTTTCATCACTTCACATATTTTTTAGATTTTGAAAATTACAACGAATTATAGATTGAAACTTAAGAATTAAACAGATGAGATGTGATATCTCAATTATTCAGATAAAGTGAATGTAATTAACAAATGAAATTTAATGACTTAATTGATTACCAACAATACAATACCTTAAAATAATTTCTCCTCTATTATGAAAAGGTTTAGTTTACATTTTCAAAACGAGTATTGATCCTAATCAGATAAAAAGTTTGTTGTTTTTAAGTCAAACAATTACATATTGTATATAAGTTGCTTATTTTTAGTTAAAAATCTTGAAGCTATAAAAAAATGGAAAAAAATGTTTTCTCCCATGGAGGTACCCTTTCGCATTGAATAACTTATCGCATCAACGAAGAAGAATAGAAAGTTCAGAACCGTTCTATTTAAGTGAGAAAAACAATACAAACTTTCCCTTTAGTTCTGAAGAATATTGAAATCCAGTGAACATCTAATAAACAAAGCCATCTCCCAAGCTTTGAGTCTGAGACAATAGACGCAGTAGATGCTCATTTTGTTCTTTTTCTTCTTTGATCCAAAGTTAACAAAGGTGTTGATTTCAATTCCTTGTCTATACATTAGATGGAAAAACATATGAACCTAGAATAGAACTTGAACATTAGGGTAAGTTGCACTCATACACAGAAGGTAGTTGTAAGGTATTTGTATATAAAACACACAATTTTTTAATTTAATATGCTTTCATTAGATTACCATGTGAATTTTTCACCAACAATCACACATACAATATATATTCCTACTCATATGATGAAAGTTGTAATTTCACGATAATATGATGATACATTTAAAAACACCCTCCACTATCTGTTAAAAAGGCAAAAAGCAAAGACACATTCAATATTTTCCATGTTAAGGTAAATAATGCGCATGGGGATGTTTTGGTTAAAATAGAAGAGACAAGAGAATATAAAACTGAAGAATTTTAAGCTACTCTAGCTATTTGTTTTTTTTTGTTTGTTTTCATTAAAACAAAACTAAAAAGTGTGGCAGACATTTCTCACCATGCAAGATAACTCATATATTTTTACTTCTATTCCATATAACTCATAATGATCTCTGAAAATTGCAAAGGACAGAATTTTTTATCATCACAATATCTTTTTGATCTTGAAAGTGAAGTGCGTTAAGCAAATAATAGAATATTATTATCAAGTTAGTTTTTGTTGCCACTTTCATTTCCTTCAATAGATAAATTTGCAAGTATAATAATTTGAATGCAATTTAGATAAAAAACAAATGATTGGTAGTCTTTTGGTAAAAAAAACATGACAGTAAATGAGTACTTGGGATTATATGTGGGTTAATATGTGAAAAAATCTTTCTAAAATATCACCTACCCATTTATCAATGAAAAATAAGTTCACCACGACAAGATATATGAAAATGTACAATTAAAAATAATTGTCACATATCATTGACACCATTATACAAACATGAAGAAACTAATCATGCATAATAAATATGAAAAAAGAAGGTAACACAAAAAAAAAACATTATGTGGTTCACTTCCACAACTAAACTCATAATAGAATATCCTTGTAAATCTACTATTAAAGAAAGAATAGAACATAAAAGACAAAATTTTCTTTCAGTTATATTTCACCTCATCATGCCTATTCCACAAAAGATAGAGCTCTTAAATATACTCATAAAATCATTTCGTAATCTCTAGTCATACATGTAGAGGAAACTCATCAAAGATTTTCAAACCATTAGAAATAATGACTTTTTCAAAACAAAACCTTTTTAACTCTAAAAAGATAGTAATCGACGAACGTTAATCAATTTAGAGACATACTTGATAAATGATAACTATTTGTCTTGGTCCAGAACTCATGATCTTTTGATATTCGTCTCCATACTTCATTATTGTTCACTTTTTAAAAGACATTCTTCTTGAACTTCTGGTATTATTTCAATGACTATCTGAACACCTCAGGTACTTCCATAAGACATGAGTTAATTTTTCTAAAACTCCAAAAAGATCATATGCATATGTAAACATCAGCACATAACTCACAATATTTCTAGAGAAAAAAAAGCTTCGATACCCAATACTTCTAAACTGCAAATGTTTTGCTACCAAGCCACATCAGTAATAGTTAAGTCTTTGGTCAAACTATCAAGACACATCAATGAGAATTAAGTCCATGATCAAATCAGTAAATTAAACTTTGAGCCAACAACCTCTCATCTTCGATGATGACAAATTATGATAGTGCATGATCATAATTATATGAAAGTAAGCGATCAATATATCATATATATACAAGGTTGGAACTTTTACGATGACATTTGGTATGAGCATACCGGTTGCTTCTTGAAAAATGTCCTAAAAAACAATTAAGAATTACAAAAAGGTTATTGAGACAATAAGCATTATTTTGACACATTAATTTAAAATAATTAATGAAATTTTGATCATAGTTTGGCAAAAATATTGTATAATACAATAACTAGTGATATATATAGGAAATTTGAATAGTAAAATCTCACACACATGAATAAGTCCTTAAACTAAAGATTTATTACAAACTTAGAAACTATTTGGACGATGAGGGTGTCTATGAATAGAAAATTCACACCACAAATTAAGCATTTAACATGTTTATTATTTGAGTACAATATCATCATTAGTTATAGTTTATAATATATCTCCTTCATAAGTTTTCATTTGTGTACTCATTAAAAAGGTCTCATTCTACCATACCACATCTTTATATATGGATGTAACACCATATGCATTAAATGTACTCAATTGCTCAACTGTCTTTTAAACGTTGCACCAAACAATTTAACAAACTAACACTGGCAACTGAGTTTATTAATAAAGAATTTTAACAAACTTACATAGGCAACTGATTGTGTTAATAAAAAAATTTTAACAAATCTACTCTTTTCCATTTAAAGAATCATTTCCAAAAATATTTTTCTAAATGAGTTGAGTGGACTGAAAAGTTTCATCTTAGAAGTCATAACTTTGAAGTTTTGAATTCCAGCTTTAATTCATTATGAAGAGCATTTAAATGATTAAACAGACACAAGAAGTAGGGTGCAGTGCCGGAGCCAGAAGGGGCAAGGGGTGGCCCGTGGCCCCCGGCACCACTGGAAAAACCATTTGTAGATTTTATTTTTTTTAGAAAAGAGTACTTATAAATCTGTTATGTATTGCAGTACCATACAAAATGGTGTTGTAGCTAAATTGATTTTAGGTACTTTTTTCTTTGCAAGAGACCAACCCATTGTTCCCAGTCTTTGTAGATTTAATTCTTTTCCCCTATTTTTTTCTTATCTTTTCTTCTATTTTTCCAACATAACTTTTTCTTTAATACAAAATAATATATTTATTTTTTAAAAATAATTCTTTACCTTTTCTTTCCTATGTTTTCACAAATTTTTTATTAATTTAGAAAATATTTTTTAATTTTGTTACTATTTTCTTCTTTAGCCTTTTTTATTTCTCTAACAAAACTTTTTATTGATTCAAAAGAAGAATATGTTAGTCCTTATACTCCCTTCCTCCTCCAAAGCCTCCAAGTTGCAACACATGTTAGTAATAAAATGAAGGAAAATTGGATGAAAAATTGGAAATATAAGAAAAGAAAAAAATAACTAAAGAAGATATACTATTTAGAATTCAAGTATTTAACAATAAAGATTGATTACATATTTAGAAATCTTAACAATTATAATAGTAGACATGTAGATTATATTGTACTTAAAAAGTAATGAAGATTAATTTTGAAAGCAGTTAAAATGTATGCACTAATTTAAAATTTTTAACATATTATTAATTTTGGACTCGGAATCATGAATTTTTAATTTAAAGATATCAGAGTTATAACAAAATTAAAATTTATCAAAACAATAGGAATTGGTGCCATGAACTCTGTTGAGGCGGCAGACGAGTGCCATTCATCTACTTCTTTCTTTTTGAATTTGGGTAAACACTCAACAGATTGATTAATAACAATTTTGAAGGTAGATCAAAACCTGATATGATATTATGGATAGGTATCAATTCAAAAAGAACACACACACGATAATAAAAGAATAAAGCAATGCAGGCAATACATAATTTAGAGGAAGAACATTCTCATACCTTAAGAACATATAGAATTAATAGCATTTTCATGATCATGTACAATTAAGAACTAAATGAAACTACGGTCCAAATAAATCTATATGACATAAATATTGTGTTAGCAAATCACTGTGTCAATATAGACATAGCGACATCAATCCTTCAAGTTCCATTGTCACACATGCCGGTCCATATTTTCAATTGAAATGAGTATAATCCAGGAAGCATGCAACTCAATATGAAATATTCAACAGTGAAGACTCATGAACTCACATTCACAAGACAACCAAAAGCAGCAAGCTATAAAGTAGACGATTGTTACAGGCAATTCCGAACTATCAACAGCCCATAACAATGGGGTAAACTATGGCACAGTTTGGCATGAAAATCTTCTAAAAGAGTTGACTACATTATACAACTGAATGTCAATTAGACATCATGCTTAGAGTTTGCTACCAAATTTCTCCATAACAAACATGCACAAGAAAGGGGAGTACAACATGCATTATAATAGATCAGTTAATAGATAAGATAACCATGTAGCTCATGCAACTAAGTACAGACCATCCAAGTTCTACTACATGAAAATATAGCAAAAGAGGTGATGCTGATAAATATTGAGAGATGCCTAAAGAAGGCTAAAAACAATATAATTGGTATACATGTGAATATATACAACCTGCTAACTTTCCTGAGAAAACCCTGAATTACATATAGAAAATAATTCATGTATCCTTGGTTAAGTTAACCTGCCTCCTGTAAAGTAGAGGAAGGCATCATGCAGAAATCTAGTGTGTAACTTAAGACTCATATTCTGAACATACCAGGCAAATGATGCACAAAACACATTTCAAATTGGATTGATAAAATGCCAAAATTATATTATCAGACTAAATAACAGTAAATACAAGGTGAATTAACTCAGGCACATTGGATTAGAGATCTTAACTCCTAGTTTGAAGGCCCAGTTTCAACCTAGCTGCAGGGAAACGGTTTGATGAGATAAAGGACACTGATCAAAAACTCTTATATATCTATATCTAGCTATGTTTCCTTACTTCAGAAGGTCTATTATGACATACATACATACATAGGGAAAGGTTACAATGCACATAGGGTGTAACTAAGTTACACACACTAGTTTCCACCACACAATTTTTTTACAAGAGGAGATGCAAACAAAAATTAAAGTATGTGGTCCCCACAAGGTGTTAATATGTTATTTAAAAACTATTTTTGTGTGGTGGAAACCACTATGTGTAACTAAGTTAGTTACACATAGGGTGTATTATATACACACACACACACACACACATATGTAGAAAAATCTTCAAATGAGAAACTTTCTCAAAATAAGTTTCGTGAGAAAATCATATAGGAGCGATTTCGTGGATGATCCGAACTGTTCATCTTAATCAACATGCTCTAATTAGGCTACCAATAAAAAATTACATGATTCCGAGTCTTTTAACCTAAGCATCAAATGACATCTTTATTCTGCGGCGAATATAACGTATGTTTTGTAACCACTAGTTGTATAAGTAGAAAGGCACTCGGGAATTTTTATTGGTAGCCTGAATAAAGTAAAAATGAATAGTTCGGATCATTCACATGATCGCTTCTATATGATTTTCTCACGGTCTTCGTTTGAGAAAGTTTCTCACACGAATATATATATATATATATATATATATATATATATATATATATATATATATATCATCCTTCCTAACTAGGAATGAAACCACAAGAAATCCTTCTAAATAAGGAAGATAATTATAGGTTATTAGTAATGACACGAGACACGGATATGACATGATACGGACACGGGACACGTTAAAATGTAGGATACATGGACATGGTGATATAACTACATGTGTGTGTTTATATATAATACATATCCAAATCCCTATTGATTAGGATGGGTTGTATTAAAGCAAAACAAAATACAAAATTAAACCTCCAGAGTATGACTTCAAAGTTTCTATCAAAGTAATAAAATCAAACAAAAAAAATCTCTACCAATGCCTCACTTGGGTTTATTATATTTACTCATCTCAAATAGGCCTCTTGTTCATATTTGTTTAAACAACATGCATTTTTGAAGTGTCCAATGTGTGATCTTTATATTTCATTTAAAGCCGACACACCTCCAACACGGCTCCGACACATAAGTTCATGATCTTTTAAAAGTCGACACGAATTCAGAGTGTCGGATACGTGTCGGGCAAGTGTCATGCAAGTGTCGATGTCCGATACATGACCGACACGGACATGACACTCACTTTGAAGTGTCCGTATTACATAGATTACAAAGATGTGTGATTTTTCAAAAACAATACCAAGATTCAATAAGCTCAATAATATAACACAGTTAAATCAACACGGAGGTGAGAGCTTTCAGCATAGAAGAAACTAAACTAAATTGTAGTCTCTGGACAGCACAATTTACCACAACATCCAGTGTTATCACCATTAAAGTATGATGAGCATGCTTCGCCTAACTATCAATTTAATCATATAGTTATAGATGTGAGGGAAGATGTTTGTAAAAATCTGTACAATTTTTCTCATGGTTCAGTACCTGCATGGCCGAATACAGATTCATGTTTCCTCATACAAAATGTAAATTTAATTGTAGTTAGTAGCTCCTTTTTTTTCAGATTGAACCAGGGCATACTGGTCAAGAGCTTAAAAGCTTTCTGTGACATTGCTATTAGTTGTATTCTGTTCCCTTGGATCAACAGGACATCATTTTCTAAGAAAAATATGCTTTTCAAAACCTTAGAATCATGCACAGTCCTCTCTGTCTTGCTTTTCATAATCTTAAAGCATGTGTCTCCCCCTCTGTCTCTCTGTCAAATATCCTCAATACATGTTCTTATATACATGTCTAATACTGTAATTTTTAATTTCAGTATGAAGTCGGTGATTGAAAGATACAATAAGACAAAGGAAGAGCAGCAACAACAAGCAGTGAATGCAAACTCAGAGGTTAAGGTATGTACTTTATGTTCAGACTTTCAGATGATGTTTCTAGCATCACTAAATAGATTTTATGCTAAATAGTGAACTCTTGCATCACCACAGTTAAGTCATTTGCAATAACAGAACGGTTTAAATAAATTATCTAAAGGATATTAAGAAAAAAAGGTAACAAAGGAATCACGCGAGTTCTAAATATCCACATCATACCAAGTATATTTCTTGATAATAATTTTGAACTGGGAAATAGTTTCAGAAGGGCAAGAGGAAAAAAGAAAAACATTAGGAATAGAAATTAATCCTCATTCCAAATCAGAATAACATTGTTTCAATACTCTCAAGTAATGAGATGAAAATATCATTACATTTGAACACCACATAAATGATGAAAGATCAAGTTATAAAAACCCAGAGATGCAATTAGGTAGTAACAAGCCATTATATGTTCTGAATGTACTTCCATAGAAGGTCAACATACAATTTTTTTTTTTTTGGACACTAAATAGGAAGAACTCAGCTAGAAACATAAATATACTCAGACTAGCTAGATTTATCATGAATACTGGAAAAGGCATTCAAGGAAACAATCATAATAAATATCGATTTTTGGACATCTTTTCGAGATATTTGACCAAAATATTTAATTCAGTGTAGGAAAATTCCTTTAGATTTCTGTGTATGTCTTGAGATCTCTGAATATGTTTGAATAAATGATTTGCGCACTCAACAAAAACAAACAACAGCTACACAAACAAATAAGGTATCGATCTATTCTGGTATCACATAAAAATTGAGTCAAACATTAAGATAACAGTAAAGAATACTGAATCAGATTAATCAGTTGTCATTCCAAACAGAAGAATTCATACAGAAAAATCCTCAGTCATGAAGAAATCCAATTTAGTTTATGTCCAAGTGCAACATAACTTAAATAGACAATAATTAGTTAGAGAATTCATACAATCCTTAAATGGGAATGACCCATTATTCTCACGATAATTACATTATATTTAGTTATTTACTGAAAAAGGAGAAATTCAAACATACTAAACTTGCAAACTAGTAATGCCAATAAGAAGACTATAAATTTTTATTGTTCATTTTACCAATAAGCCAAATCTGAACAGAGAGACATAATAGAATGACAACAATAGGGCAAGCTTGGAAAAGTGTGATAACACCAACACACACTCCGTGCATGTGGGTGAGTAACCATTTATCTAAAGTTATGCTTTTGTTTCTAAAATATATAATAATATGACTTGATATAGGCTTAACTGGTAATATATATGCTACCATAATTGGAATAATAAAATTTAATAATATAAGTTTAGGTAAACTCCAAAAAATAAAACCCCGTAATGTCATATCGTCTTGTTCTATAGGGTTCTGTAAAATCTCCATGTTCTATTAGATTTGGGAGAAAACGCCATGCACTATGCAAGACTCAGCAGAAAACCTCCTCTACTAGGAATGTTTCTGCAGAATTTAAGAGAGAATGAGGGGTTTCTGCTTAATAGATAGTACAAGGGGTTTTATGCCAAACCAAATAAAATAGTAGTTTTCTGGCGGTACCCAATAGACTGTGGGGTTTGCTCCAAATCATAATAGTACAGGGCTTTTTCTTTGGCATTATTTTCAATAAGTTGTGTTCTATAAAACATATGAATTCAGCTTCATGGAAGAAGATGCTAACTGTCTTCTACAATAGATATTTCCTAAACTTAATGATGGAAACTTACTGAAGGCATTCTATTTCTACACTGAACTGCTCGTCAATTCAATTTCTTTGACCGGCATTAGCAAAACAACCCGTTACTCTTGTTATTGGCAATAACAATCAATTACTTAGATAAGCTTCTTTTGCAGGTCACCGAGTAGACCATTACTTAAAGGACTTTCCATATAGATGCTTTAGAGTTTACCCTAAATTAGTCCCAGCAGAGTAACTACCATATCAAAAATAAATGAAATAAAGAACTAGGAAAGAAATGGGTACAGAAGAAAAAAAAACAGAAGAACGAACAGTTTTAAAAGGAGCTGCAAGCACTTGATTTTAAAGCTGTTGGCTTGTAATTGCTTTCAAATCTGCCGACGATGATTAAAACTGTTTTAAAAATCCCCGAAATACTCTCGCATTCTTCCCTCTTGTTTCCATCTATCTTTATTTGTGTGAATCCAATTCAATACAACTCTTCTTTTTGGGTTAATTCAACCTGATCCAACTTAGCTAAATCCTAGATGGATAAGAAAAATCAAAATTTGCCTCTTTGGTTCCACTTCTCAACCATCCTCCTCCGGCTGTAGAATTACTCATTACTCATATCTTCAGTATCCAGATGCACACAGAATTCCAGTGGAGAGATACAACAGCTACAAGCCTCCATAAATTCTGTACAATCATCATGCTGCTGGAGTTATTGAAAAAGGATCAATATCTTCCAGATTGGTTTCAAAGATAAGCCCCTTTGGATCCACGTCCATTATGTCACAGTTGATATCTGAGTTGATAGATCTCAATCTAAAAATTACCAAGATGCGCGACTCATGCCATTCACAACTAAAAGCAACATTCTGGCATGCTGAACACAGCCATGTGAAGGTTTTACACCTCATGCAGGAAACACCCAACTTTCCCTCACAACTGTTTTTTTTTTCTGTCAAGTTGTATGATATTCAACCTGGTGTTTTAAGAGAGAGTATCTAATTGTTGAGTTGGTTACATGTAATTTGCTAATCCATTGAATCTAACTTCCTCCTATCACTAAATCAGGAGAAAAAAGCAAATGGCAGTTCTATAACAAATACTGATATTAGATTGAAGGAATCTTTTCAAGAAAAACAAATTCTGGATCAAAATATTTATTTAATTAAACTACAATTTTATGTATTAAAATAGAAAATAAAATACTTTATTTGGTGTGTGAGAAAATGAATCTAGTACAGGACCCTTCTATCATTTTATAAGCTTCACAATGCCAAAGGATACAATAGAAAGAATAGAATTCCCAAAGGCTCCTATAACCGATCCAAGATAACTCAAAAAACAATAGACAACTATAAAAGGGGGGACAATCCTTGAAAAGCTATGGCACCGCCATTTTGCTTTTTCCTTTCTTGATCCATGCTTGATCTTAGGAATCCTCTTTAACACTCCATCATATAATGACTATTTTAGAAAACCATAATGCATTCCAACCATATCCACCAACAAAACTAGAGACGGGTGCCTTTAACTAATACAGACTGAGTTCATTATATGAAACATAGAGGGCGGGTGCAACAGTATGCCAACTGAAACCTGTACATCAGGGCCTACATCCTGACATCAAAGTTCGAACTAGCTTAGTCAAATATACTAACAAATCATTTGCCATCGTTGTAAATAATGGAAGATCGTCAGAGTGGGAAATACATCAGATCCATAATAATTTAAGCAACTAGTGATTAAAAGTTTTCTTGGGGAATCCAATACCCTAGTCCCCCAGATTTGATGATCTTTGCATATTCCAATGCAAGAATTTGAGCAAGTATAAATAAAAGTTGGGAATCCAATAACCTGACCCCTCCAGACTCGACAATATTTGGAGATCCAATGCTCTTTATTATCTCTACTATTTCATGATTCCCTGACATATTTCTCATCTCCACTGGCCTTTCTCCATATCCACATCCAAGCTAAGAGACTTGGTTACCATTTCAGTTTTGGGCCCTGTTGATCAGTTTTATGTTTTGATTTGGTAATTTCAGGAATTGCAGAATAGGTGTGTACAAACAAGCTACATTTTCTTACATAGTATGTACGGTCACGGAGTTGGTTGTGAAATCATATACATGTGTAGAGTGTGTGCATGCACCCATGCATGTTGAGAGAGAGAGAGAGAGAGAGAGAGAGAGAGTTTTTATTATTAGGCACATATGTGAATTCTGTTTTAAAAAGGAGTGGTGTGATGTGCTTTATTAGGCACAATATGTAAATTCTATATTAACAAGGAGCACTATATGTAAATTCTGTTTTAGCAAGTGATAACCCAACCTCTAGATCTGTAGGACCAGACTCGCCAAGATAAGGGATTTTGGTTAGACCATAGGGTGATGGGCCCCATTATCTTTATATACCCAAATACCCACGTTGCACGAACAGGACATGCCAACACGACACAAGGACACGAAATATATTCTGAAAAGAACATAAAATTGAAATACTGGTGTCCAACACGTGTCCGACACAACACAATTTCACGTTTGTTTGTGCCACCATGTGTAGCACGAACACTCCAATAATGAAGTTGTGTCGTGCACGTGACATGCGAGTCACACTCGTGTATTTTTTAGAATTTGTCATTTCTCGATATGTCATGTCCATGTTGATGTAGTCGTGTTCGTGCAACATAGATGCCACCTAGGAATAGATACACATCCCCATTTCTTGAACCGTAACTAGATAGGGAGCTTTTAAGCAATGGTTGGACGCAGTGGTGATGGCATACCAACATAAAACTTATTTCAGTAGATATTGCCCAACTTCAATGTCATGAAAATCAACAATATCTATACAAGTGTTGACAGTTATTTATAATAATGGCAAAAGCATGTTTGTTTCTTTGTGGGTTTATTTCAATTTCATATTTTATAATTATCTAGCATTGTATAAGCATATATCTCACACTAAATGTTGTGCACTTTGCTCATTAGTTGTGGCAGCGGGAGGCAGCGAGCTTGAGACAGCAACTTCAGAGCTTACAAGAATATCACCGGTACCATTCTTCTCCCTATATTATTTAAAAACGAAGCATCCTATCATATATGAATGTTTCCCAAAAAAAAAAACGTAAAACACAATACATAATGGCCTGAGTTTATTCAACTGTTGTACACAATGTTAACTAGATATTGGATGTGAGGATTTACAAAAAGATGGAATACTCGCCATAAAACTGTGAAAAACATCTTATTCAGACTCAAAAATAACAGGGAGAGCTAACTACAACCAGAGGCTTATATGGATATTCCTTATTAAGTTTTTTTTCCCTTTATAACTGCTTCCGCTGATTGGATCAGTGTTCTTAATTGAAACTTTAGATATAATAATTATCAAGACCAGTAACACGCCTAATTAACCTCAAAGCACTAAATGGCTAGATCTATGGAAACTAAAGAAGCAAAATGAGTGGATGGTCAAGTAGGGAATCAACTAAATTACAGAGGAAAGGGTAGCAAAAGACCAGCAAGATTGCAAATGGAAGATAAATAGCATGATTTTAAGTATCAGCCAATTCCAATACGCATCTGCAGTATCATATCAGATTTTGAGGTAACCCGATACGATATTGACCCTACAATATTGGCCGATATTGGGACCATATTGCCGATTCTGTTGAAATTGATAATTGATATTGCCGAAATTGATACTAAAAATCATTAGCGGATACCCGATACCGAGATCTTAAACCATGATAAATAGGAGTGTGTCAAATGGGGAAGTGACAAAAAATGTGGTCAGACACAAGAAATCTCCGCAAGATCATAAGCATGTTTAGAAAAGAAATATCAAACGTCAAACTTGTTTACACATCCAAAAAAACAGCATTAATTACTTAAAGATATATAAAGTACATCTTATGAACATCAGATCCCATTTCGGTTGAAAATAATCAGATATGGACATGATATTGGATATCCATACCCACATCTACCTTAATGGAGCAGGTACAGACATGGACACATGGACACAAACGTCAGTCAGCAATAAAAACTTCTCTCAGTTATAATAAAAAGATATATGGGTACGGATCAGACATTGGTAAATTCCATATTTCATACTTGAAATGTTGCATGAAGATCCAACATGATATGATACGTCAATTTTGTTAACCACCATAAATAATATTAATTCATGCAATACCACATCTAGTGAACTACGATTGCTGAAAACTGGAATCAATGTGTGCATATATAAACACCCACAGTAATATAAATTAGAGTGGCTTTTATAGGGTTATACCTGGATGTTACTGGATTTCTGTGCTCATGTCGTGATTCAGATGCTATAGAAGTATACTGATATTTGGTTTGGATGTCAATGTGCCTATTCATATTCCCAATACGAAAATGGATAGAGACAGATTTATCTAAGCCATTTCAGCCCTAGCCCGCAGTGAAGTAAAACAGTATCAAAGAATTCTTGTTCATGAACTTGCCATACGTATTCTAGGGCTTCTCTAGGCCTGCATTTACTCCATGCTGTATTAGGTACCAAGCCTTTGGATATGAAGTTTGGAAGGTAGCAAGTCTGTCCTTGATTCAAATTCCAGTTTAAAATTTCATGACTTAACCTACCTGGCTATTTTTACTCAGACGTGAGTAACAATCACTCAAATCTTTGACCAATCCAGCAAAGCATATTTTAAATGCTCCTTCATCAAGTGATGCAACTAAGCATGCCTTCATTGTTGACTACCACCAACCTCACTTTTCAGTTAAACCAATAATTGATATTAGGTTACATCCGAATAACCTTTCACTTTCCAAGAACTTTTGCAAGTCTATAAATATGGTTTTCTTACATAAAACCTCCTCTATATACATATATTATTTCTTAACAGCTTCCATTACAAAGCATAACCACCTTTACGTGGCAGTCTCCAAGAATAACATTAACATCACGATATAATTCTGTTGAAATCCTTCTACCAGCTCAGCTACTTAAGTATACACCATGAGCTAGCTCATCTCATCATATATCTTAAAGAAGAAAGAGAGAGCAGAATAAATTGCTCCCACTCGACCAACTGACACGTTAATGCTTTAGACAATTATACACATACGATGTTAATGCCTCAGAGAGAATCATAACCAACGCTCAAATTACCTTCATGTTTTGTATAGAAACCATTATAAGCACATCAATGCTCATCTCCAGGTTTTCATGCCCAAACTGCGTTTTGCTTAGGCCCTCAATGGAGTGAGATTAGAATTGTTATAGTGCTAAATCCTTCATTAGCCTGTCTCATCATATAATGAACATCGCGTGACTTATCAGTCATTTCCATTGCATGGCCGTAATGCTTATTAGCTAGGTATGGATAAAGGATAATGATACAACATGGGTAGTGGATATGGCAATGATAAATTGTATATATATGTGAATTAATGTTAAAATGGTTAAAGTAACACAATAATTCAGATATATAAAATATTCTTAAATTTAAAAAATCAGTAGTTACTGTAGTAACCATAAAACTTAATTAAGAATTGCGAACCTATAATCCATGCACTAAACTTTTATCTTCTTAGTCTAGGATACATCTCTTATACATCTTTAATTGTTGGATGTATCCACCAACTATCCATTAAGTGTCCAAGCAGCCGATATATATCCAATATGATAAGCCTCCATGAAACATAGCCTATTAGCAGTGAGCTTGAAAGAATTTCAAAAAAGGATATTGTGATATCAGAATAAAGATATGGCAAGCTTATGCTCTACAAATATGTTCGCAGAGCTAGCTCAATGCAAGTCCTTGTGACATAATGTCTTTGTTGAAGTCCTTACGTATATTCTAGAAATCACCGCAAATTCTTGATAAAAAAATACGAAACATTTCTCTATAAATTTTTGAGAGATGACAGGCCAAAATACTAGTTTACTTGAGGAAATACATAGATTTCTATAATTAGTTTGTCATTGGATATGCAAGCGAGTTTGATGAAATGGAACAAAAAAAGCAAAGTGGGTTGACAATGCAATACAGGTTCTTATCATTAAATTATGCAGGATAAAGCACTGAAAAACATAGTTATTACGAATATGAGGTCGTCATGCCACTGTGCAGTACAACAGAACTACTTTCGGCATGCTACAAGAGTATAACTAACCAGGGTTAAAATGTAGAATATCTTCTTGGGAGACTCTAGATTAAAATGATGCATAGGAGTCCTTTGGAAGGGAAAAAGCAACATACTCCCATTCAGACTAGAAAACAAAAAAGGGATAAGGAAATCATAAATGGAAGATGGCCTAGTATGTGAAAATATAAAAGTGACAAGGAAAAAAAGAAGAAAGAACCTATGTTCCAAGAAGAGGAGTGATGGAGCTTAAACAATGTCTTAAGGGGATATGATAAAAGGATTTGACATTTGTTTCTGAAATGACCGTCGTGTGGACTCAGACAAAAATAGGAAAAGTAAGCTAATGTTGTATCCAAAAAGGAACTGAGATCCCGCAAGGATCTTAGAAATGTTAGGATTTGTGACTGGAATACGTCGTGAAGGCAGACGAAACTTCGGAGATCAAAGAACGGACGTGCACAAGGAGTTGTGCACAGTACCAGTCGACTAATACTGGGTATACTAGACTAATCACATAGATTAGTCGACTAATACTTTGTATAGTCGACTAGTACTTTGTATAGTCGACTAGGTTGGCTAACAGAGAGTTGGGGTTTCGAATCTTGTCAGAGTAGTCGACTAGTATTTGGGCCTAATCGACTCATACATGGTATCAGTCGACTAGTACCCTGGCCTAGTCGACTAATGTCGGGTCTGGTAATTTCCTTTTCTGGATCTGTTTCAGGATTTGAGTTAGATTCGGGTTTATTTTATTCTGAGACGGTGATTGTTCGTATTGATGAAGTTTGTTTAGGAATAGGAGAGTTTAATGGTCTATAATACCCCTTGGGGCGGCCTTCAATAAAAACCAATGAATTTATAATTCCTAAGGGTGTAAATCATTTAGGTGAGAGATTCATGAGAGAAGCTTAGCCACAAGGGTTCGTTATTCTTGGTGACCATCAAGGGCTTATAATCTTCTCAGCGTTAGGTGTAAGTAATTCTTATTGTACTCCTCAAAGTTTTAATAAAGTTTCTCCCCCTTCTCTCGTGGACGTACACAATGTCTGTTTGATCGGTGGAACCACATTATATTGTGTGTTAACTTTCTGTCTACTTTAAAATATCTTCTTTTTCTCTTCTTCATGTTGCCTTAGTAGATCATGTTGTTTGTTTCCGCAGTGCCGCCTCAATCGATCCGGTCGTAGGGGTGTCCGTCCTCGAAATCACAACAATTGATATCAGAGCAAGGTCAACGTGAAGATGTCTGCAATCAAATTCCATATTCAGAAGTTCGATGGTGTCATCAATTTCAGCAGATGACAAATTAGGATGAACATCATCCTTACCCAGAGCGGGTTAAAGAAAGCGCTACTCGGGAGGGAGAAAAAGGCTCAAGACATGAAGGAAGAAACTTGGCAGGAGTAGGATGAGAAAGCCTTGATAGCTATTCAGTTTTATTTGGTGGACGAAATGTTGGATGAGTTTTCTATAGAGAAAATAGCATCCTCGTTGCGGGGAGCAATTTCAAGACCACTATCTGAAGAAGTCGTTGGCGAATCAGTTAATTCTGAAGCAGCATCTATTTCTTCTCCGTATGCATGAAGATACACCTATCAAGTCTCACATTGTAGAATTTTTCTCTATTATCAATAATTTAGATAAGATAGAGCTTAAGATAGAAGATGAGGATCAAGCACTTCTATTATTGTGTTTTTTTACCTTCTTCATATAAGAGCTTTAGGGAAGCTCTCATCTATGGAGCCAAGTTAACAATCAAGGAGCATGTGCTTAATAAGAACAAAATTGACACCCAGCTGACAGGTGAGTCTCATCATGATGATTTCGAACAAATTCATTATTCAATGAAGAAGAGTAATAATGGAAGTTCCACGGATAACTCAAAACATAAGAATTTGAAGTGCAACCATTGTCACAAGAAGGGGCACATTAGAGCTGATTGTTGCCTTCGAAAGAAGAAACAACCAGATGCTAATGTCACTGAGTTGATTGGAGAAAATGAAGAACAGTGTGACGTTCTTTTTATTACAGATAAATCAGTTAGTAACAAAGATAGATGAATTATTGACTCTGGATGTTCGCAGCACATCAGTTCCAATAGGAAGATGTTCTCTTCATACACTTCGATTCAAGGAAAAGAAGTCTTCATGGGAAATTCTGTTAAAAGAAAGGTGATTGGTGAAGGAACAATTCAATTTCGATCTCATGATAGATGCATCACTACTCTTTAAGGCGTTCGTTATGTTCCCGAATCAAGGTACAATCTCATTTCTTTTGGAGCCCTACAAGGGAAAGGGTTCAGTTTCAATTCTAAAGGTTATCTTATGGAAGTCTCCAAAGAGGCTCATGTGAACTTTCAGGTCTAACGTGTCAGCAATGTGTATATGTTGCAAAATTCGGAAGTTATAGTTGGTGGTTGCAGTTATCCTTGGCTTCGAAAGCGACAGTTGTGGAACAATCAGATACTGCGATGGTTTCGAGCTCGGATGTTTAGTTGTACCTCGAATAGAGATTGAGACTAGGCGCGCAACAAGGTAGTTCAGACCGTTACTCCTATGGTGGAGCAAATTCTCATTTATCCTGTGTGAATCAAAGAAATTGTTGGGTGATAAAGTTCAGGTTGAGCCTAAACTTATTTGACCTAATCAAGTTGTGAACCCCATGAAAGGGTTATAGAAAAGAGGGAGTGAGATGGAGATGAAATCAAGTTTTGTTCAATTGTGCATGGATGCGAGCACATGAAGCATGGTGACTATTCTCTGACTTGGACGTATTCGAGTCTAGGGGGAGATTGTTAAAATTTGTGACTAGAATACGCCGTGAAGGTAGACGAAACTTTAGATCAAAAAACAGACGTGCACAAGGAGCTGTGCACAGTACCAGTTGACTAATACTGGGTATAGTCGACTAATCACATGGATTAGTCGGCTAATACTTTGTATAGTCGACTAGGTTGGCCAACAGATAGTTAGGGTTCTAAATCTTGTCAGAGTAGTAGACTAGTATTTGGGGCTAGTCGACTAATACATGGTATTAGTCGACTAGTACCCTGGCCTAGTCAACTAATGTCGGGTCTGGCAGTTTTCTTTTCTGGATCTGTTTCAGGATTCGAGTTGGATTCAGGTTTCTTTTACATGAGGCGGTGATTGTTCGTATTGATGAAGTTTGTTTAGAACTAGGAGAGTTTTATGGTCTATGAATACCCCTTGGGTGTGGCCTCTAATGAAAGTCAATGAATTTGTAATTCTTAAGGGTGTAATTCATTTAAGTGAGAGATTCATGAAAGAAACTTAGCCATAAGGGTTCGCAGTTCTTGGCGGCCACCAAGGGCTTGTAATCTTTTCAGAGTGAGGTGTAAGTAATTCTTATTATACTCCCCTAAAATTTTAATAAAGTTTCTCCCCTTCTCTCGTGAACGTACACATGATTTGTTTGATCGGTGGAACCACGTTATATTATGTGTTGGCTTTCTATCTATTTTGAAATATTTTCTTCTCTTCTTCATGTTACCTTAGTAGATCATGTGGTTTGTTTTCGCTGCGCCGCCTCAGTCGATCCGGTCATGGAGGCGTCCGTCCTCGAAATCACAACAAAAATGGAATTTGTTTACTAAAGTGCTTGCATGGGAAATGATATGGACGCTATAAGGTGAATTCAAATGAATATGGACATAGCATTACAATATGTTAATATATGGACACGGATGTGCAAATGTTCAAGAAAAATTGGCCATATAACATGAAGTATATGTAGGTGGAGGTGAAAGTAGTGATGTGATCTAGTTATAAATCAAAAAAATTGATAATTATGACAAATAGAAATTAACAAATACTTACAATGAGTCTCTAGTTTTTCTTTTCTCACCTAGATTTGACTAACAACACGCACTCCTTGTTCAATCTAATCGAGGTTAAGCCTCCAATTGTTATTCCTAAAACTAGCTTGGTGGTAGATGATAGGAGGAGAGGTGATTCTATGAGAGAGAGAGTGTATGATTCATTTCAATCCACCGGCTCCTTTTTATAATCAACCTTTGGTCCAATCTTATCGTACTGGTGTTATCTAAGAATTAAATCTTATTTAATCACTTGATCTCATCCAATCACAGTAGGATATATATCCTCATCAGATTTGAGAAAATTAGATCTCTCTAGATATGATCAGATCAATATCTAAAAGATCCTAAATGAATAACATATCTGGTTCAGGTTTATGTTTATTATTAGGTCTCAATGAATAATCCAATAACCTTAATTGACTCAATTGATTCAACACTTAATCAATTTGAGACTGTCAGTCCAACTAGTCTTTAGGTCAGTTTGAAATGGGACTTGATTAATTTTTTAATTTGACTTTCTTAATTTGACACAACCTAATAACCAATGAGGATTAGTCATGCAGATTACAAAGACTCATTTATACAATTACAATCTACTTCTCTACTTATTATCATCCAATGTTAACCATTGAAAAAAGATGGCCAGTGTCCAACCAGTAGTTAACACTCAATCAAATATTAGATATTAGGCTCAACTGAGCTCTTGCAAATCTAATTTGTAATGTCGCATGGCCAGAAATTTAGATACCCAATTGACTAATATCTATTAATAGGTGTTCATAAGATTAGTGGATTTTATATTGAAAATTGCATAAGATATAAATAATACCTAACTACCCCAACTCACCACTTAAGTGGCTAATTAATTAACTACATTGTATGGTGATTCAAAGTGTAATCATTCGTTATGAGACCTACCATGGACTCTCATGTCTGAGGATAAAATGTATTACATATAAAAACTTGTCTTATCTTAACAATATCAATATTTTGCATGATAAGTTTTCTATGGTCAGCTTGTCAATTTATTCCTAATGCACCCAACGTATGAAAGCAAGATCACATCTTATATTGGAAGAATTAAGACAGTCATGCAATCACCGCATGCATACGACAACTAGTGCATGCATATGACAACTAGTCTAACAGAGCTCTCCCAAGCTTAATTTAGTAATCGTAATTTAAGGTGCAAGGATGTTACATATCTGATAACTTGAAATTACATATTAATTATTGCGAGACATTTATACAATACGACCTATGGATATTGATATCTCATAGCTAATTAATTATCTTATAATTAATTAAGATAAAACTCATTATTTTTCCAATTAAAATTTATTTAATAATCATAAATTAAAATATAACACATATAGTTTTATTATGGTGATATATGGTAACCACACTAATAGTATATATGTAGCACCGAGTAGAATAATTTTCTTATCAAAAAATATGATTGATACATAGCAGTATCACTAAACACACACACAATGCATATCAAAGAATATGAAACAATCTCATTATATGGGGCATGGTTCCCCAAAGTAACATTGTCAATTAGCTTGAAACAAGTTAATAGGCCATGTATATTTGAAATATGTGAGAAAACTAACATAGGAAACCTATGAAGCAGTATCACTGGAACAAATCTATCCTAATAACAAAAAAAGCAAAAAAAAAACCCCATCTATAAGTCAAATTGAGTCCTCAACCACACCATTTAAATGCCAAATTAATTTATTAATCTTCATTGTATAGGACATATGTTCAACACATCTGAATAGAATATATATGTGTATCTAACACCTATCCAGCAAATGCCAAAGTGTCAATGTATATTAGTTAAGGAAAGAGAGTTATCTCACAATTCAAAGCTTAGATCACTTGTGATTAAGGTCTGAAAACAAGTGGTGCAATAATAATGGTGTGCATGAAAGCTGCATCAGAAACCTAAATCTCCAGGCGCACTATGATCAGCAAGGACTCCTTTATCTGTAATAATTTTCATAATATAGGACTTTTATCCAATACACCCCCATGGAATGCATCAAAAGATCCATATCCAACATCTATGGCCCATTCCATACCAAAGTGTCAAAGTTTATGTGATGTGAAACGTGTATGCGTGTGAATCAGAAATCAGTGATAGAACAAAACTTCGCTATGCTCCGCCAACAAACGATTTTGGGTAGAAAAATAATTAAAACTAATAATGCACCAGATGGATTTTAACAAAATGTGCAGTACCAGGGGTACTCTAAATCTAAAATATACTGATGCAACTACTCAGCTATAATGGTAAAGGTTGTATAATTAATATTATGATTAGCAAACACAAAGTGACAGAATTTCAGTCTCACAGTATTTGTAATAGCATATATAATCGATAAAATAATCGAGGCAGATATCAACTCACAAATAAATAGATTGTGTCAAAAAAATTACCTACTGAGGATTACAGAAATCTCAGTGATCAGTAGAGAATGACGGCGTGTAGAGCTCGTCGTCACGATTGTAACGCCTCAAAAAATATCTGAATCGAACGTCGGATATAAGAGATACGACCCGTAAACGAAAATGTTGTGCTAGCGGGTTTGTTGTGCACACTCGTTACTGCAGCACGGGTCCGGGTTGTATTATAGCCTAGACATGTTACTGTAGCAAGTGGATCTTGCTACTATAGCAAACGGGTTTGAGTTTCTCAACTTAAACCCGTAACCCTTTCTTCTTAAAGCGGATCAGGTCAGGTTTTCTTCAACCTTGCTTCTTCTTTATCCGCTTTTCCTTCCTCCTTGTGGTGTTGCAGGTGGAGACCGCAGGCGGCGACGCAAGGGAGGAAGGTAAGGGTCAGCGGCGGGGATGGTTGGCAAAGACGCCGGTGACCTCAGAGGGGTTGTCAACGTCGTAGGGAGGAATAGCAGGCTGTGGTGGCAGCTTGGTAGCAAGGGAAGAAGGAGATGGGTGATCGGTGAGGGATTGGAATTGCGCGGTAAGCGCAATGGCTGGAGGTACCTTGGCTTGTGGTCGTGCAGATATGGAGAAGGGAGATGAGGTTGCAGAGGCTGAAGAAAGTTACTGTGGAGATAGAGACGATATTAGGGGAAATGTTAGTGTGAGGTTGATGATGGTACTGAGGTGATGGTGGGTTCGACGTTGTTGACGAGATGGAGCAGAATGACAAGGAGATGGCACAGGAGAGAGATATTGATAGCGGCTGTGGAGTTGAGAAAGAATAGAAAGAAGTTTAGAGTTTTGATAATAAGGATAATTAGAATTACTCCTGAACTTTGAAAGGAAATCAATCTCTCAATAATCTTAATCGAAATTCTTCATTCTCTTTACTAATAATATGGGAGCCTTTAAATAGGCTTTACAAAACTGAAATTCCACCCTACAAGCGATGTGGTACTAAAACAAAAGTAAACTAGAATAAATCAAAACTCTAAAATAACCGAAAATATAATAAAATGAAAATTACATCTCTTGGTCAAATTTCACTTGAGCTAATACTTGTCGGTGTTGCGCATTTCCATCTCTATTGATGCACATGCCTTGCTTTCATTCTGATGTCCGCATCATTCTCCCGGGGTGAGAGAAGACCCCGTCAGTCAGGTGGAATAGTGCTTCCCTGTTGTACTACATCAGTCCGCTACAAATTACCTCAATTTTGTGGTAAATCAACAATCGGTGTCTTTTCTTTATAGCGGTCCAAGTACCTGTGAGTTCCACCAGCTTTAATAGTGATAATCTTACCCTTTAAAACTTTATTAACCTTCTCCAATGTAATGGGATGAGTATTTGGGAGTAGGGTAAGTGAGGGCTTCTCAGAGAATGGCTTAGGAGCTCAACAACCAATGAGCTACAATCAAAACCCTTATAGTCCACTAGATCATTAACAATAAAAGTACAAGAATCATAATCTCTAGGAAGATCCATAATATAAGTATTGCAATTCAATTTATTCAATATCTTGAAAGGTCCAGCTGCGGACAACATCTAAACAATTCCCGAAGGAAACCGTTTCGGACAAATCTGAACCATCATATAATCGCCTACATTAAAAGTTTTATATATTTTCTATTTTCAATTCATAAAGTAGGCTTCGCATTGCTCTGTTTATTTTCTTCACTGATTTCTTTGTGTAATTTGTGCACATATTTTTGTGATGCAAATGCAAATGCAGACGCAAATGCGCTATAACGGAATGGTGTTAGCAGTAAGGGAAGAAGCAGTTTGTGAATAGGGTATGCATGACTAGTGAGCGCTAAGGAGAGAGCAACAACAATAAGATGGGAGGGTGGAGTTGGTAGCAACACCAAAGTGAACGTCTGTTTGGGTTGTCTAGTCTTGAGCCTCAAGAGTAGTAGCTTAATCTGCTTACCCTCATACTCAAATTGACACATGTTGGATCTACTGTAAATAATGATATTTTTATCGAATAACCATAATCTACTTAATATGATTTAACCCATATTCATAGTGAGCACATCACACCAAATCTTATCTTTGTAATAAGTGAAATTAACTGAGTGAGTTCGTACCATGTGAAGAACCTGTCTAGTTGGAGATCCGGTCTATGAAAAATTATGAGTCGTGACGTCCATCAAAGTTAGGGACATCAATCTTAACGTTTTTCAGATATTAAGCATCGGGATTGGGTGGATTGTCAGTGTTGTTACGTCGGCTGTTTATCGGTAGGATTTGGTCACCTGTAGCTTTCACTCTGGTCAGCCTTTCACTGAATGTCTTAACGGCTTCTAGCTTAGTATTTATCTCGGCGAACATTGCTGCAATCTGTTGGGGATCCATTGAGGTGATGTAGGATTTGCTACTCTCCTAACAGATATGAGTGACCACTATGGGTGAGCATGCACTACACAAAATCTAAATGAAGATGAAGGGATGCAATCTAAATTAGATGATTTTTTTCTTTTAAATCTAATTGCAAGTTTTTTATAAAATGCAAAAAGTATTAAACTTCCTAACAAATGCCTACGTGATGCAAATCTGATACCAAAATGATGTAAAATGTGTATGCATGTGAATTAAAAATCAGTGATAAAACAAAACTTCTCTACATTCAACCAACAAATAATCTTGGGTAGGAAAATAATTAAATCTAATAATGCACAGATAAATTTTAACAAAGTTATATGCTACCGTTCTAAATCTAAAATATACTGATGCAACTACTCAGCTATAATAGCAAAGCTCGTATAATAAATATTATGATCAGCAAACATAAGGTGACAAGATCTCACAGTCTCACAGTATTTGTAGCAACAGATATAATCGATAAAATAATAGAGGCAGATATTAACTAACGAATAAATAGACCGTATTAAAGAAAATTACCTACTGAGGATTACAGAGACCTCAGTGACCTGCAGAGGATGTCCACGCGTAGATCTCGTTGTCACGATCATAACACCTCAAAAAACACCTGATTCGGATGCCGAATGTGAGAGATACGACCGATAAACGAAAATGTTGCGTTAGTGGGTCTATTTCGTACACCTGTTACTGTAGCACGGGTCCGGGTTGTACTATAGCACTAGTCCTGCAACTGTAGCAAGTGGATCTTGCGACTGTATGGGTTTGGGTTTCTCAACTTAAACCCGAACTATTTCTTCTTTCTTAAAGCGGATTGGGTCGGTTTTCTTCAAACCCGCTTCTTCTTTATCCGCTTCTCCTTCCTCCTTGTGGTGTTGCAGGTGGAAACCGAAGGCGGCGACGCAAGGGAGGAAGGCGAGGGTCGGCAGCGGGATAGTTGGCGAGGACGCCAATGACCTAAGAGGTGTTGTCAATGTCATAAGGGGATAGCAGGCAGCGGTGGCGGCTTGATAGCAAGGGAAGAAGAAGAAATGAGATGGGTGATCGGGGAGGGATTGCAATTGTGCGGGAGGCGCGGCGGCTGGAGGTACCTTGGCTCGTGGCCGGGCAAATATGGCGGGAGATAAGGTTGCAGGGGCTGAGGGAGGTTGTTATGGAGATGGAGACGATGTTGGGGGAGAATGTTGGTGTGAGGTTGATGATGGTGCTGAGGAGATGGTGGGTTCGGCGTTGTTGACAAGATGGAGGAGCAGATAGAGACAAGGAGATGGCACAAGGGAGAGATATTGATGGCGGCTATGTTGTTGGGAAAAAATAAAGAAAAGTGTAAGGTTTTGATGATGAGGATAATTAGAATTACTCCTAAACTTTGAGAGGAAATCATTGTCACTCAATAATCTTAATCAAAATTCTTCATCCCTTTATTAATATTATGGGAGCCTTTAAATAGGCTTTACAAAACTGAAATTTCACCCTACAATACTAAAACAAAAGTAAACTACAATAAACTAAAACTCTAAATAACCAAAAATACAATAAAATAAAAATTACATCTCTTTGTCAAATTTCACTTGAGCTAGTACGTGTCGGTGTTGCGTGCTTCCATCTCCATTGATACATGGCCTTGCTTTTGTTCCGATGTCCGCATCATTATGTTGTATCCAACAGCTTCCCTGTTAAAGCTCTAATGGTTCGTCTACATCAGTCAACGAAAGAGATAGCTATCTCACAGCTTTCATTGCATGTTTGAGGATTGAAAGCATGAGTCACAATAATAATGTACACAAATGCTAACCAGAAACCTAAATCTCCAGACACGAAGAACAGAAAGGACTTCACATATGTATGTTTCAGCTAAACCCCGATTACATTCCACATAAATAAAACTAATAGGGGTAATCATATAAATACAGTCAACAGGGTCTATAGTCGATGTTAAATATATAAATCTTCATAATTGGCAATAAGAATTCAACAAAGGTAATGTATTTTAGATTCAATGGTGTAACTGGCTAATAAAAAAAATTTATTGTTAACGGGAGAGGAGTTTCCTGGTGATTTAGCAAAACCAGAGGCCTAATTAAAGATCATCATCAATTGTGGTCTACTGCAGCTTTCTGCTGTTGGCTAATGTGCAAAACTTAAGGATCAGCCCTTCCCATGCCACATCCACCTATGTCTGGTCACTATTTCATTGAATTTCCTTATGGTAGTACATCTTCAAAACTTAGATGCCAATTCTCCATCCACAGTTAGCAGTATCCAATGAAATCTATAACCAACAATGTGCCCAAAGCGTCCTTACCATAGTTTCAAATATGGGCTGAATTCCAGATGAATTCCCATATATACGACTATATCACATTAGGGTTTGAGCTACCCAACGAAAGTACACCTAGAGGGGGTGAATAGATGGAGCGCTAATCTAATGGTCAATAATACGGAATTAAAAACTTTTACACTACCACAATAGATATCCAAAGAGTGAAGCCGCTCTAGAACTTCTCCTCAAAATTCCTCTTTTATAAGAGTTGAGGTGCTTCAATAGCTTTCTTGGATCAATACAAGTGTGAACACAAGAACAATACCAAGCATGTATAGATGAACAATAATAGCAATGCAAGATATAAAGAGAGTAGAGTTTAGAGAGATAGTTAAACACAAACACAAGGATATGTTTCGAGGTTCGAGTACCAAGCCTCTCGTCCCCGCATTCACCGCGTAAACGATTTCTACTATCTCCACTAAGGAACTCCACAAAGGATACAAACTCAATCTTCTACACACGAGAAGGCACAAAGCCTATGCACAAAACAATCACCTCTACGCAAGAAGGTACAAAGCCAAAGCACAAAGCAAAAGAGTGGTTACAACACTTGGTGACCACAAAAAATCACAAACAACACCTCTCACAATACAAGATCTTAGAGGACAGATTTTACAATGAATAGCTCAAGCTTGAGAGAAAATAAAGATTTTGAAAAAGAACACAAAAGAAAACACTTGAAAAAACTTCTTAAATGATGGAGAATTGAAAATTTGAAACTTGAATTCTCAAAACTTGTTTTCATTGATTTTTCAAAAATTTTGAAACAAATGATAAAATGTAGATTTTGAGGCCCAAAAACTTGTTTGAAAACTCAGTTGAATATGGAAAAAATAGCTCTTGAAAATCTTTTTTAAAACTCACCAAAAAAAACCCTATATTTATAGGCCAAGAAAAACTAGCCATTAGGGTTCAGAAAGTGCCAGAAATGACTTGTCGATCGACTGCCCAGTCGACCGACCAACGGTTATATTTTTGACCGTTGGAGCCTGGCGGTCGACCGGCCGGTCGACCGACCAAAGACCAGTCTGTGCAATAGGTCAACTTAGAGCAAAGTTTTGAGGTCTAAAATATTCGAATTTGGAAATAAGTAAATAGAAAACATTTGTAGATGTTTAAGTCTTCTTTCTAATGCAACTCAAATAAAATCAATCTGATATCAGAGTTAAAAGATATGAGCAAAACACTAAAATGTGTCAAACCAGAAAATTGTAAACTGTTTTGAGAATAAAAACTGATTTCAAATAAATATTTGACATTTTAAACATTGAATCAGAAAATAATTATAGAATAAGAAATGTAGCCCTGAAAGTTATCTTTGTAATGCAACTTGAATCATATTAATTGAATATTAAAATAAAAAGATATTCAAAATACTGAAAGAGTGTCGAGCAGATCAGCAGAATGGTCGACCGGCAGGTCAAAAGTTTGAACTAGCCGCTAGGCATCGGTCGACTGCCCAAGCCGAGCTAAACCAACACTTTGGTATGATAGTCGGTCGACCGCCCGGTCGACCGCCAAGTTTGACCGCCCGATCGATCGACTTGGCCTAGAAAACACTTTTCGGATAATTTTTGAAATCAAACTCATTTTAAAATATTTTGTATTGGTTTAAAAAGTTTTGACAACACATAGCTATGAGATACATGTTTGAAACATGATATAAAAATTTGGAAAATATTGGATATATATCAAAAACCAATCCTTGTAAAATACCAAAACCAGAAAATTAGATATGAAAACTTTTGTTTGTGTAAGCTTTAAGCACTTAAAACTAATCAATTCTTTACAAGAGATCTAAACTCACAAACTCTATACAAGTTTTCTTGTAGATCTTCTCAAAATAGACTTGATTCAAACTTGATTCTCCGAGCTAGACTCCATCTTAAATACTAGATATGTTCTGTAAGCTTGAGCTCTTGAACCACCATGTGTTAGCTTCAAAGAAGCTAAACACTAACTAAGATCTTGATCAATATCTAAAACTTAAATACAACAAGATCATTAGTACTATAACTACATGAGTTAGTCATCATCAAAACTAGAGTGATGGGCTTTTGGGCCAACAATCTCCCCTTTTTGATCATCACAAAGCACATGAGTTATATATGTATGAATAGAGAAAAGTTTTGTAAAAGCTCCCCTTTAACTCATTTATAGCATAAAACATATAGATATTCAATATAAGCTAATAGATACTAAACAAATCATGAACACGAATCATGAATATAAACACATATGTAAATATAGAATACAAGCATGCATATATAAACCTCTAAAATCCTAATGTAAACACATATATGCAAACATAAAATACAAGCATGCATATAGAAACTCTAAAATCCTCTCCCTTTTTGTCAATTCATCAAAAAGAGTACACAAAATAAAGTACATGTATATGCGATATAAATCTATAAAGAGGAGAGACGTCAAGTTAACTCCCTTTGCATACATGCATATAAGCATAGTATACAATGTATAAACGGAGATTTTAAGTTCCCCTTCACACGTGTATGATATAAAGAAGAGAGGTCAAGCTCTTCCTTATACAATACATTCATCATAATTTTATATATAGAAGAGACGTTAAGTTAACTCCCCTTGCATATAAGCAATAAATATCAAAACAAATTTGAAAATAAAATGAAATTTTGATCTTCTAAGATACCATTTGTAAAAATAAGAATGCCAATTGAAAGGATAATACTTGTAAGATACCAATTATAAAACAAATATGGATACCAATTGAAAAATTAGAAATACCAATTGAAAATTGAAAACATTTTTGAAGCCAACATAGACACCAATTTGCAAAACAATTTTGATACCAATGGAAGGTTTAAATATGATACCATTGAATAGAAAGTGAAAGCCTATGATACCAATTTTGAATTCTAAATAATTTTGAAAACTAGATATCAATTGTGATAATCGATACCAATTGAAAATATGGGCTATTAAAATATTTTTCTCAAAAAGTAGGGAATAAGATACCAATTAAAATCTAAATCAAGAATTTTCTCTCCCTTTTTGAAACAATTACAAAACTAATGCATAAGTTTTGAAAAGTAATGATATCAATTGAAGATGATACCAATTTATACATTAAAACATATTCAAACCATGCAAAAAGAAGATTATGCTAAAACATACACGAAACATGTACGAAACATGCACAATCAACCAAATCATATATGTATATATGTCAATTGAAATACCATTCATAATAAGAGCATACATATATAGATAAAAAAGAATGAGTATATAAAAATCAATTATCATGAGAATCATGTGTATAACTCAATGAAATCACCAACCTACATGCACATATCAAGCAATGGTCATTTAAGTAAAATAAGGCATGATCACCCAACTAACCTCCCACTAAGAGTAGAATTTTTCAAAATAATGATTTTGAAATAGTTAAAAATAGTTTGAAAATACTACCAAGAGAAGAATCAAAGGACTAATGTAAATAGTTTTAAAAATTAGTTCAAACTTCTTCAAATATAAACTAAATCATATAACTAATGAAACACGCTAATTACATAAGAATTGTCACTCATAACCCATATAACACAAATATGCTCATAAATATAAAATCATGAGTAAACTAAAAGTGAATGTACAAGAATCATGAGAATAATATTCATGAAGAGAAATCAATAACGTTCAAAACACATATGAAATTATTTTTGAAACTTAAACATATTTCAAACTAGATGAAACATGTCAATACAATTCCTTTTCTACAAAAACATATCAAAATTAGTGGAAGCAATAGACTCAAGTCATCAAACAATCCACTAACAAGATATACAAGAAGCACATTCAAAATGTATAACAAACTTCAATATATATGTAAGTTTTATCAAAACTAAGGCATACATATATATATATATATATCCAAATATGAAATGAGTACACATAGAATATATGACATTCAAGAATATAATATGTATATCATGTAGTTTTAACACAATTTACATATACATGAAGTAAAAACATTCTTATAAAGAATCAAGGCATGTACAAGTGCAATATCAAAACAAATTATTAAAATAAAAGAGTGTGTGTACAGATACAAGAATCATCAAAACTGAGTCATATAAGTATAACAAAACATGCAATGAGTACACATAAGCAATGTAACATGTAAAGCATAAGAATCAAGTGTAACTCACGAATTGTACATGTTACAAGTTTTAACAAAAATTGCATCTAGACATGTAATCAAAACATAACACCAAAACATGATTGAGAACCACAATAATCATAGGTGTAAATGCAAGGATCATCAAAACTTGCATATACACTCGTAGCTAAACAATATTTGAGAACACAAAAGATATGAATCAATTTTGCCCAAAATTATGAGTGTATCTCAAATAATATATATGTATATTACAAGTTCTAATAAGCATTACATTTAAACAAGTAAACCTAAACATATGAAACTGATATGTTAAAACATTCAATTTATAAGCATATATAAATATGACATAGAGGATAGAGATAGTTACCAAACTAAAAGAACTAGTCTCTGTTTCTCTAAAAACTAGGTGGTCCTCCCACATAAACACCTCGATAGTGATACATCCATAGATATAGTTCACTAAGCTCAGATTGCATTTACTACCAAGGCACCAAGCCTCTCACATCTTGTGAGAGCCCACCCCTACATCAAATACAAATAGTGTGAATTTTGGTACCAAAACTTTCTTAGGTCCATGAGGGTTAGTACCATTGTGAACCCAAACATTTTTACATGCAAAATTTGAATAACTTAATTTATCATAACAAAATTTTGCAAGGTGACCTTTGCGGCCACAATGTGTACAAGTGTACAATCTAGCATACATGGTGGCATGTGTGTGAACATGGTGTGCATGTGGTGTATGCCATAGAGGGTGTGCATAAACATGTGGAGTTTTTCTTTTGAAACATGAACTCTAATCTAGTATGGTCAAAAGCACATTGGCTCAAAGTGGAGCTCAAACATTCAATATTCTTCTTTAAAGCACATATATCATTATCAATATCAAAAGAAGAAATGACATGAGCATGAGAAACAAAATTCTTTTCTTTTTCAATCAAAACATTTTTCAAAGAATCTTTTTCTATAATGCAATCAATTTCTTTGAAAATCAAAACAATCATATTTTTTTTTCAAAGAATCATTTCTTTTAAAACAAAATCAAGTATTGAGGATAAAACATCTTTTTCCTTCAAAATAGCATCCAAATCATTTTTCTTTTTCAAAATCTCATTTTCATTCAAAACAAAATCAAGTTGAGCTTTCAAAGATTCTCTTTCATTTGAAATCTCTACTTTCTCTTTCAAAATAAAATTGAGCTTTGAAAATATTTCATTTTTTTCCTTCAAATTTAAACTCTTATTTTTCAATAGTTTATATTTTGAAAGTAAATCCTCACAAAACTTTGAAAACTCTTCATTTAACATGTATGCATCTCACTAAACATATTATCATTAGATGTACAAGCACAAACATCAAGATTAGATTCTGAATTTACCTCAAGCGAGTCATTCCCTTGGACCATGAAGCAAGCTTGATAGGAATCTTCACTAGATTCTCTCTCAAATCGTTTGAATCTTGTCCTTCAAGAGAGATCAACGTGTTTCACACTATAAAGCGGAATCACAATGAAAAATCATAGAAAGATGAATATTGCTAAGTGTTTGCTTTAGTGCAACCATGGCTTGTGCATTGGCCTCTAAGTATTTGCCATTTTCAATATATGATTTCTTAGTGGTGGCATAATAAACATGTAATCCTAAGACTTTAAGATATGAACTCATTTTAAATTTTTACATGTCAATTTAGAAACATCAAACATAGGTGGAACAAGATAATCCATGAGTGTATGAAGCAAATATGAATGTGTAAGGCAAATATGTGATTAGTAAATATAGAATCATTCCTAGGTGGTTAAATCGAATATCAGGAGCATTAACTTTGATACCAATTAAAAGTACACCTAAAGGGGGTGAATAGGTGTAGTGCTAATCTAATGGTCAATAATGCGAAATTAAAAACTTCTACACTACCACAATAGATATCCAAAGAGTGAAGCCGAATTTTCAGTGAAGAACTCTAGGAACTTCTCGAGATTTCTCTTTTATAAAAGTTGAGGTGCTTCAATAGCTCTCTTGGATCAATATAAGTGTGAACATAAAAACAATACCAAGCATGTATAGATGAACAATAATAGCAATGTAAGATATAAAGAGAGTAGAGTTTAGAGAGAGTCAAACGCTAACACAATGATATGTTTCGAGTTTCGAGCACCAAGCCCTACGTTCCCGCCTTCATCGTGTGAACGATTTCTACTATCTCCACTAAGAAACTCCGCAAAGGATACAAACTCAATCCTCTACACAAAAGGAGACACAAAACCTATGCACAAAACAATCACCTCTACACAAGAGGGAAGACACAAAGCCAAAGCACAAAAAAAGAGTGGTTACAATACTTGGTGATCACAAATATCACAAACAACACCTTTCACAATACAAGATTCTAGAGAAAAGATTTTGCAATGAATAGCTCAAACTTGTGAAAAAACAAAGATTTTAGAAAAGAACACAAAAGAAAATACTTGAGAAAACTTCTTGAATGATGTAGAAATTGAAATTTTGAAGCTTAAATTTTCAAAACTTGTTTTCTTTGATTTTCTTAAAACTTTGAAACAAATAAGAAGGCGTAGATTTTGAGGCCCAAAAACTTATTTGAAAACTTAATTGAATGTAGGAAAATAGCTCTAGAAAATCTTCTTTAAAACTCACCCAAAAACCCCATATTTATAAGCCAAGAAAAACTGGCCAAGAAAAACTAGTCGTTTGGTTCAAAAGTGTCAGAAATGGCCTGTCGGTTGACGGCCTAGTCGACCGACCAACGGTCATATTTTTGACCGTTGGAGCCTGGCGATCGACCGGTCGATCGATCGACCAGGGACTAGTCTGTGCAACAGGTCAACTTTGAGCATAGTTTTGAGGTCTAAAATGTTCGAATTTGAAAATAAGTATATAAGAAACATTTGTAGATCTTTAAGTTTCTTTCTAATGCAACTTAAATAAAATCAATCTGATATGAGAGTTAAAAGATATGAGCAAAATATTAAAATGTGTCGAACCGAAAAACTGTAAACTGTTTTCAGAACATGAACTGATTTCAAATCAATATTTGACATTTTAAACAATTGAATCAGAAAATGATTATAGAATAAGAAATGTAGCCCTGAAAGTTATCTTTATAATGCAACTTGAATCATATTGATTGAATATTAAAATAAAAAGTTATATTCAAAATATTGAAATAGTGTCAAGCAGATCAGCAGAACGATCGACCGGTCAGTCGACCGACACTTCAAAATTTTCAACTAGCCGCTAGGCATCGGTCGACCGCCCGATCGGCCGAGCCAAACTGAGACTTGAGTGTGACAGTCAGTCGACCGCCCAGTCGACCGCTAGGTTTGCCGGTCACCGTCCGATCGTCCGATAAACGTGCACAACGTGCACAAGCGAACACCCAGAAACAGCCAAGAGACTCGGTCGACCTCCTGGTCAACCGACTTGGCCTAGAAAACACTTCAGATAATTTTTGAAATCAAACTCGTTTTTAAATATTTTGTATTTTGGTTTAAAAAGTGTTTTGACAATACATAGGCTATGAAATACATGTTTAAAACATGATATAAAAATTTGAAAATATTGGACATGTATCAAAAACCAATCCTTATAAAATACCAAAATCAGAAAACTAGATATGAAAACTTTGTGTGTGTGTAAGCTTGAACACTCAAAACTAATCTATTCTTTACAAGAGATCTAAATTCACAGACTTTAGACAAGTCTTCTTATAGATCTTCTCCAAGTAGACTTGATCCAAACTTGTCTCTGAGCTAGACTCCATCTTGAGTACTAGATATGTTCTATAAGCTTGAGCTTTTAAATCACCATGTATTAGCTTCAAAAAAGCTAAACACCAACTAACATCTTAATCAATATCTGAAACTTAAACACAATAAGATCATTAGTATTATAACTACATGAGTTAGTCATCATCAAAACTAGAATGATAGGCTTTTAGGCCAACACCCAATACGATATTAACTCTATAATATCGGCCAATATCAGAAGGTGATATTGATCACCAATATTGACGATATTAACGATAAAAATCATTAGTTGATACCAATACGTGATTTCGAGATTTTAACCATGGTTCTTATGAACTCTCATATCTTAGTTAGTTCCCCAATCACTTGACAGTGTTATGATATCCTTTCAGTCTCCACTAAGATACCTAATCACCAATTTTAATATGATTTTAGCATGGTGGTTGAAGTATCAGTATCAAGAACTAACCATCACAAACGCCAAACTGAAACCAATCCTGATGAGATTTTTTCGTTGAAAAGAGAAAATCTCCAAATCCTGTATCGCATGCCAAATAAGCTTGAGCTTTTAAATCACCATGTATTAGCTTCAAAAAAGCTAAACACCAACTAACATCTTAATCAATATCTGAAACTTAAGCACAATAAGATCATTAGTATTATAACTACATGAGTTAGTCATCATCAAAATTAGAGTGATAGGCTTTTGGGCCAACACCCAATACGATATTAACTCTATAATATCGGCCAATATTAGAAGGCGATATTGATCACCAATATTGACGATATTAACGATAAAAATCATTAGTTGATACCAATACGTGATTTCGAGATTTTAACCATGGTTCTTATGAACTCTCATATCTTAGTCCCCAATCACTTGACAGTGTTATGATATCCTTTCAGTCTCCACTAAGATACCTAATCACCAATTTTAATATAATTTTAGCATGGTTGTTGAAGTATCAGTATCAAGAACTAACCATCACAAACGCCAAACTGAAACCAATCCTGATGAGATTTTTTTCGTTGAAAAGAGAAAATCTCCAAATCCTGTATCGCATGCCAAAGAATCCAATACTTCTATCCTTTTATTGACATACCAAATAGAATTAATTAATTTGACACCTTAAGATTACCAAATTAATTTCAAGAAAAAATAGAATTACAAGTTTACAAATATTTAGACATTCAAAGATATAGAATTTATTAAAGAAATAAGTCTATTTTTTAAAAAGTTAACAACAACAAAAAATTTATGATTGGGTGTGTATACACGCATGCACATGGAGAATACGCATGCACACACACGCTCCCGCACACTTTGGTGTATGCATGCATATAGGAGATTACATACATGTGGTTTATGTGTCTGGGTATGTATGTATGTGTATATGTGTGCATTCATATACACATACAAATGTTACGAATAAGTGTGAATGCATGCATGCAGCATGCACGCATACATACATACATATATACTCTCTTAAAAAATCCTAGAGGCTCAGTGGCTTCCCCTCCCCCTCTTTATTCCTCTGACTAAGACTTTGTCTCCCCTAGTTGAGAGAGCATTCTTGAGAGAATCTCATGTGATGAAGGTTGAGATTCAAGGATTGATTTGCGGAAAAGATTACTCTTCGCCGTTCATCTTCGCAGTAGGGACAGAAAGTTCACAAGACTTGGTGTGATCTCAACTACTAGGGATGGCTAACGCAGGGTTACCGAATTCGCAAAATCGTTCAGGATTTTTGTTACAGATCATGTATTCCCAATTGTGGTTCGTTTGTGATCCAGATCAGCAAAATTGGCGAACCAGAATATAAATGATCTATAAAGTAATGAAACAAAAACAAACTTATACCCTAAGGTTAAAAAAGAAAAGAAGTATGTGTGGTATGCCTAAGTGTTATTTGAATAATTCAATATTTTATTAGATATGTGGTGTGCCTATGTAACAAACACAACTTTCTGAAAATCATTTCATGTTTTGGGTAAATGTATTTTGTTCCAACTAAGTATTTGAAGAGTGCTACCCCCACCGTACTGCACTCTGTGCTAATGACTTTTATGTTCCCGTTTTTGTACTACATACGAAAGCGATGCACTTACCAAGTAACATTGGGCTAGCGATCCCAGTCATCTTAACTCCCGTTATGATTTCGTCTTCTCTCATGTGGGAATACTAGGGATTATCCATGGAGTGTGTTATACTTAGGTTTTCTATCAATAAGAAGATTAATAGTTCCGCTCATTATTGGTTTTGTAGTTGTTTGAGATACTTAATACTCATCTAGGGTCAGATTTATAAGAGGGTGGCATCATCTTTTCTTTAATCATCACTCAGATCCTATGAATCATGGACACGAACATGCGACACATGACACAGACACGATGACACGGAAAATGCTTAAAAAGTAGGATATGGAGACTTGGTTATATGATTATGTGTGTTTATTTATATAAAATACACTTCAAAACTCATTGTTATAGAATATTTATATTAAATGAAAACAAAATAAAATCTAAAAGGTTTACATCTAAAACTTTTAATCAAGAAAATCAAACAAAAGAAAGAATCTAGACAATATCTCAACTAGTACTTAAATGTTTAGGCTATATAACATATATTGGCTTATATCAAAGAGTAACTTTTTCCCATGTTTGTTTAAGTGAGATATATAGCTCCTAGGTATCCAACAAGGGATCTTTATTTAAAGCTGACACGACTCCTACGATCCAACAAGTGATCTTTGTTTAAAGCCAATACTGCTTGGACACGCAATTTTGTAGATTTAAAATCCGACTTGGCTTGGGAGTGTTCGATACCTATCAAGCAAGTGGCATTCAAGTGTCTATGTCTTCACATGTGCTCGACACAGACACGACACTCACTTTAGAGTATCCATTCTTTAGAGCTCTGGTCAATACATTCAATTAATTTTAGATCTACAAGAGGATCGACTTTATGTAGTTCAGTGGATGCAATTGATTCGTTGATTCGGGTTGAGTTATAATGATCTACAAGGAGACTGGATACTTTATTTGTCTTATATTTCTTCTGACTAGTAAATTTAGCAAAATATATTGAACTTCTTTAAGATGAATCTCGGAGAGCTATTTTTTAGCGAGTTAATGGTTATTTTATGATGAATTTTGGGATGTGTTTGATCCTTGTTTTAAATATCGGCCGAGTCGGCCGAGATATCGGCTGATATCTCATTTTTTACCTGTTGTCGATACGATACGTTCGCTCATATCGTTTGCAATAAAAAACGACTGATATTTGAAATATCGGCCGACAAATTGGCCGATATGAGTCGACACAAAATCGGCCGATATGAATTTATTTAAGTGGGTTCATTTTTTTGAACCCTTCAGCATTGAACCCAAAACCCGATCTGTCACCCGACTATATATGTGTTGTTTCCATCGTTAGGGCTCGATAAAAATATGAGCCCTAATTTTCTCCTCCGTGAATTAACGGCAACGATGTTTGATTTTTAGGTAAGTAGATGATACAACTTCTAATCTTATATTTTTTCAATTCCATGAAATAACTTATTGCACGATCCACGACTTCATGCAAATGCACATTATTTTTTACCGTCTTTGCATGCATATTTTATCATTTTATTTGGTAGATGATATCTATGACACTAAACCAACTTTTAGTTATTAATATTTTATTATATATAATGCCTGATATGAACGCCCGATATGCGCACGTATCTCCGATATCTCCCCCGATATCCGATATCCAATATGAAAAACACATATCCGATGTAATTCCAATATTCGATATTTAGAATCTTGTGTTTGATACATGAAATGCAATATTCCTTCCTCTTAGGAATTGAATTCCTAGATATTAAATTTCTAGGAATATCGCACTATCATGTTTGATATAATTAAGATATTTCAGTCAATAAACTATTCTCGTGTTTGATACATTAAACATATTTTCTCGAATATGAAATTATTGCATATATTTTTTTCAAACTAACCTTGTACTGAGAGGTTAGTGACAATAAGTGAATGATGAAAATGGCGTTGGTGGTCGGCAATTGGGTGGCAGTGGTGGTGGCCACTTACGGCGATGGCGACAGCAACAAGTGATCAATGGTGGCGGTGAATGACGATGGTTGGCGATTGGGGTGGCGGTGGTCGGCGGGCGCCGGCGAAGGTCGGCGGGCGCCGTGAAGGTCGCCGGTGATTGGGGCGGCGACGGCGGTGGTTGGTGAGTGGCAGTGGTTGGCAATTCGGGTAGTGGTAACGGTCGGTGATCGGCGGTCGGTGGTGTTGGTGGTCAGTGATTGATGGCCAGTGCTGGCAGTCAACGATGGGTGGCAGTGGTGATGGACGACGATCAACAATCACCGGTTGTGGTGACAGTGGCGACGACTGTCGGTGATAGTGGTCAGTGGTGGTGGCGGCAATGATTGCCATGTTGGCACTAGACAAGAAAGGGATGAAAAATGAGAAGAATAAATAAAGTTATTTTGGAAAATAATTTTTTTATGAATTCCTTTCATGTGAAAATACAGAATACTCATGTTTCACAGTGGGAATCATATTCCCATGAAATAAGAAACTTTGATTCCCATGAGAATCCAATATTCCCCACTAGGTTCCAACTCTCAGAATCGGTATCAGAATCAAACAGTTGTTAATATCGAAATCGGTAGAAGCAGCTGAATAGACGAATCATCACAATGTTATCAGAATTGGTAAAAAACAAATTTTAAAAATAATTAAAAATTGTAAAAAAAGTATTAATCATTAGAATCATTTTGACATATTTATTTAAGAATAACTGATGGAAATGATTTTGTAACAAAATTTTGAACCTAATCGACTCCGAGTGTAACAAAAACTATTCCTAAATTTATTAGTTAATTGTATGCATGGAAATAATTTTGCAACAAATTTTTGAACCTTTTATCTAACAAATTCCCATTTCTAACAATTAATTTCACAAATTAACATTTTTAAAAATTTTAACATTTTTTTGACAAATTACCTCTTTTTAAAGAATTTTTAACATTTTTTTAACAAAATATTATAGGAATGTAATTTCAAATAGGAGATGACATTTTTATTTTTCAGGTGCTATTTAAATAAAGTGCTAACAAAAGGTGTCCTATAATTCCTGGACCATTTTTGGTCCAGTTTTCCCTAAAAAAAGGTGTATTATATTTAGAGGTTAAATGTCAAAATGTATCATGAATCCATAATAAGTTAAACAGGTCGAGTTTCGGGTAAGATTTGTAAGACAAACTCCAAACTTTTCTTTCAAGTGATTAAAAGTTTAATGGGTCAGGTACGAGTTTCCAGTATTTACAACTAAACTATAATATTCCTTATCTTAATGGGTCGAGTTGATTCTAACCCAACACATATTAGATTAAAACAAAAAACCTAACTCTAACCCTAGCCCTTTGATCTAAAAGAGAGACAACGGCTGCAGCTTGAGATCTCACCTCTCTTCGACCGCGACGACTCCCTCCTCCCTTCAACTGTAATGACTCCCTCGGCTACGACAACCCCTCCTTGGCTGCGAGGATGAAGCATCCACTTTTCTACCTTTCCTTCTCGATCTGCTACAACACTGACAATCTCTCCTCTTTGATCTCGCCTCGAGTAAGTAGCAAGATTTTGCTTCAGGCTGGAATTGGCCGGAATCTGCTCATCTCGACCAATATTGGCTGGAATCGGCGGATTCTATTTTTTCCCCTCCCTACAACGTTCTCGCTGATAACGATTTATCAACTCCAATCTGACTCAGTGCCGGGAATGTCGAATATGTTTATGCCAAATACGAGAAATTTCCATGAGAATCTAGAATTCTCGAGTAAATTCCTGCATACCAAATGCACTCTTGGGATGTTTTGAGTTATTCCAAGTTGTATTAAGTGATTGGATTCACATATGAGAGAATTATTAGAGGTCGGATTCAATGTAACATTTTGTACTTCTCTTTGATTAATGAAATAATTTTACAGTTCAAAAAATACATACTTGCACACTACATACATATAGATACATAAATATGTGTCTGTGTGTGTATTTATGTGTAGAATAAAGTGTTCTTAAAGTGACTCGTTAGGCACTTAGAGGTTTAAAATATGATGTCGGGCCATACAAATGGATGACCTCCACTTTCCATCATAATCACCATGCTCTAAAATGATTGTGTATGAAACATCATGTGATTTGAATGTTTATGAACCGGACTACTCTATTCTTGTCAGACCATGCATTTTATAACACCACCTTAATGCATGAACTTTTGTGAGAAGAGGAAAGTTTCCTAATTTTCCTATAAGACCCAATGGTTAGAACTTTTATGAGAACTCCAATATGGGTTCAATTGACGATACGCATTATCTTGTTCAACACATCCAAATTAATATTAAAAATGAGATATCCAGTGTTTATAAAACTTCTCTCACCTTTATAAGCTACCCAGTGTTTATAAAACTTCTTTCACCTTTATAAGCTCATTGCAAAAAACGCATTTTCAAAATAACGAGTGTGAACTGTCAGTAGTATGAGTGATCATAGTGCAGTTTATTTTCTTAACAATTTTTGCCCATCCGATACATTTATATCACTCCTTTTCTTTTTCTTTGTCAATAGTTGATGATATTATAGTCCTTTGCCTAATGTTATTTGCATATTTTCAACAAATATTCACAGCATGCAGTCATAACATTGTGGTGTCCACATAAAAGTTATATGGAAACACAACTAAGTGCTGGCATATACAGACGAATTTAACTGTGAGTAGGACCAATCAGGGTTTTGGACCTAATATCCAAACTGTTTAACTTAAGAAGCTACTCACAACCGTCTTAACCCTAATTCAATATATTTTTCTATTTCATAAGTCTATTATGTGAGTATGTGCACGTGCCTTTTATTACTACAATTATGACTGTTCTCTCCTCTCTACCTCCCCAATGACTTCGTTTCCTCTCATCCTCACTTGTTCCTTTTTTCCCTTATTCCTCCACATTTTCCCCTCTTTGTGGACATGTTCTTCCTCTCCATTTTTGTCTCCTTTTCTCCTTAATTTTCTCTAATATTTGATTTTTCTAAATTTTAAAAACAAATTCCCAAAAGAGTTGCAAACTACATATATGGCCATATATCCAACGCATATGCAATATACAGCACTTACTGCATGCTACCACAGAGCGTGTTATCTGTATGCTGCACCCACCTTCTACCTATGTTTTGAACAAGGACAATTTTTGAATTAAGCATTCATTTTAAAAATAATTTTAAAAAAGAGTTCCCCCAAAAAAAATTAGCAAAACCGACCTCTAAACGCCATGTGCGCACCATGTCAGCCCAACGGTCGACTCCGGCACTAGCGTGGCGTGCATAGCTGTTTTGAAAAACTCCAGGGTTGACAATCTCGGAGAAAAAATATTATTTTTTTAACTTTTCAACAAACTCAAGGGTTGACAATTTCGGAGTTCAAATGCCAAACAGGCTTGTGAATTGCCAAGACCAGAGTTTCCTAAGACCAAAAAAAATTACAAGCTTGTGAAAACACTGGCCTTGCCAAGGCCGGAGTTCCCTTACGCCAAAAAAATAATAATAATAATCAAGCAAGCTTGTAATTCCCTTAGCCCAAAAAAATACAAGGAGAACTCTAGCCTTGCCAAGGCCGAAGTTCCCTTAGACCCAAAAAATAAAAATAATCACAAGCTTGTTCTTTATTTGTCGGTCTTTGAACTCCGGGGTTACAAACCCCGAAGTTTATTGAAAAGACCAAAAAATATTATTTTTTTCTTCGGGATTGTTAATCCCGGAGATTCTCAAAACACAGAGACGTCACGCCGGCACTGGAGTCGACCGTTGGGCTGACGTGGCGCTTACGTGGCGTGTCAGAGGTTGGTTTTGCTAAATATTTTTGGAGTCTTTTTTTAAATTATTTTTAAAATTAGATTATTTCAAAAAATTGTCCTTTGAACAAAGAAAACATATTTAGTGGTAATAAAAGAATTTATTTTAGAAAGTTCAGTTTCTACTTGGGGACCCAATAGTTTTCTGTGCTTATGCTCTGCGAAATTCTTATTTGGCTTATGTTGTTTGAAAGAAAACTTACACTGCAGTGGTGGTGGTGGTGGTGGTGGTGATGGTGTATTTTTTTTTTAAATTTTGTGCGTGTAGGGCGTGGGGTGGTTGTTCACCCTTTAGTTCAAGTCCAAATACAACATCCCTTTTATTATTATCACTTACAATCTTCATGTCTAGAAAAAGACATTGGGCCCACCATCCAATTTGTAACATAAGAGAATTCTAGAAACATGGTTTCTAATATTAGCCAATTCCGGCAAATATCATATCGAGTTTGAGACACCTGCCCTATAATATCCATCGATATCGAAGCCGATATTGGTGATATAGCTCATATTGCAGATATTGATGACCGATATTAACGATATTGGTATAAGAAACCATTGCCCAATACAGGTACTGTGATTTTAAACCACGGATAGATTATCTACCCATATTAGGCTCATATTAGTCACAATACGGGTCGATATTCAAGTTGAGGCAGGTAGCAGCTTTTGTAGAAGAAAAGGTTAATTCACATCAGTCAGCTCTTTTTGCTCCTCCAATTTGCAAGAAAAAGTGAAAAAGATAAAAACTGCGCATAATGGATCCCTTGTCTCTCATCGTAACTGTCGACCAGCACCCCGCATGCGTGTCAAGTTATATTATTAGAACAGTGATTGAGAGAATCCTATGTTAAGGTGCTATAAATAGACTCGATTTCCTCTCAATCCCTAACACATAAATTGAATCAAAATCAAGAGTGAATTTGTCAAAAAAAAGTAGATAGAAAGAGAGAGAAAAAGAAAATCTGAAATTCTTAAAGAAAAAACTAGCCTTTCTTGTAAATACCTTATCCATGTATATTTTGTGTTTGAACCAACTTGAACCAACTATTGTGTATTGCGACTAGAAGTCCATCAGCTATTCTCAAATATATATCAAAATGTTACAAATTTTTTGAACAAAATTATATTTTTAAAAAAACTTGGCCGAGATTGATGTCACCGAGATGAAATGGTTGATATGGCCAATTCCGATACAAAAAATTTTCGGTCGATTCTGATTCTAATTTCGAAATTTCGAACAATGGGAAGTACATAATAACGTCTGTAAAAACTTCGCTACATCCATCTCACCTTAACAACCCAGAATTAAATGGATGAGTCTCAAATTTCTTTTATAGCATACACATGATAACAACAACATTTATTAAGATAAATAGCAAGCAATTCCCTTTAGATAAAACCCCCACTAAAATGAATTTCCTAATATACCCCCTATAACATGGCATGGGGGTGGGATTTACAACATTAGTTGCAATCCTCGTGTGACCTCCTGAACACGCGTAAAAAATCAAATTATCTTTGCTGGCATAGTTATCCCTTAATTAACCATCTTCCCTAAATAAGAAAACCAAAAGATGATGCTAGAGGAGGATGTGGCGGATGCCATAGTTGTGGTAGGAGTACATGCAACAATCACGGGGAAGAGGAAGAGAAGATACTACTGTTCATGGTGATTAGAAACAAAGGGGATGTATCTTATTTGTTGGCAGTGACGGAGGTGGTGGTGAAGGTGACTGTGCTGGAAGGAAAGGTGGTAAAGGTCTCACACAAGTTTGGTATGAAGCGTGAGGTTGTCATAAACCTAAATCCCAAGATACTACCAGATCAGGGGGACATGTTGCATGAAATAGAAAAATACTAGAGACTTGGGGAAAAGTTGACCTATTCAACAGTAACTCAGCCATTGCATATCCACTGTGTTGTCATCCAAATATTTGTGACCCTTGGACAGGTTAGGATGTTGTGATCAGGATATTATTATACCAAAGAAGTGCTCCAAACAAAGTCCTCTTATAGTCAGATTGTGGCATAGTCACATAGCTTAGTTCTCATGCAGATTAGATAGGATCACTGATTGAGAGGTCTATTACTCGTATGTTTGTTGGTGGAAATCTAATGATTTGAAGGAGTAGGAAACAGAGTATGTTTCTGGATCGAGTGCAAAGTCAGACTGTCGAGTTATGGCTCATACTAATTGTGAATTAATTTGGATAAAACAGTTTCTTCGTAAGCATAGTAACTCAGCCAGATATGAATATCTAGTGAGTGTTGTTAGCCAACTTTTGTGACCCTTTGACAGGTTACGATGTTGTGATTAGGATATTGTAATGCCTAAAAGGTGCTCCAAACAAAGGTCTCCTTCAGTCAGATTGTGGCAAGTCACACTAGCTTGGTTCTAGATCGAGTGCAGAGCCAGAGTGTCAAACCATGGCTCGTACTACTTGTGAATTGATTTGGATACAAAGAGTTTCTTGGTGAGCTTCGTTACGTGTCATTTTCTCCTACAATGTTATACTACAACAATCAAGCAGCTCCTCATATTGCACAGATATTCAGTCCTTTTTTGATAAGAGAACTAAACACATGGAAGTAGATTGTTCTCTTGTCTAACAGAACGTAGCGGAAGATAAGATTATTAAGACAAAACATATAAAGTTTACTAATCAGATCTGCTTACCAAATCACTTTGGAGATCATATGTTCATTTTATTTGTAACAAGCTAAGCATATATGATTTGTGTCTGTTGCGTATACAAGATCATGTTTTCCTATAAATGATATATAAATCTGTAGCCTGCAATGAAAAAAAAAAAGATATATTATCTTTTCTTACATAAAACATCCTTCATCTTAGTTTGTTATAGATAAGAATTTTATAAACTTGGACATTTTCACCCAAGATGATTTTGTCTCTGTGTTTCACATCCTCCTCCACTTTGTAATTTCATTTATCTCATACATTTTACTCCTTTCCTTCCTTCTCCAACCCATAATTCACATTCAAAAACAAAGAACAAAGATACATATATTGATACCCAATAAAATTCAAGAATAACAGTTCTACCCAACACTAAATGTAGAGTATATGAAGGAGTGGAGTAAGAGTTGATGATGATGGAGATAATGATGGCATCTTGAGAAAATGGTAGCATGAAGGAGGTGATAGTTGAAATGGAATAGATGTCAATGAGAGAAAGTGGTGATCACGGAGAAGGAAGAGGTGGCAATGGTTGTGGAGGTGGAAATGAGGTGGCGATGGTGGAAGAACAGAGGCCCATGCTCAAACATTTTCGGGTTAGGGTTTAGTAAGAAGGGTATCAAAAAGGGGGAGGAAGGGGAAAAAACAAAGGACGAAGAAGTAGTTGAATCTCTATGGGAAGAGAAAAATGTCATGTTTTAGACACATGTAACTACAAGGGAATATGTAATTATATTTTCGACTATAGGCTAACATAGGTTATTAAGATACAAAGTCATACAAACTTCATGACAGTACAAAGGATTAAAAGTTAGGTACACTTTAAGGTTATTCTATTATTTAGCATATATCTATATAAATAAAAAGATCGTACTCATGATATCATAGAGAAAATGTCCTAGACCTGGCATTCACTAAATTCTCACTTTCATCATGAAGAAGTAATTAGAAACAATGGAACCTTAAAATCACACTATATTTAGTTATTATGAATAAATCACATACGATCATTCTAAAATTTGTGTTCTTTCCACCTAGTGATGCCAATCGATCTCTATAGTGACAGTTCTTTTATTTAATTTTTTAATTTTGCGGGAGTGAAAATTTCCAATATTTGCTCACTTAGTATCTTGGTAACAAAACCCTACATCCTGTAAGGATGCGGGTCTTAAAACATAAATTGACCACTCCCTTTTGTATATAATAAAATGAATCAAGAAACTCCTTCCGAATCCTTCTTCTAAAATATTTTTTGAAGGGAAATAAAAGGATGTAGCAGTATAAACACACAGTTTGTACTCGCACGTTTTCTAAATCATGCAAATTTGAATAATCAGCTTTTGCTTTCATGATGACAGGCAGCTGATGGGAGAAGAGCTTTCCAAGCTAAATGTCAAGGATCTACAGAATTTAGAGAACCAACTAGAACAAAGTTTACATAGTATCCGAATGAAAAAGGTATTTAGACTCAGCCATTTAGTGCTTACGTCATTATCTTTAACACCTGCACCGTTGCTAGTTAACATATTCCCCAATTATGCAGGACCAAATTTTGATGGATGAGATTCAAGAACTAAATCGGAAGGTGTGAAAGTAACAAAACAGTAACCTTACTACGATACATGCCAACATTATTTGTTGATCTAACTTCATCCTGTTTCATTGCAGGGAAACCTTCTTCACCAAGAAAATACAGAACTTTACAAGAAGGTACACCTCATTCATGAAGAAAACATGGAGTTACATAAGAAGGTAAACATCTATGGAAAGGAATCAAAAGAAAAAAATGGAAAAGGATCAGACGACGATAAAACATGAACTTTATGGCAATGCTAAGCACATAATATTGGTTCTCAGGTTAATGCAAGAAGGGGGTTGAATGGAAGAGTAATTAGTGGCTCACATGTCCCAAATGACGGTACTAGCGCCCAGGATGATGAAGTACATCTCGAACTCAGCCAGCCACAACAGCAAACAGATAGATCACAAGCAGAAGCACCTAAGCTGGGGTAACGTTTTGCTAACACTAAAAATATAGCAAATTTTTAATTTCTAAACTCTAATCAAGAGACATCTTATTGAACATTACACCAGACTTCAATTGAATTGAGATGATGATTTGCAATTCATGGAAGTTGTTATGATTTCCACCACTGAAGGCCTACAACATCGTGAGACTAGAAGCGACATGTGATGTATGAATAAGAACAAGAACAATAGCCATCAGTTAATTATGGTTTGATACAATAAAATGAACCAGGTATCATGAAAGTCTATCTTGCATTTCAAAGGGACGAGTCTGCACATTTCATTCTATGTATATCAAATAACTATTTGATTGTGGAAGAAGTAGAAATGTGTACATTAGTAACCATTTCCATTAAAAGTTATTTAGCCAATGTAAACAGCACATTTACATTATATGCACATAATCATCAGCATTTGCAGTGAATTCCTCAAAAGCAAAGATATGAGCAGCCAAAAGATCTGACAGAAAAAACCATCCGACACCATTACCCCAAATGAACAAAAAAAAAAGAAGGAAACTAACTCCTCAATGTAGATGCATATATGATTATACATAAATAAGCATGTACGTGAAAGCGGGTTAGCCCGCCACTAACACTCCTCCTTCCTAAGGGGGAGGTTCCAGGTTTGATTCCTACTGCTGTCGACCGGGGAGTTGGACTTCGGTACTTAGTGTGGGGTGTGTGAGTCTTTACCTTTCAAAATAAATAAATAAATAAGCAGGCACACATGTGTGCATGCGAATCTTGTGCTTTTGGAAGAATAGAGCTACTAATTTGATGAACATGCAAAATCTATGATAAACCAAAACTATACATCCACACAATGATTTTGGTCCACAAAGACTTGGACAACATATAAAGAAGTTAAGTGAGTTCAGATACTTAAAAACTTTAATGTCTGATCAAAACATGTAACTTACTATTGATTCATTTTACAGATGCAAACAGTATAGGAATGAAATCTCCAACAACAAAAAAAAAAAAAAAAAAAAAAAAAAAAAAAAAAAAAAAAAAAAAAAAAAAAAAATTATACTCTTGATTTTAACATAGACAAGTTCAGCAGACTAGTTTTTCATGTTAAATGGCCTATAGCAAGGTTTCCGGGAAGGATTTGATGGAAAGATAATTAGTTATGAAAAAGTAAATGCAAAAAAACTTCAGCTAGAAATCACAATGAGAAGGCAAATCAGAATCTCTAAACTCGCTTCACATGTGCATTATTTTAAGGATGATAATATCTTATGTTACTAGGAAAAGCAGTGGAAGTCCACGCAGCATGATAAAATCTAATCCCAAACCTCAATTATGTTATGCAATGGTAGCCTTCTACCTATTAAAAATGTTCTGGAATGAGAATTAATAAATCCGCACACAAAGGAGAAACACACACTTCATCTCTCATCAATCTTTACCTGCATGATGAACTACACGGTGTCAGCCTTTTGTGATCTTTGCAAGAAAAGTACAGAAACTATTGAGCATTTATTCTTTGAATGCTCCTTTTCTACCTATCCCTGGACATTCTGTAAACTGAAGTAGGTTCGGAGGAAGCTCCATCAGAGGCCAAACTGATCAAAGAGAGGTTCAAGAAGAAGAATAATCTTACTATCCTGGCCAGAAGTGCACTCAGGCGGCTACAGTCTAGCACATTTGGAAGGAAAGAAAAGAAAAGGTCTTCCAATTGAAAGAGACACAAGATAATGGTATGAGGATATCAGGGAACCAATGAGGACATGCTATTGGAAGCTGGATAGGAACCAGAAGTCTCTTTGTATTTTAGCAAATTGGGATATATGATGAGTAACTGTTAACTGTACTAGTGTATTGCTGCCTATAGCTCATATTAGCTATTCTGATATGATGTAGTAGGAGGTGACAGCTATGGTCCTCTCCCTTCTCTACTATCTAACATAAGTAAACATATGATAGCCTGGTGTTCCTGTATGTGGCTTCTGATATATGAATGAAACTAACTTTTCCAATATATATATATATATATATATATATATATATATATATATATATATATATATATATATATATATATATATATATATATTTGTTCGTGCGTGTGTGTATTTGTGTGTGTGTATATATATGTATGTATGTATATATGTATACATATTTACATATATGTATACATATATATACATATATGTATACATATATATATATATATATATACATATATGTATACATATATATATATATATATATATATATATATACCTATATATACATATATATATACACACATACTCGGGTTGACTAGGCCGAGTCGACGGAATCAAGGCTGAGTCAGCCCCAAGTCGGTCAAGCATAAAAGAAAAAAAAGATGGATCCAAGTAAGTTGGCCCAGAGTCGAGTCTAGGGTTACCTCGTTGGTTGTCGTTGTCGTTCGCCCGCTCGCCGCAGTCGCACGCCTGCCACTGCCGTTCGCCTGCCTCAAATAGATCCAGGCAAGTCTCTCTCCCTTTCCCCTCTTAGTCTCCCTCTCCCTCTCTAATCTTTCTATCTCCTTCTCTCCCTCTGATCTCTGTCTCTCTCCCTCCCTCCGATCTCTCTTTCCCCTTCTCTCCCTCCGCTCTATCTGAGCAGAAGGAGGGAGAGAGAGATCTATGATCTCTCTTAACACTTCTCTCCCCCATCCGATCTTTATTTCTCTGTCTCTTAACACCTCTCTCTCTCCCCGTCCCTCCCTCCGATCTCTCTTTCTGTCTCTCTCCTTCCCCTCTCTCACCCAATTTTTTGTTTTGTTTACTTTTTTCATCTCTCTCTCGCGTTGGTGTTGAGAGCTCACTTGACCACACACAATATTCACAATGGACTTGCTTGTTTGTTACTTGCATGGTACCTCTCTCTCTCTCATTATATTTTGGACATATGATATATAAATATTAATGCCTATATTTTTTTAAGATTTGTCGTGATTTTTTCAAAAAAAAATTGAGCTTCCTATGTAGCATTTTGCGCGTATCGCCTGAAACTGATCCCGAACGCCACGACCGATGCGTCTCAGTGCTCGCCGACTCGACAGCCGAGAGTCATGGGTCAGGCACATGAGCGAATCATTACGGAAGTAGACCACCATCTTATCTCAAAAATACCTGATGTGTTGTACTGGATCACTGGCTCCGGAGCAGTAGTCAAAGGTTGGAGTTATGAATTTCTTTGGGAATTTACACTCCAAGATTACTTCGGAGAGAGGAATCAGAGACTTTGACAGCGATCTGTTTCAATCAGCTACGGAGTTGCAGCTTCGCTTACTTGATCTGCATTTGGACCAGCTCGTCGAGGGTTCGAATGTAGGGAAACTCCTCAATCTTCCTCCGAGTCTGGCCATGTTAAACTCCCATTCAAAAAGAAGGGGAATCAACTTTGTTATCAAAACAGTGTTCGCGCAGGAGAAAAGTCGGTCGGACCGCCTCAGGTTCATGATGGGCCCGTCAACTCGTGTCTACTAATTCCAAGTTCGTCCTCCGGCTGCATCTGCACTTAGGTACTTTGGAGGGCGGTGACCTGCGCCGGGAGTTGGTCGTTGCGTTGCTTTAGTACCTCATGCTCCTGGGCAACGTTCTCGCAGCCGAGAGTCATAGGTCCCGATCTAACTGGGCTTGATGTTTCTTAATCTGCTCCTTCATGTCAGTGAGCATCTGAAGGATCTGGCTTCCATACAGCGACAACAAGCGGGCGCTGGTGGTTGTCCTCTGAGATGAGGAGCTAGTGTCCTTTATGACATGCTCGCAATCGACAATGTGTAAGGAATCGTGCCCCCGGCGATGGTATTGGTCCTGCCTTTGGACAGTGCGCCATTGTGAATAATCGTTTGTTTCTTCGGGGCCATTGATGTTGGGAAGAGGCTTTTAGAGGAGAGATAAGAGTTTGGGTGGGTTGGATGGAGGAAGGTCTCAGTGTAGACTCAAAATCTCAATGAAAGCACCAGTTTGTGGTGGGTAGAACTCCGCCACAAGCAACTAGATGTCCCGATTGATCCTGTCAAAACACATAGAGTAAAAACGATTTTTCAGTTAGGAGCATCGGTGCGATGTCAGCCTAAGACTAATCAGGTGTAAGAATCAATAGTTGGTAAGGAGGGAGAACGACGACAGAGGGAAACTGTCAGTATATTGGTGGTGAACTAGCATAGGGAAACTGCTAGCGTGGAGTGGAATGTGCTGTGAGGATTACGGAAGGACCTCCTTCTCGTTGAGAATGATGTGTATTTATACCTGAGAAAGGTGATGAGTGGATGTGGATAGATGTATATCTTCAACTGTTCAATTTGAATCTACTATCGTGGTAAATGTTGAGACTGTACTCCGATTGTTAGGATTTGTATGCTGAAGGTTTATAGATTGTTATCTCCAACTACTCTGCTTAATTGTAAGGTGGCTTTGAACGAGAAAGATGAAAGCCGCGTAATAGATTCTGCGATTCAAAGAAGTTCGCCTCAATCTGTTTATAATGACGGATAAAGTCGCCGTGCGGCGGGACATTTGGTCCAGAGTCGAGTCGGCTCTGGGTAGCTGCATGACTTCGGACTCCAGGGCGAAAGATGTCTTCAGAGAGAGAGTGATGGTGTAACTGTCGCTAGAATGGAGGTGGTTCTGGAAGGGTTTTTAAGCGCTCTCTCGTGTTTTTCCAGAGAATGACACGTGTCACGATCTTGATAAAGGTTAAATTTCGACCACTACACGACGATATATCACTGGTCACTTTATCAGTTTGACATCAATGGTATCTTTGATGAGGAGATTTACATGAAGCAACCACTAGGCTTTGTCACTCAGGGAGTGTGCGAAGGTTGCAAGTTAAAGAAGTCAATTTACGATCTGAAACAGTCTCCAAGAGTCTAATTTGGACGCTTTGCATCAGTGATTCAAGAATTTGATCTCTGTCGTACAAAGAAAGACTATTGTTTTTGACAGGTACAGTATGAGAAGAAGATCCTACTAGTTGTGTGTGGATTGCGATCACAGGAGATGACAGAAAGAGGATTGACATCCTGAAATACTTGCAGAAGCACTTCCAGACCAAAGATATTGGATTTCTGAAGTACTTCTTAGGCATTGAGGCTGTCAGATCCAAGAAGGGCATTCTTCTACCACAAAGAGTATATAGTCAACTTGCTTTTAGAGGTTGGGATGCTAGGATGCATGAATATTGATTTTCTGATGGACGTCAACACGAAGCTGCTACTAGATCATAAGGAGCTTTTTGAGGATGTTAGGAGGTACTGGAGATTAATGGGAACTGAACTACCTACTGGTGATCAGACCGAACATCACATTCACAGTCAATATAGTGAGACAGTTTTTGTTAGTACCAAGGACTACCCACTTAAGGGAAGTAAAGAGTTTTTTGAGGTATCTGAATAAAACTCCAGGGAGATGGCTTCTCTATTTAGGGCACACACGAGTTGCAGACTTCTTTGATGCAGACTGAGCAGGGTGCCCATTTGATAGAAGGTCAACCACATGATAGTTTTTCTTAGATGAAATCTTGTGTCATGAAAAAATAAGAGGCAGAGTATGGTTCTCGGTGCAGAGTCAGAGTGTAGGGTGATAGCAAATGTGATATAAGAGCTAATCTGAATCAGAGATTTATTGACAGATATTGATTTTCCCCCGCAATAGCCCATGAGATTATACAGTGACAACAAGACAGCAATACATTGCTGAAAATATCGTGTTCCATAAAAGAACCAAATACATTGAGTTGATTGTCATATAGTTCGTAAAAAGCTTGATGAAAGATCGTTATGGTGAAGCATATATCATCAAGACATTAGTTAGTATATCTTCTTCCCAAACCACTTGGTAGAACAAGGGTAGATTTATTTGTGATAAGCTGCGCCTGTATGATATATATGCTCCAACTTGAGGTGGTATTAAGAGAGACTGTGTGTTGATTTAGTATCGGTTTAGTCTCGTATTGCCTGTGAGACTAAAGGTACTCTTTATTAATTATTATATATAAACTCGAATATGAGGCTTAGAACTCATTTCTTTCTCTTCCAATCTCTGGTACTACTTTATCAGAGTTCATTTGTATGATTATACACCTTAGTCTTTGTATTTGTGACTTTGTATATAAGCAAAACCTAGTTGTTATGGTTAAAAATTGACAGTCTTCAAGATGTTGACACGCGTCCATGCAACTGATGCCCACAGGTCCTGATCCTTCCCTACAAGCTCTGCCACGCAGAGCCATCCCAGACTACCTCATGTTCCGAAAACATCACCCTCTGGAATCATCTGTAGTCCAAAATTTCCAACTTCACCACAAACTGGAAGTCCCTAGTAGCGACCACCAAATATCTACATGCAATCCGTCACTTCCCCTCTCCGATGTTGAAGGCGTGCAACACTCCTGCATTCAAGGCGGACAGTTATGAACAATGAAGAGATTCCATGCATGCAATCCCAACAACCCAGCACTCATAATCACGGCTTTTACAACAAATCCGCACATGAAGGTAGTGTAATTAAAGGAACCTTGTCACTTCTCATTCACCACAAACAGCTCAGTATAAATGGATTCTCGTCTCCAACAAAAAGGGAGACTGAGCGATCTACATGAATCGTCTCTGAACCGACCTAGATCAAGACCTTCCTAATATTTTCATAGTCAACCTTTGTTCGGAGACATTCCAAACAACCCATGTAATCCTTGTAAATTGACAGATTATAGTGAATTTTCCTCTTCCCCGTAATTTTTTCTGATTTGGGTTTTCATGTAAAAATATTGTCTCTCTATCTCTTTTCTGCGTTGTGATCATCATTTTACACTTACATTCCAAACCCCTCTCTCGCTTATGGTGTTGGATTGACCGTCTAATAATTCGCAGTGAAAAATCTCCATCGTAAATTGGGCTTTCATTGAGAGCTGAGTCCCTACACTCAAGATCTCTCCCCTAAAAATCCAAAAACCTTCCTCAAAAAGCTTCTTCCACATCAATGATGGTCCCGAGAAAGCAAGTTGTCAATGGCGCAATGTCAAGGGCAAAGCCGTCAGCACCGCTGAGAGCACAATCTCTCCCCAAACCAACGATCAGCCGAATACCACGAGGACACCGGCTCCTCACCTCATGAGGCGACCACTGGTATCCAACCAACACAGTGGCAAGAAGACCAGCTCTTTTAGATGCTCGCCGATATGAAAGAACAAATGAAGGAACAACAAGCCGAATTAGATCGCTATCGGAAGCAGTCGGCTCTCGATCGCAAGAATGTCATCCTTGAGCAGGAGGCATTGAAGCAACCTCCGGATCCAAACAGCTCAACGCTCTACCGCCTATCTAGCCAGAACACCTTATCACCCAATACAAAACAATTGAGTGATTCCATGTTTTCAAGGGACATGACAGTACTCTTATCCCTACCATTTTCTGTATTCCAATTCCATGTATTCCACTCTAATATTGAATAAAATGATATTTCTGCTCCTAACCATTGCAGTCATTCCAAGTTAGACGTTCTGTTGATAAGATTTCCCCCACTCGAAACTACTTCGCTACTAGGATTTCCCCACTTGGAGTCAGTCCTTCTGCTGATGGGATTTCCCTCACTCGGAGGATTGTGTCTAAACGTTCCACTGATGAAATTTTTCCACTTGAAACTACTCTGCTACTGGAATTTCCCAAACTCAAAGTCCGTCCTTCCGCTGTTGGGATTTCTCCCACTCGGAGAATTGTGTTTGTACACTCCACAGTTGCGATTTCCCCATTCGGAGACGGCAACGCAGACTTGCCTATCGGCCCTTTCTCGATTAGCCTATGGGAATCGAAATATCTGCTATGGAATTTTTCCCACACGGAGTCCCTACTCTGCTGCAGGAATTTCCCCCTGTGGACCCTCGTTTGATGTTTCGCTGATGGGATTCTCCCCCTCAGAAACACAAACACTAGGCCACGGTCTCCCCACATCTGACCCACAGGCAGATGAACCCCAGGCAGTTTCTCTCTGCCGGGTCCATGCCAGATCACCACTCTACTACTGGGATTTTTCCCACTCGGAGTAGACGCATTCAATCTGTTAATGAGTGATACCCCCACTTCAGGTCCCTTCAGAGGTCACGGCTCCATTGATGGGATTTTTCCTACTCAGAAGCAATTGTGAACCCGACTCGCTGTTGGGATTTTCCCCACTCGTAAGCCCAACTCCGCTGCTGGGATTTCCTTTACTCAGAGGTCAGGATCACCACTCCGCTGATGGAATTTCTCCCTCGGAATTGATGCATCCAATCTGTTGATGGGTGATACCCTCACTTCAAGCCTTTTTCAAATTTGCAAGTAAACGTACCAGAGAGAGTACGATTACATGAAATATAAGGTATATACATATAAGTTTTCTTATTTGAATTATCCCCTCGACGTAGTAGTTTCATGTGATTGCATGCTGGAAGCATCAAGGATACCAGAGAGGACACAGTCTTTCAGGTATTATCCGAACATCACATCTGCGAATGTGTGCATAAGTTACTCATCTCGAAACGACATGGTCGTGTATGTTTAGCCTACAACCGCGTGAGACACATGGTATATACATGAGGGTTTTCTTATTTGGATTATCCCTCCAACGTACTAGTTTTGCGTGGTTAAAAGCTGAACATACATAGTTTTGTCAGCCCAATTTATTTAATTTATGCCTTACATTTTCTTATATTACTACATCTAATGTTTAAATTAAGTTGTTTCATTGCATTCTTATTTTCGCATCATCCCTTCACTGCTGGGATTTCCCCTACTCGGAGGTCCAACTCTGCTGTAGGGATTTCCCCCTCTCATAGCCCTACCAAATTTCACACTCCACTGTTAGAATTTCTCTCGGAGGCTCAACTCTGCTCTAAGGATTTCCTCCTCTCAAAGTCTCCAGTTCACAACTCCACTGATGGGTTAAACCCCCACTCGAAAACGTACGTGAATCCAACTCCGCTGCTGAGATTTCTCTCATTAGGAGGCTAAAAGTTTGGAGGTGCTAATAGGACTACCCCCACTCGGGAAAACCGCAAACTTACCAAACTATCCATATGTCAAATCAAATATCCCAGAGCTGAAGACAGGCACTGAGGAGACATGATCGATTCTGAACAAAACCGATAGTAAAGCAAGCCAGGAAAGATATAAACAAACGTTTCCATTCCGAAGTACATTATATGTGTTTATTTCGAAAAATCTTTCCATTTCGAATGCATCCCTTAAATATACATATTTGGTTACATCTAACAAGAGTAATACAAAAACTTCATTACAGTTATGTATTTGCATCTTTTTGAAAAAAATACAGGTAATGCAATCCTTTCATCCTACCACTACGTCCATCCTCACATCCAAACTTCGAGAACACATCCTCCGGTGAACATCCGTCAGAAAGAAGAGTCTCATTGCTCATACCACTGTCCAGAAGACCTCGAAAGAAGCTTCGAGAGGTTCTCTCACAAAAGTAAGATATCCTTCAGATGAATAACCTTCTCCTCTCCGCCTGAAACACGCCGCCGAGGAAGCCAGATGGACTCCGGCAAGACATACAAGTCAGTAATGATATCACACCACCGGCCCTTTATTCTGCGGAAGAGGTCGAAGCTCTGGAAGGAGTGTTTCATCAGCGACATCCCGACGAATACCCCCATACTCCCCTCCAATTGCTCGCTGCAAGAAAAGAGTCTCCAAGCACCAGGCAGCAGTGTCCGATCAGAATGAAGACTCCAAGACAAGTAAGATTGTTGTGGAGTCACATCCTCCTCAGTAATCGTTCAGGACATCTCCCACTCCTACCTCGTACACGCTACCAAGAAAGAAGAACTCTGAGCCCTAAGATGATAACTGGATTGATCCGATCGGAGATCAAACGAAGAAACCAGGTCGAAGCAGAAGCCCTACATATCCTTCCTCATAGCAGAGCCTTATCGCGTAAACTGATGTTTTGCGACAAACTCAAACGAAAACTGATGTTTTGCGCTAACTAGACTCCCGAACGGCAAGAGCCCGGCAACCATTTCGACCATCTCCATCCTCTTCCTCTGTCCTCCACCGGACGAAAAAGAAGAACGACATGGCAATTCACCAGAGCAAAGAATTTGAAAGCAAGGATTTTTCAGAGAAGATAAGCAATTTTTACCCTAGGGATCTACTCTATTTATAGATGTAGAAGTCGAACGTCTCCAATTTAAATCTCTAATCACCAAAAAAGTCAGTCTGCATCCCAAGATCCTCGATCAAACCAAATCAGTAACATATCAATTGTCTCTGCCACATAATCTCAGCCATCATGGCATCAGGATTTGAAAAGACACCGTCATAGATTTCAAGCCAATTTAATAAATCGACGTGTCAAGTGCATCCAGGCAAAATTCAAAAGATTCGTATTGATGAATTAGATCACCCCCTTCACCAACATCAAGAAGATTCAAGGCATTTAAGGATCTTTACTAACTCAGCTCTTCTGACTTCCCTCCTACAGGCTCCGACAAGCGAAAAAGCGGGAGGCATCTGTAGTGATAAAAAATTGATCATCTTCAAGATGTTAACACGCGTCCATGCAACTGATAACCTCCCACAGAGATGCCCACAGCTCCTAGTCCTTCCTTACAAGCTCTGTCACTCAGAGCCATCCGGAGCTACCTCATATTCCGACGACATCACCCTCCAGAGTCATCTGCAATCAAAATTCCCAACTTCACCACAAATTGAAAGTCCCCAGTAGCGACCACCGAGATCTCTACTTGCAAACGCGCCACTTCATCTCTCCCACGTTGAAGACGTGCAACGCTTCTGCATTCAAAGCGGACAGTTATGAATAATGAAGAGATTCTCTGCATGCAATCCCAACAGCCCAACGCTCATAATCACGGATGTTACAACAAATCCGCACATGAAGGCCGTGCAGTTCCTGGAACCTCATCGGCTCTCATTCACCACGAACAGCTCAGTATAAATAGATCATCATCAAGAAAGGGCAATGAGCGACCTACCTGGATCCTCTCTCTGGACCGACCTAGATCAAGACCTTCCCAATATTTTCACAATCAACCTTTGTTTGGAGACACTCCAAACAGACCCCGTAATCCTTGAAATTGACAGTTTATAGTGGATTTTCCTCTTCCTCGTGGTTTTTTCTTATTTGAGTTTCCACGTAAAAATATTGTGTCTTCGGCTCTTTTCTATGATGTGATCATCAATTTACACTTACATTCCAAACCCCGCTCTCACTTGTGGTGTGGACCGACCGTCTGACCATTCACAGCGAAAAATCTCCACCACACTAGTTTCACAAACTATTGCTTCTACTCATGGGGTTCTCTTGTACTCAGTTGGCATTGCAGCTTAGAGGCATAAATTTTCTTATGCATATAAGTTAAGAGCCTTAATCATTTGCAAAGCAGTAAAATAAAGAACAAAGACATGACATGAACAGTGTAAAAACTGAATATATGATATAAAAAAATGAATGTAGGAACAGTGAAAAAATGTGTCTAAAATCCAGCCTACAGATTTGTAACTTATCTAATGGGAAGAAGATTATTTCTTTATCTTCCTATAATCTCCGGTTGCAACAAAGTACTCAGAAGATCTTGAAGAGCTTATAGCTCTTCCTGGGCTATGTTCAACCAAAGTGGGTCATTGAAGTACTATGGAAGTGCTCAGTGTTTATGCATATCCTATATGCCACATAGTACTACTTCAGGAGTTTGTCTTCCATTTCACTCCTAAAGGGCTGTAGGACACCATGGACACGTGCGAAAAAGAATTAAAAAAAGCAATAATATATTCTATTGCATTGATTACATGACAACATTTCAATGTTTGGAGAGGTTCTCAGTCTTCTGTGCATAAACAAAAGTGGAATTCTCAGAAGCATGTTCATAGACATCAATTCCATAATATGCACCCCAAAAAAGATGAAGAAAACAGAATTACTTGTACAGATGAACAACTCAGGGCTTGAGTACTTCAATACTTCTCAACATGCTTCTCAGACATCTAGATCTGGAACCTAGGTGGTTTTCAAAAGTCTACCACATATAGGTATTTGTTGCTACGAGTGTTGAGATGTTGCTGAGGGGACTTCAGCAGAAAGATATGCCTCAGGAGAGCGAAATGTGAAGTGCTAAATGTACACACGGAGTCCAAGGATAATCTTTCTAAAATGTAAACCCACACAGAAAAACTGCGACTACTATGTTAAGTGAATATGGATCAGGATAAGTGAGAAATCAAATGAGCAAACAACTTTGCTTCCTCTGTTCACTGAATCATTCATGTTGGTGAAAATGAAAATAAGTAGCATATCATACCCTAAAATTTTCCGGCACAAGCATCAGTAACAAACACTCCCCAATTAGGGTTTATGGGGCTAGTAAAATAGATTCAAGTCAAACCCATTCGATTAACACACAGCTTTGGTTGACACATCCAAATGCCCCAAAAATTCAAGAACTGTTTCGTTGTTCAGAAGAAAGAATTCAATGACATCAAGAGGAAATGGCATCCAAAACACTTGAAATCATCAATCAATCATGAATCATGCATAAAGTCGCAACACAATTTAAGCAGCAGATATTGATTTTTCAATGAGCAGATACTCACCTGTACGACTAAACCCTAGAATGGCATCACCAGCTTCCTTCCATAATAATCACAATTGTGAAATGAATTCAGGACTGAATTTGATGGGATCGAATGAATAAATGGAGAGGAGGGCGGTTCGGTTCCGCTCACGTCGCCTCCTCCATTTAATTATTAATTCTTTCGAGAGAGGAGAAAAGGATGCGAGAGCTGGATCATCAGGACCCCACCCTGTCTCTTGGAGGGGGGAAAGGCGAAAAGTAGTCTAAATCTGTAAATAATTATTAATGAGATGAGAGCTTATATGGGAACCTGCTCCTAATTTTGGAAGCTAACCGCAAGATTTCAATTAAATTGTCTGTCTTCTCGATACGTGGCTGATTTAGGCTAAAACCTCGTCCTAGTTTCTTGACAAGTATGTCCGGACCTTAGATTATTTTGATGGGTCGATTAAAAAATATATTACATTGGACTTAAATAGGAGAGAAGCTTTAGTGACAGGTGTTTGTGTATAGTTAATTGGGGCTTAGGCCAACTCTTCATATGTTGACACGCATCAGGAGCGGCGGGGGTCAAGCCGGTGGTTTAGAAAGGTGAGCCGATGCTTTGCCGTACATCACTCGGAATTAAGCAGGACAGGTCACCGTCGGTCTCTTATGTGGTAACATACCAACGAAGGGGACGCGTTACAAATGTTGGACTATCTGTCCTGCGACTAATAGCCTAGCCCGTATGATAGGGACATGTGGTTAATCGGCAAAATAATCAATAAAATACATAAATGACAATAATGAAAAGATCACTTTGCCCTCACTTAAAGACACACTCTTTTAAATCTAATTGTTTTTTAGTAAAAAAATAAAAAATAAATATCAAATTCTTGTCTTAAACTCTGACTTTTTTCTTCCTAAGAAAATAAGAACAGTTATCGATTCTGCATATTTTATATTACATTTTCCTGCCTATTTCATAATAAAACTCTACTATTAAGTGTCTTTTGTCTCATGTGTGTTGGTTCCATTAGGAGAAGAGCAAAATAGAGATTGTGGATAGAAAATTCCTATTTTTTAGGAATTTTTTGTAAATTTCTTGAGGACCAAGTTTTCTCTGAAAGCCCAAAAATAAAAGCCCAAATTGAGAGCCCATTTTTCAGGATATTTACAGAATAATGCAGAGAAATTTACATATCTGGAAGCTTCTCTTAGGTGGGGAATACGTGGCCAAAAAATTAGAGCCAATGGCCCTGATCTTACCGCGCAAGCACGACTTGGTCATGGCTATTGACCTCGATCCTGAACATGTGGCTTCGTTTCTTAGAGCCCAAGTTTATCTGCCTATAAGTACAGTACCAGGGGCACTGAGACGAGAGATCAGAGGCCGAAGAATTCTCTCTAGATTTTTGTCTAGGATTATTTTTTGCATTTTCTTTCTATTTTGTTGCCTTAATTTAGATTCAGAAGAGAGAGAGAGAGAGAGAGAGAGAGATTCTATAATTGATCAGTGACAAATCAATACAAGGGCTCCTCCTTTCTTTCTTCTCATCTTTACTTGCTTTCTTGCATTACTTCTTCTAGTTGTAGTTTTATTTCTATGCTTGAACTTGTTTTCATTTCTATTATGTCTAACTAACTCTTTCTTACATGGCTAATTAATCACTAACAACATTGACTACTAACACCTTGGATGATTGTGACTCATATGATTCTTGGATGCATCATTTGAGTCTTATATTCTTGCAAGTGTTTTTGATTTTCTAATGGAGACAAGTGCAAACTATGTGATTGATTGACCCAATTGACTCATGTATGTCTCATGTTTAGTACCTTGTAATTTTCCAAAAGCCTCAATAGATCATGAAGATGTGTGCTAAATTTGGTTCATGCTAACAAATATAGTGCTAAAGCTTCTTATTCCATGCTTGGTAATTCATAACTTTGATGATAATGAACCTATTTGCCTTGTTATGAATGAATCGTTGTGAAATCCTAACTCTTATGTTCTATACTTGGGTACTAATGAAGAGCCTATGACCCCCTGAGGCAATCATCCACAAAGTTTGGAAGCTCACTCCATCTATTGAGTAATGCTTGACTCTTGAAGATCCAAGGTGTACTCATTGCCAAAGATTCAATATGAGGTACAAATCATTCCAAGGGTTAGTATGTAGATGGTTTTTTGATGTTTAGTTAGTCATGATCTTCTTTACTTGAACTTCAACTTATTTTTAATCACTTCTCTTTTCAATCGATTCGACTCTCATTTTTTTTCCAACTTCTTCTCTTCACGCAAGCTTCTCTGTTTTCTCTTCTTGTTTTCTTTCAACACCCATAACCAAACTCTCTTCTCATTCTTTATTTTCTTGTTTTGATTTTTTCGAAACTGAGAAAAATAATCATTTTTTGAAATTACCGAAAAACTTTTATTGCATTCCTCTCCACGAACGCGACCCGTTAGCTAAAGGTTACATGGTACGTTGAGGATCAGTCACCACACATCCCTATTCTGTTTTCAAAGTTTTAAATACATTTTGTGCATAGGACTGGATCTTAACAAAATTTTGGCATCGTTGCCAGGGAGGGAAACGATATTTTTGCTAATCGGATTAACAATTTATTTCTCTGTTTCTGTATGCAGCGAAAGATTTCAAGAATTAATAGCTGTAGAATACATATTGTTGTTCTGTGCCTCTACCCTAGAAAGTAGAGCACATGAGCTCTCAACCTTGTCGCGTTTGCATGGTTAAAGTCGTGTTTGCGTGGCAAGTTCAGCAGGCTACTCACTCAATTTTCTTGTAGGGCTGCTGCATTATAAAATTTTAATTCCGTTGTTATTAGTTTCTCTTTTTGTTTGATTATGCTCACTTTTCTAACTCAATCTATTGGTTGAAAGTTCTAAAAAATAGTTAAACATTACATTTTAGAGCATTAGTTTAATTCTATTACTTTTTAATTACTGTTGAAGAGCGCTGGAGTAGGGTATATAGCATTGCATTAAACATAGGGAACATTCTTGTGTAATTTGCATTACTTTGACTGTTATCTTATTGCTAAATACTTGTACGCATTGCACGGAAACAATTTTAAGGAAAATCTCAATAAACAAGATAAGGTGGGGATTACCCTTCTTTAGCCTAAAAATCATCTACATTACACTCATTAAAACCTAATTAAAACTGAATAGACGTTGGCTCTAGGGACATCTCGAACTCAATAGGAGATTAACTTCGGGAGGAGTTGTTAAAGTTTGACTCTTACAAAATCGATGTCTAAGGATTAAGGATTAAGAGGTTACGCCTCAAAAATTCAATAATTTGGCGTAATTAGGCTCGTTGCTCAAGCACGGATACTTCTTACTGAACTTTGCCCCTACCTGGCCAATTAGCCTGTAGTCAGACTACTGTAATATCCCTCTTCTGGATAGTCGATCAGTTAGGAGTCGTTTAGGTCATACTTACCTTAGTTCAGACTTGGTTGATTTTTCTTTTTCTTTGTTTATTTGTTTGTTTGTTTGCGTCTTGTTTGTGGTGTGATCTTTTATGCAAGTATGGTCAAGGGACCCAACTTCATCTCGGTTAGTCAGGAACACCTTGCACAACCCAACTTCACCACCCGAACTAGTTCCAAATATGGCCCAACCAGCCTCCCTTCAGGATAAGTTTTACCTGATTAGAACTTCGCTACCATTATGCATTAGGCTTCCAGAAGCCACTAGCAACAACTTTGAGTTTAAACCTCAATTCGTCAACGCTCTTCCTAGGTTTCACGGTCTAGACCTGAAGACTAGACCTGAAGATGCATACTTCTTCACAAGAGAATTTGAAGAAGTATGTCTCAAAATGAGAATGCCTCATCTAGGAGATGATGTTGTTAGATTGTGTTTCATTTCATTCTCTCTAACAGACCTAGCTAAGAAATAGATGTACAGTATGGCAGTGGACTCGATTACTTCTTGGAATGATTTCGTCAAGGTTTTCTTAAAAAAATTCTACTCAATCTATAAAACCGCGCTCATTAGGGAAAACATCATGTAATTCTGGAAAGATTCTAATGAACCCTTCTAGAAATACTTTGAACGATTTAAGAACCTCCTTACCCAGTGCCCCCACCATGGAATAGTGAAGTGACGTCAGTGCCAGATTCTCTATGATTGTCTACCAAATGAAAACACTTTTAATCACCATGTACCAAGGGGATTCTTACAAAAAGATGAAAACCAAGAGTGGGAACTGTTCGAGGATCTGGCCGAAAAGACCATCCAATGGGAATCCACCCCAGAAAAACTTAGGAACTCGAACCCCATCTCTTCATTCGACAGATTCATCAGTTACTGTTGAAACTAAAAATTTCAGCCTAATGAGAAGATTGGAAGCTCTAGAAACAAAAGAGCAAGCCCATGTAAACACCAAATCAGTCCGATTCAAGTAATAAATTCACGGTGCACACGTAGTCAAGACCCAAACTACTTCAAAGAGTGTCCTGTCTTTTTGGCCCAACAACTTTTGCCAGAGTAGAAGAACGTGTCATTCTCAAGACCCCAGAACAATCCATTTTCGCAAACATACAATTCTAGATAGAAAAATCATCTAAATTTCTCTTGGAATCAGAATAATCATGAACATCACAAGCTAAACTTCCCACTATAATTTCCAACTCAAATAAATTTTCAGAATCAGGGCCACACCATTCCTACCAAAATCCTCAAATTGACAAAAGATTGACTGATTTAGAAAGGAATACGGAAAACTTGATCAAATCTCAGACTTCATCCATGCAACCTATAGAACAAACACTGAACACACACTCAAGCAATTACTAGGATAAAAGTTCAGCTGGGATAGCTGGCAAATACCCTCGTTGAAAGACCAAAGGGAACTTTGCTCAGCTAGTCATTGCCCAATCCAAGAACCAAGTCCATGTAGCCCAGGAATAATAGATAGATCAATGCAATGTCATTCACACTCTCTGCCTAGGAAAACGTGTCGATAGTCAAGTGTCAACGCTCCCTAAACCCATCCAAGCTCAAATTGGACCAAGTCAAGCTTCAACCTCCTCAAACTCTAAGTCTTTGACTCAAAATGAATCTGAACACAATAAGCTATCTAAACAAAATCATAAGCCTCAAGCTCCATATCTGAATATGCTTAAGAACAACAGACCCATGGCACAAATGGAGAAAATACTTGAATTTTTCAAACAAGTAAAAATCAATGTGCCTCTTCTTGATGCCATCTGACAAATCCCCTATGCAAAGTTTTTGAAAGACATGTGTACCAAGAAGAGAAAAAACTAAGGTGCCTAAAAATGTCTTCCTTGCCACAAATATAAGTGAACTCTTATCTGGCCTAATTTTTGCCAAATAAGGACCCAAGTTGTCCTACCATTGCTTGCACAATAGGACAGACAGAGATTAATTGGGCACTCCTGAAGTTGAAAGCTTGCATCAACCTGCTCTCATGCTCAGTGTATCAACAACTTAGGTTGGGAAAGCTAAGCCCAACCCAACTCACAATCCAACTAGCTGACCGTTCAGACAAGGTTCCCAAGGGGAAATTACTGTTGTTCTAATACAGGTTGGGGATTTCATATATCCAGTCAATTTCATTGTTCTCCACCAGTATCGAACCCCAGATTACAAACTCCAGGAATTCTTGGACGCCCGTTTGTTACCACAGCCAATGCCATCATCAACTATAGGAATGGATCTATGAGGTTAATATTTTGAGATATGACAAAGAAAGTCAACATCTTCAATTTCAAAAAATAGCTCAGAGATTTAAATGATCAAACTTTTGAGCTGAATCTGATTTAAGATTCAACCAATGAATAGTTTGAACTTGAATCAGAGAATGGAAGTGAAGTAAAAAATTCAAACGCCAAGCATGACCCAAAAATCTAATCTTTCACTCAACTGAATGTTTTGACCGACCGTCTCAATTACGCTCACTTAGGTAGAAATGAGATTTTTTTTTCAAACACAACATTGTCCAGACTTACAAATCAAGAAAAGAACCTTCCTAGAAGTTATAGGGAACAAGCAGTCTTACCATAACTATCAAGAGTTTGAGTCCATTCCTTGTTAAGCATCACATCCAGTTTAGAAAAGAGGCAACATAAAGGCAGGACCCAAAATGTAGTATGAACTCCATCTGCAAAAATTTGTCTATTTCGGGATCCTGAAGCTATTGGATCTGCGATAATTTATCCTATATCTGATAGCCTGAGGAGGAGCTCAGACAATGCGGGTCTAAGAAAAACTGATTTGGCTATCCCAACCCGAATCCCCACTAAGGTTCGCGTTAGGATAGACCACCAAAACTTGGATTCAGCCGTACATAAGGATCAAGTCCCTCTTCCTTTTCTGGATCGAATGCCTGAAAACTCTGCTTACCACAAGAATTGTTGTATAAGGGGAAAATGTGTGAGAAGTAATCAAATTCTGAAAATACACAAGAACACATTTGCTTGTCCATTTGGGACCTGTGCACACTGTTGAATACTCGTGGGGTTGTACAAAACCCTTGCAACATTTCACTGTTGCATGCCCTGTCCTTTTCCCAAAAAGATAAAACATTTCTTTAAGATTTTTCAACATCCAAGAGAAATTGCCTGACCAAAATTGTCACCATTCAGAACTTGTGTGGAAACACGGGACAATGTCACACTTCCCAGGCCTAGCTTCTCCTGAATAAAATAAAAAATAAAACAACAACAACTAAGCCATTTGTCCCAAGTATTTGAGGTAGGCTGCATGAACCAAAAGAGAATAACGACGGATCGGGCACATGGATCAGCCTGAATAAAATAAAAAAATAAGTAAATAAAAAATAAAAAATAAAAAAAAAAAATAAATAATAAATAATAAATAATAAATAAAAATCTATAAATAGAGACAATTTAGAGATTTTAGTAAATCTCTATATTGTTAAGGTGAACTTGCAGAAAACTTAGGGTAAAATGTAAATAACCAATCCCTTTTTATAAAACCCCTCTCTTCTCTTCTCTCAGTCCCAAAATGAAAAAACAAAACCCTAGATCTAGAGAGAGGAGAGCGGCACCCGAGACTCAGTTTCCTGCCTCTGCTGCGCCTGAACTGTCGCGGATCCGCCGCCATAGCTGCGTAACCGCGTTAATCTTGTGGCATCTGTGTCGTCATCTCCTGCTGTAGACGTGATTCTAGCTGATCTAGCCTCTATTGTTCCTAATCATCTCTCTCAACATCTGGACTGTGTGAGGCAGTCTTTGATTGAGGCGAAACCTGTACATAAAAACAGAATTTAGAAATTAAGATTAAGATGTGCTAAGATTCTTCAATACTACTGCTATATCAAGTGGTTATGCGAGTCATGATCCACAAAGAGGAAAAGCAATGAAGTGTTTCGGTATTCTTGTTTAGCTTACAAGCTTTTGTTAAATCGAGAAACGATAAAAGAAAAAAGTAAAATTATATCGGTGTCACTCTCGACACAATTCTTCCTCTCTTACTCTCATGAATTTCTCTCTAATTTTAGCTATAGAAGGAACAGAGAATTACATTAAAAAGAAAAAAAAAACCTAAGTTAAACTAGAAACAAAAATCTAAACCTAGCTCTCTGCCAGTGGTGTTGTCTGCCTTCTGAATTTATAATATTTATAGCTGAAATGGATAGGGGAGGAGTACGAAGATAGGGGAGCAAATGCTCCCCCAACAACCATAACTAAGCCGCGGATCTGCGGCTTTTGCCACGGAGATCTGGCCAATTGGCCAGATCCATGGGTGCAAGGTCTTTCTATCTCTGATACACTTTGATCTTCAGTGATTTTTCAGTTTGAGTTCTGAATTTGGTGATATCTCCGTTGATCTTCAAGCTAACCAAATAGATTTGTATAAATTCGATTTTAACTGATATTTATTTGATATAACCTTTTCTCCCTTCAAAAATAATTAGCTGCACAATTTAGATATTAAGACAAGTTAATAGCAGAGTTTATTGCATAATAAATGCGGGAATGTAATAATAAATTGTGCAATATACGTATACAATCATATCCCCACACCAATCTTTTGCTCATCCTCGAGAAAAATAAATTAAAAGAAAAATAAGCTAAGCTAATCTAACTTACTTTCGTAGAAACCACGATTGTACTTAGTACGTGCAACAATCCGTTAAACCTCTAACCTCTAGAGGACGAGTTTCATTTCGTGAGGATTTTCAGCGAGTTACATCCACAAAATCTATAAAAGAAAGAAAAACAAAGTGTTAGTATTTTCAAAAACGTTTCTTTGAAAAAGAGAGAAAATATTTGAAGTATTCTTCCAAAAATCAAGTAATTTATAAGTCATAGGGTTACCACATTATTCATGCATAAACTTAGTCTCCATGCATGAACTTGTTATAAATCAAGGTAAGGATCAAAACTATATTTCTCACCTAGTCTTTCAGTTTTTCCTAAATCATATGCAATTTTGTGACCGTGAATATATGACTCAGGATTCTTAAAGTCTAATGCCTTATTTTACATATTTTGACTATAATTCTCTTAGTTTTGTTAGGCTTTCTAATTCGCCCATGTAATGAGCCTTAGGTCGGTGACTTCTATGAAAGTACACCTAGAGGGAGGTAAATAGGTATAATGCTAATCTAATAACAAATAATGTGAAATTAAAAACTTTTACACTAACAAAATAGATATCCAAAGAGTGAAGTTGAATTTCCGGTGAAGGGATCTAGAATTTCTCCTCAAGATTCCTCTAGATTAAGAGTTGAGGTACTTTAATAGCTCTCTTGGAATGATGAAAGTGTAAGCACAATATGAACAATAATAGCAATGTGAGATATAAAAAGAGTACAGTTTAGGGAGATAGTCAAACGCAAACACAAGGATATATTTCGAGGTTCGAGCACCAAGCTTTACGCCCCTGCCTTCACCACGTGAAGGATTTCTATTATCTCTACCAAGAACGTCCACAAAGGATACATACCCAATCTTCTACACAAGAGAAGGCACAAATTCAAGGCACAAAGCAATTACCTTTACACAAGAGGGAAGGCATAAAGCCAAATCATAAAGCAAAAGAGAATAGTTACAACACTTGGTGATCACAAAGACCACAAATAACACCTCTCACAATAAAAGATTCTAGAGGATAGATTTTGCAATGAATAACTCAAGCTTGCAATAAAACAAAGATTTTTTAAATGAAAACACAAAAGAAATACTTGGGAAAACTTCTTGAATGATATAAAAATTTTAAACTTGAAACTAGAAATTTTCAAAACTTGTTTTCTTTGATTTTCCAAAACTTTTGAAACCAAATAGAGATGTGGATTTTGAACTTCAAAAACTCTTTAAAAACTTAGATTAAAAACTCTGTAGAATGTAAGAAATATTGCTCTTTAAAAACCTCTTCAAAACTCACTCAAAAGCCCCATGTATATAACCTCAAGAAAAACTAGCTATTAGGGTCAAAAAAGTGCCAGAAATGGCATGTTTGTAGACCGTCTGGTCGACTGTCCAATGGTCAAATTTCTAACCGTTGGAGCCTGGCAGACGACCGGTCAGTCGATCGACCAGAAACCAGTTTGTGCAACTTTGAGCACAGTTTTGAGGTCTGAAACCTTCAAATTTTGAAATAAGAATTTGTAGATATTTTAGTCTTCTTTCTAATGCAACTTAAATCAAATTAATATGATATTAGAGTAAACTGTTATGATCAAAATACTGAAAGGTATTAAACTAGAAAACTATAAAATGTTTTCAGAACAGAAACTAATTTCAAATTAGTATTTGACATCTTTAACTTTTGAATCAAAAAATAATCATTGAATAAGAAATGTTGTTATTGAAGTTAGCTATGTAATGCAATTTGAATCTTTTTGATTGAATATAAGAATAAAAAGTTATGATTAAAATATTGAAAGGGTATGTGCTCTTTTTTTTATTTCTTTTTATTTCTGATTTTTGAATCAACCCTCTTCTTTATTTGTTTCCTTTGAAAATATACCTAGAGGGGGGGGGGGGGGGGTGAATAGGTGTGCAAGCTAATCTAATGATAATGATAAGGAATTAAAAGCTATTTAAGCAAACTAATGCTATTAAGTAAAACACACAAGGTATAACACAAGAGTGTAGTCGAATTTCCGGTGAAGGGTTCTGGACTATCTCCTCAGGATTCCTCTAAATTAAGAGTTGAGGTGCCACTATGACTCTCTTAGTTGAATACAAGTATGAACAAACAATCCCAAATATATATATCAATAGAGCACATGATATATCAAGCATATAATGAGATAGCAATATAAGCATGTAAGATAAATAAACACAAGTGAGTGAGAGAGAGCAATCACAAAAATGAGAGAATTGTTTCGAGCTTCGAGCACCCTTGCTCTACGTCCCCGCCTTCAACACTATAAAGGATTTTCACTAAAAACGATCCCACTGGATCACTCGGTGCCACAACACCTACAACGAGTTCACACTAGAACTCCAGACCCACAAGTCTCTCACTTGTTCCCGCAAGAACAAACACACACAAGCACACTAGCTTGCCGAGGCCGCACCTCGTACAACACCTCTGACCACACGTTGGAACACTTGGTGATCACTTCACTTGATCACCACAAAACACTCTTCACCGAGGCCACAACCTCTACAACTCTTCACAATATAAGGATGTAAACTTGTGATCACTTCTCTTGATCACAAAAATAACTCTCACAACAAAGCTTCTATAAGATGGATATGATAATGAAAAGTTCAAGTATGTGTGAGAAAAATTAAGATAGAGTTATGATGAAAAACTCAAGAAATCACTTTCGAAAACACTCTTGAAAACTCTCTTTTTGATATGAAAGTATTAGCCCTAAAACAAATGGAGAAAACCTTTACAAGAGATGAAAAAAACTGGCTTTGAAACTCTCTAAAAATCTTATACAAAACAGCCCAAAACAGCCCCAATTTATAGGCCTAAAAAATATAGCTGTTTGAGCTAACTCAACAGGAAATCCTGCTGTGGGTCGACCGCCCGGTCGACCGGCCAATGGTCAAATTTTTGACCATTGCAGCCTATCGGTCGACCGCCCGGTTGACCGTGCCTAGGCTTTGACCTACCGGTCGACCACCCGGTCGACCGGGGCCAGATCCAGAGAGCACAGCTTTCTGGACGGTCGACCGGGTCGGTCGACCGGCCCACCAGCTAAAATAGCTGTGCACATCGGTCGATCGCCTGGTCGACCGGCAAAAAGCCTGGTTAGACATTTTGGGTATTAAAACTTGGTTTTATAAATCTTTATAAATTCCTATAAAATCACATAAAATCTACAATAATAGGTTCATTGAAATACTTTGATGTTCAAACATGTTTGATTAAAAATCAATGCATATTACAAACATTTTGAACCATTTTTGTAATATAGAAATTTTGCCTTAAAAAAAATCTGTATTTTTCAAAATCAATCTTCAAATTGGAATATGATTTTTTCAAAACTTCTTCAAATACAAAAACAAGATATTTTAAACAATTTTGAAGCTTGGTGTGTATGGATATGATCCAATATACATATAAGATGAAATATCAATATTTTTGATAATAAGCTCTAAAATCAATTTTGATAAATACAAAACTCAAACACATGATATAGAAACACCAAATAAGTTTTTTCTAAACATTTGAACTAACAATGTGTGTGGATGAGATCCAAAATACATATAAACCATATAAACTCATTTTGATGAACTCTATTCATGAAACATAAAGATATATATTTTGAAGCTCAAAATCAAAACGGTATTTTCTAAAATCAAAACTATTTTATGAAAAATGTTTATGTGTGTGTGTGTGCGCGTGTGTATTAGCTTGAGCAATCTACAACTAATATATCCTTTACATTTTATCTAAAATACAACATCTTAACACTTACAAAACTAGACTCAAGTCTTCTTGAAAAACTTCTCTTGAAAATCTTCTTCTCCATCTTGACTTGGTCCAAACCTTGATCCGATGAGTTAGACTCCTCTTGAGTACTTGATGCGTGAGCTCTTGAATCAACACGTGCTAGCTTCAAAACTTGACTTCGAATCTTTTATTGAGCTAAACGCCAACTAAGATCATGATCAAATATATGTAACTATATAAACACAAGATCATTAGTACTATAACTACATGAGTTAATCATCATCAAAACTAGAGTGATAGGCTTTTGGGCCAACAATCTCCCCTTTTTTGATGATGACAAAAATCAAGGAGTTATATATGCATGGATTAAAGATAATCTTCATAGAAGCTCCCACTTAACTCATGCATGGCAATAAACAATAAGGATATTCAATAAAAGCTCATAAACTAAACAAAAACATATATGCATAAATAAAGATAAAAACATGCATATATAAACTCTCAAAATTCTTTTCCCCTTTTTGTCAATTCATCAACAAAGGGATGAGGACAATCAAAGTATATGCGATACACATTCATGAAGAGGAGAGACGTAAAGTTAGCTCCCTCTGCATACATGCATTATATGGAGAAGGGATGATTAAACCCTAACCCACATAAAGCAAATTATACAATGTATAAGTGGAGATGTTAAGCTCCCCCTACACACATGTATCACGCAAAGAAGAGAGGTCAAGCTCATCAATGTGAGATACACTCAACATGAATATATATATATATATATATATATATATATATATATATATATATATATATATATATATATATATATATATATATATATATATATATATATATATAGAAAAGATGTTAAGCTCCCCTTGCATACATGCAATACATATTAACAAATTTTAAAATAAAATTTTGAAATCACTTTTTGAAACAAATTTTTGAAATCTCTTAAGTCAACGAAACAAATTTTGATATCAATGAAATTAAATAGTAGTTGACAAAACAAAAGTTGATACTACTTATTTAAAAAAAAATTAAGATACCAATAATAGATTTTGATACCAATTGAAGGTGAAATATGAAATATATTTTGAGATCAAATAAACCAATTGAAATACCAATTGAAATCAATGTATAAGCTTGTAATGATATCAATTAACATTTGGAATAAAGTCAAGCTTACCATAAACATAATTTGTGCTTTAAGAATGTAAAGATATTGTAAAATAAGCACAATCAAATTATATATATGTATGTATGAGATTGTAAATACCAATTAAAATTGATACCATTTAAAATTTGAAGCATACATATATAAGAAATAAATATGAGTATACAAACATAAAATTCCTTAAAGATCAAGTGTATAACTCATACCTACCACCCTTTTCATGCACATGATAAAAGATATTCAATAAGGGTATACAAGGCATAGTCACCCAACCATCTGCCCTTTAAGAGTAGAAGTTTTCAAAAATAAAATTTAAAAATAGTTATAAATTGAAAACACTACCAAATGAAGAATAAGTAACTAGTTTAAAGTAATTTTTGAAAAACTAGTTAAAGATCCTTAAAACATGAAAATAAATCATATATCCCATAAAACATGCGTTTTACACAAAAGTTGACATTCGAAATCTATAAAGCTCATAAATACTCATGAAAACAAAATCATGAGTAAACAACAAAATGAGAGTGTACAAGAATTATGTGAATAGCATATTCATGAAAATAATCAATAAATCTTAAATATCATAAAAATTTTTCAATTAAACAAACTTCAAGTTATATGTATGTTCTATCAAAACTAAGAATATACATACATATCCCAAATACAAACGAGTCTATAATAGAATTTGCATGAAGGCAAGAGACTCAAGGGTATACATGTATATTTATTAGTTTTATACAAAAATAACATATACATGAAGCAAAACATGTACCATAATAGGGAAAATAAGTATAAATGAAATAATCTTCAAAACTAGGTTATACATGTACATGTAATGAGTACAAATGAGCATTGAAGTACAAACATATAATAATCAAGTGTATCTCACTACTTGTACAAGTATATACACAAGTTTTAATGAAAAATACATATAAACAAGTATTCACCACATGAAGTACAAAATACGAGCATAAAACCAAAACATGCTAAAAATTATCAAATGTAAAAGCATGTAACTAAATGGGAGTTAGAGATAGTCACCAAAATCAATAGGGCTAATTTTTAGGTCTCCAAACTATGGTGGTCCTCCCACCAAACTTTCTTAATAGCGATGCATTAACAGGATATCTCCATTTAGCTCCATATGCATCCACCACCAAGGCACCATACCTCTCACGTCATGTGAGAGCCCACACCTACATCAAACACAAGTGGTGAGGATTTTGGTACCCATTTCTTTTTGGGTCCACGAGGGTTAGTATTATAAGGAATCAAAACATCATTATTTGCAAAATTTATAGATTTTAATCTATCAAAGCAAAATCTTGTAAGATGGCCTTTGCGATCGCAATGTGTACATTTATACACTCTAGTATGCATATGAGAATGAGTGTGATCATGATGTGCATAGTGTGCATATGTATACCGTGGGTTATGTGCATGAACATGTGGATCTTGTTTCTTTTGAAACAAGGTTTCCAATTTAGAATGATTAAATGCACAATTGCTCAAAGTTGAGCTCAAACAACTAATTCTATTTTTCAAAACATGAATCTCATTTTTAACAATAGTAGCATGAAAAATATGGCAAAGATCATTATTAGCATGGCAAGAATGAGAATCAGCAATCTTTTTATTTTTAGAAATGTTTTCTTTTTCTTTTGAAATAATTTTTCTTTTCAAAGAGTTATTTTCTTCCAAAACAATCTCTTTTTCTTTTTTCACTACAATAATCTTATTTTTTAAAGAATTATTTCCTTCACAAATATCATTTAATCTTGAAGACAAGGAAATATTCTCCTTTTTCAAAAAGTCATTTTGTTTTGAAATAATTTCAAATTTATTTTTAAAAGAATCTTTTTCTTTCTTCAACAATTCATATTTTTCAAGAAATTTTTGACAAAAAGATACAAGCTCATCATAGGGCATGTCAATATCTTCTTCTATCTCAGATTCTGAATTTACCTCAAGGGGGTCATCCCCTTTGACCATGTAGCATATGTTGGAAGCCTCACTTCCATCTTCCGAGTCGCTCCCCATATAATATTGCTTTTGTTCACCAAGGGATATAAGTGTGTTCCATACTACAAAAGCCGAATCAAGGTTAGAAACCCTACATAAAAAATCATCATTTAGGGTACTCTTTAAAGCATGAAGGGCTTTTGTGTTAGCCTCAAGGTGTTTGTCATTTAAACAATATGAATTTTTAATAGTGGCAAGATAAACATGAATCCTAGGGCTTTTAGGTTCATGGATATCTTAACTTTACAAGTTTGGATGTTAAGAATGTCAAACATAGGAGGTGTCATGAAATCCATATATGTGTGTTCAAAAATAGTGATTAGCTAAGGGGCTGTTTGTTTCGCCGTAAAAGGCGTAAAAGTCCATAATTCGTAAATGACTTACAACTCAATTACAATTACGGCGTTTGTTTGGACCGTAATTCATAAAAGACTTACGCAACTCAACTATCACTTACTTGTAGCCCAATCACCACTCACTTACAGCCCAGTTACAGTTAATTTTGTGGTCATGCAAATTTGTATTATTTTTTATGTTAATATTAAAAAATTTTAATATTTAGCATTTTTAATATTTATTTGTAATATTAAAACTTTTTAAATCACCAAATAGTTAATTTTGTGGTCAACTTTTTCACTTACAACTTACATATTATGACAACCAAATACCGTAAAATACAATACATTTTCCCACTTACAACTTTATATTACCAACCAAACACCGTAAAACTTACATACATGTAACTCATTTACAACTGTAAAAGACTTTACCAATTACGACTTACGAATTACGGCCAATTACGACAACCAAACAGGCCCTAAAATGAGGATCTTTAACTCTAGGTTGTTGACCCAAATCAAGAGCACCAAGCTCTGATACCAATTGAAAATACACCTAGAGGGGGGTGAATAGGTGTACAAGCTAATCTAATGATAATGATGCAGAATTAAAAACTATTTAAGCAAACTAATGCTATTAAGCAAAACACACAAGATATAACACAAGAGTGTAGCCAAATTCCCGGTGAAGGGTTTTGGACTATCTCCTCAGGATTCCTCTAGATTAAGAGCTGAGGTGCCACTATGGCTCTCTTGGTTGAATACAAGTGTGAACAAATAATCCAAAGCCTATATCAATAGAGCACAAGATATATCAAGCATATAATAAGATAAGCAATATGAGCATGCAAGATAAATAAACACAAGTGAGAGAGAGAGCAATCAGAAACATGGGAGAATTGTTTCGAGGTTCGAGCACCCTTGCTCTACATCTCCGCCTTCAATACTATGAAGGATTTCCACTAAAAATGATCCCACTGGATCACTAGGTACCGCGACACCTACAACGAGCTCACACTAAAACTCCGGACCCGCAAGTCCCTCACTTGTTCCTGCAAGAACAAACACACGCAAGCACACTAGCTTGCCGAGGTCGCACCACTTACAACACCTCCAACCACACGTCGAAACACTTGGTGATCACTTCACTTGATCACCACCAAACACTCTTCACTGAGGCTACAACCTCTACAACTCTTCACAATACAAGGATGTAAACTTGTGATCGCTTCTCTTGATCACAAAAATAACTCCTACAACAAAGCTCCGATAGGATGGATATGGCAATGGAAAGCTTAAGTATGTGTGAGAAAAACTAGGATAGAGTTGTGGTTAAAAACTCAAGAAATCACTTTTGAAAAACTCTTGAAAACTCTCCTTTTGATATGGAAGTATTAGCCCTAAAACAAGTGGAGAAAACCTCTACAAGAGATGGAGAAAACTGGCTTTGAAATTCTCAAAAAATCTTACACAAAACAATCCAAAACAGCCCCAATTTATAGGCCTAAAAAATATAGCCGTTGGAGCCAACTCAGCAGGAAATCCTGTCACCCGGTCGATCGGCCAAAGGTTAAATTTTTGACCGTTGCAGCCTGTCCACCGCCCGGTCAACCGGTGCCTAGGCTTTGACCTACCGGTCGACCGCCCAGTCGACCGGGGCCAGATCCAGAGAGCACAGCTCTCTGGACGGTCGACCGAGCCACCAGCCAAAATAGCTATGCACGTCTATGCACATCGGTCGACCGCCCGATCGACCGACTTCTGTATCGGTCGACCAGCTGGTTGACCAGCAGAAGGCCTGGTCAGACATTTTTGGGTATTAAAATTTGGTTTTATAAATCTTTACAAATTCTCATAAAATCACGTAAACTCTACAAAAATAGGTTCATTGAAATACTTTGATGTACAAACATATTTAATCAAAATTCAATATATATTACAAACATTTTGAACCATTTTTGTAATATAAAAATTTTGCCTTAAATAAAAATCTGTATTTTTCGAAATCAATTTTCAAATTGGAAAACGATTTTTTCAAAACTTTTCCAAATACAAAAATAAGATATTTAAACACTTTTGAAGCTTGGTGTTTATGGATATGATCCAATACACATATAAGATGAAATATCAATATTTTTGACAATAAGCTCTAAAATCGGTTTTGATAAATACAAAACTCAAACACATGATATAGAAACACCAAATAAGTTTTTTCTAAACATTTGAACCAACAATGTGTGTGTGGATGAAATTCAAAACACATATAAACCATATAAACTTATTTTGATGAACTCTATTTATGAAACATAAAGATATATATATTTTGAAGCTCAAAAATCAAAACGATATTTTTCAAAATCAAAACTATTTTTTGAAAACACATATAAATTTTATGTGTGTGCGTGTGTGCGTATTAGCTTGAGCAATTCACAACTAATCTATCCTTTATATTTTATCTAAAACACAACATCTTAACACTTACAAAACTAGACTCAAGTCTTCTTGAAAATCTTCTCTTGAAAATCTTTTTCTCCATCTTGACTTGGTCCAAACCTTGATCCAATGAGTTAGACTCCTCTTGAGTACTTGAGGCGCGAGCTCTTGAATCAACACGTGCTAGCTTCAAAACTTGACTTTGAATCTTTTATTGAAGCTAAACACCAACTAAGATCTTGATCAAATATCTGTAACTATATAAACACAAGATCATTAGTACTATAACTATATAAGTTAATCATCATAAAAACTAGAGTGATGGGCTTTTGGGCCAACATCCTTTTCTTTTGCAAATAAAGCAACAAAAATACCACCATCTCTTCTTCTACCATCTCCTTTTTAGATTAACTTAATATCTATATTTTTTTTTATAAAACTGAGAAAATAAGTATTAACTAGTTTTGATAAATTAAAAGAAAGAAACTTACACAAAACTTACATCGCTGTCCCTCCTTGTGGATCACGACCCGCATAATCACTTGCTATAGTGATAGTATTGAGGACCTGACACTGTTATAAAAGTTTGTATTTTTCTGTGCAGGTTGGGCTCGATCATAAATTTTATTTATATATAAATGCAGAAATGTGACACATACGATATAAAAACATATAATGCACGTGTATGATCAACAATATCCCCTTTTATCTTCAAGCAACCAAATAGATCCATAAAAATCTGATTTAACTGATTTTTATTTAGTATTATCTTCTCTCCCTTCATTAATCAAATCATGCATAAATTAGACATTAAGAAAAGGTGATTAGCATATTTATTACAAGATGGATGTAAGAATTTGATAATAAATATGCAATTTGTGTGTCCAATCACACCCCCACCTATCTATTGCTCGTCCTCAAGCAAATTAAAGAAAGATAGAGCCAACCTAATCTAACCCATTTTTGTAGGAATCATGATAGCACTTAGCATATGCAACAAGCTGTTAAACCTCTAGGTTATCCCTAGAGAATGAATTTTGTCTCGTAAGGATTTTCAGTAGATTACACCCACAAAATCCATGAAGAAAGAGAAACAAAGTGTTAGTATTTTGAAAAATCATTTTGAAAAAAAGAGAAAATATTTGAACTATTTTTGTAAGAATAAAGCAATTTATATGTTATGTGAAAATCAAACTCTTCATTCTTAAACTTAATCTCTATTCAAAAACTTGTTATCAAGGAAGGTAAGGAGTCAAACTGTATTTCTCATCTAATCTATTATTTTACTCTAAGTCATATGCGCCTTCATGACCGTGAAAATTTGACTCGGGGTTCTTCAACTCTAGCTCTTATGCCTTATTTTTATAAATTTTTGGTGGTACTATCCCTTAGTTCTATTAGGCTTTCTAATCTGCTCATGTAATGAGCCTTTAGTCGGTGACTCCTAAACTGAACGGTCTTAGGGCATCGGGTGAGAAAATACCCCAAGGACTTAAGGACTCAAGCAAATAAGGCCACAAAACTAAGGATTTTATAGGTAAAACTGGGCACCAGGGTACATGAACAGAGCCACGCGTCAGATCCTGGCGCGCGGCTCCACACCAGAGCCGCGGAAACTCTGCCCCGCGGCTGTACCAAGGCGACGGGTGCAGCGCCGCCTGTTAGCGCTGCCCGCTTGTCCCCCTGTCGGCTGCATGTTTCGGTTTCTAATTTTGGACCCCTGGTTTTGACGAAACCACTCTCCAAGGTCAATGATTATCTTTATAATCTTTTAATCACCAATTAAATGGTGATTTTGGGTCTTTTTCTTCATTTCATACCATGGACCTAGAAACATACAAGAGAGGTATTATTAGCAGGATTTAATATTAAATAAATGTGAAGATGTGGTATGAAATATGCAGTTATAGAGACTAATCACACCCTCACACTTATCTTTTTGCTCGTCCCGAGCAAAACAAAAAAATTAAGGAAATTATTACACCACTTTCACAGGTGACGCGATTACACTGAGCATGTGCAGCAAGCCATTAAACCTTTAGAGGAGGAGTTTTGTCTCCTGAGGATTTTCAACGGATTACACCCACAAAATCCATAACAAAAGAAATCAAATGTCAATATTTTTGAAAACACATTTTGAAATAGAGAAAAGTGTTAAAGTATTTTTGTGAAAATATAAGTGATCCAAGGTCAGATGTTAACCAGAAATTATTCTTCCTTAAACTGAGTCCAAATGCATTATAAATTAAATGTAAGAATTTAAAATTGAATCGATGCTTTGATCTTTCATAAAACTCTTAGAAAAATTTGTACTTTGTGAACTGTGAAGATTTTTTGGATATCGACTCAAACTTTCATGCCATTGATTTGTGTATATTTATTTTTTTCTTTTTTTCTTCCCTTAGTTTCATTAGGCTTTCTTATTTACCCGGATAGTGAGCCTTTAGCCGGTGACTCCCAAACCAGATGATCTTAGGGCACCAGATGAGAAAATATCCCTCGGACTTAAGGACTCGAGTAAATAAGGCCACAAAACTATAGGGGATTATTTTGATTTGTCTATCTTTTTAGGCATGAATAATTAATGAATAATCATGCTTCCTGAGGCATAATTACCCAGCTTCAATAAGTACTTTTTTTTATCATTACCATTTTTTAATATATTTTTTATGGCATTATCAGTCTTTTTTTCAATCCCAAAAAATTGTGTAAGTGTGAAGTGCATAAATATAAGGCAAAAAATTCTGGATCAAATTATCTTTCCAATCTTACTTTCTTATTCTAAAATTTAAAAAAAATCTATTATTTTGACTCAATTTAAAATTTCATAATTTTAGGTATTTCAATTCCTAAGATAATCTTAATTTTCTTAAAAATAAATCAAAACTATTTTTCGTGTTTCAAAAAGTTTTGTAAAAAGAAAAGAAAAAGTTTTAAGAAAAGAAAAAAGTTTTTATACAAAAGAAAATTGTAAAAAGTTCCTAAAAAGAAGTGTAATAGAAAGAAAATGTAAAATTAACTATGTTAGTAAACCCTCCCCCACACTTATCTCATGCATTGCCCTCAATGCATCGTGAATGTGTATATACATGAAATAAATGGGAAGGGAAGAAAAATTACCTCATGGTGGTGGCTCCGGTGGTGTCTAATTGGTCCACGAAATGTGGCCCAATTCAAAAATTGTGGATCATCCAGAAACCCACCAGTGACCTCTCTAATATGACCCAGTAAAAGAATGATTGAGTGAATGGTTTTATTTAAAAAATTATCCCCATCTAATTTTCAATTTTTAAAAATAATTACTCAGTCATTTTCTTCAACATCCTACAATGAAGTGTGATTTTGGGAGATGATTGATTTGGACTCAAATGGAACAGGAATACAAATCGATATCGACTCGAAAATTTGACTCATATCAAGTCGAGACTCAAAAGTGAGTCAAAATTGGTTCAAAAATGGGGTCCAAACTAAAGAATTGATGTTCACACACTTTCTCTATCACTGAAGCGTGATCATAAGATATTAGTGATTCAATTTCACAGTGTACTGGTACAGGATCCAATGTTAACTCCAGAATAGAGAAAAATTTGATAAAGATACCGGAGTCATTATTGAATCAAAGAGTGAAATGGAGTCACCAACTTGAGATTTAGGATCACTTTCAAGCTCAAGTTCAATTTCAAAAAAAGGATAACTTGCTAAAATGTCAAGGTGGTTCTCAAAATTTTGGATAAGTTCAAAAGGATGTAAGGAAATTGAATCTTGATTTTCGTCCACGGAAGGAATGTGAATGGGTGAAAATGATCGATTCAGTTTCTGGAATTATAGGAATCAAAACTGGCTCAAGAACATCACTTAGTTTAGGTAACACTACAGGAGTCAATATTGGTTCAAGGATTGAACTTGAATTGTTAAATTGAAACTCCGGTTCACATTCATCTTCAAGTTCAATTTCAGAAAATGGATAACTTATCAAACTATCAAGAGGTTAATATTGGTCAAGTTCAGGTTGGTATGATGAAATTGAAGCTAGATTTCCAAATGACATGATTCGTGAGTCGTATGAACATCTGGTGGATATGCGAAGTCAATCGTATCTTGCATTATGCGTTCGGTCTCTTGCACGAATTCTATAGTTTTTTCCCACAATGATTTTCCTTTGAGTCGTTCTGAAAAAGAACTACATGAATTTTGAAAATTTTGTGGACATGATGAGGCTACCATTTTTTCAAATTGTTTTTGGGCCTCTATCACTTCTTCCAAACTCTTTTTCAATAATGATTTTTCTTCAATTGATGGTTCAGGAAAAGGAGTATATGTATCAAAATTGAAAAATGGATACTGTGAAAGTTATGGACAAGATGGTTGAAAATTTAACTCAGGGTAGGTGAATCCCCATTGACTCTGTGAAGAGTTGAAATATATTGAAAATTGTGGTCATAAGATTGGTTGTATAGGTCGTATTGAGTCGAATAATCTCAATCCGGCCTACATGATTGGTTCATGTTGTACATATCTGGGTTGAAATTATCCGAGTCAAATGAGGTCGGGGTGAAATATGGATTCATATCATGATTGAAAACATTGTTGTTGTTAAAATTCATTTCATAATTTGCAAAAAAGAAAACAAACAAATAAACAAACAAATAAAGAAAAAGAAAAAGAAAAAGAAAATAAGCATATGCTAGGGTTGACTTAGACCTAGACGACTCCTAACTGGTTAGACTGTTCACGGGGGTATATTGTCAGAATCTGATCATGAGTTAATCGTCTAGGTAGGGGCAAGATAAGTGGGATCCGTGCCGGAGCAACGAGCCTAATTATGCCAAACCACTATTCTTCGAGGTTTCGCCTCTCAATCCCAACCTTAGACACTGATTTGACAAGAGTAACTTCTAACAACTTTCCCCTTAGGTTAATCTCTTAAATGAGTCCGAGATGTCCCTAGTGGCCAACGTCTAGCAAATTTTATTTAGGCTTGTGTTGTGCGAGTGAGGAGGTGATTTTTGAGCTAAAGAAGAGTAATGACTTCCCCACCTTATGTTGTATTGAGTTTTGCTCTTATGTTCAATTCGTGCAAGTGTGCAATATAGATAAGAATGAACACCCAAAGAGAGTAAATCTCCTACGTATTTGTCCTAACTATATACTATGTAATATGTGCACCTCCGTGAAGATCACAATAACACAAGAATAAAATATAGTATATTAGAATTTAAATTGACACGTGCCTAAGTGCAAATGTCTGAACAGTTTTACAGCATCCAATTTTCATATTTTAGTTCTTAAGTTATTATAGTGTACAGGTAAAATAAACTAGCAACAGAATATATTAATATACAAGAATTTACCCAACCACACAAGAGCAAGTGTGGACTTCTGCAATGCTAAAGAATTTGACCTGCACACCAAAATAGAGAAGAAAAGTTAACAAAAACATGAAATCAAACCGTTCCCATCCCCGACAACGGTGCCAAAATTTGATCAGGGAAAAACCGCGCACAAAAAGTGTATGTTTTGAAATCAATATTGAAAAGTGTGTACTTTGGCTTCCTCGATACTTCCGTTATAGCATAGAGGCTAAATCGGTCGAATTCATAGGGACGGGAGGCGATAGAAGCTTACATGGTATGCTCACGTGTATGTTAAATGTTCTTCAATGTTTGAAAGAATGAAAAGAAAAGAAAACAAAGAATGAAAAGAGAAGTACGGTGAAAACACAGAAGTGAGAACATAGAAGATAAGATATTTGTGGTTTTTGTTTATATTTCTAAAACAAAGTAAAAAGAAAAAAATATATGGCTACTAACTACTAATGGCTCCACTAACCATGCTAACCTCTTAGTGATAGTTGCCTGACATGTATTCTTAGCCATGACTAGTCTTCGGTTCAAGAGCGTTTCAAAGCGTAACCTATATATTAACTCATCAAATCCAAACTCAACAAACTAGTGCAAGCTACACTTAAACCATCGAAACTTAAAAAGAGTAAACATAGAATAAAGTAATGTTAGCTTGTTAGAGAGTTAAGATGTTAGAGTGTTAGAATCCATCATCATGAGCCATCAATGGCTCTTGCAAGAGTAAGACCAAGTAGAGCCTATTAGATTCATGTGAATTATCAAATAAGAAGTTAGCAAGTTAGTAGTTAGTAGTTAATTGCCATGAGAGAAAATTAGCTAAACATGTAAAAGGAGTTAAAGAGAAGAAAACAAGGAGAGATAAAGAGAGCACCTTTCATAAATTGTCACCTTCTATTACAAGCACTCTTGTTTTACAATCATGTACCACTCTCTTTCCTATTACAAGATCTACAAGAAATGAAAAATACAAGGGAGAAAGAAGAAGAACAACTAAACTAAACTACCCTAAACTACAACAAGAGAAAAACCCTAAAAACTAACCTAAATACACATCAAAACTCCTCCTCATGCTCTGGAAATCCCAGGGTATTTATAGGCAAAACTGGGCACTAGGGTATAGGTACGGAGCCACGCATCAAATCCTGGCACGCGACTTCACACCAGAGTCGCGAGCGCCCCCTGCTGCGTGTTGTCTGCTTGTCCCCCTATCGGCTGCATGTCCTGCTTTTTGGTTTTGGGCATCTGGTTTTGACGAAACCACTCTTTAAGGTTAATGACTATCTTTATAAGCTTTTAATCACCAATTTAATGGTGATTTTGGATCTTCTTCTTCATTTCATGCCATGGACCTAGAAACATACACGAGAGATATTATTAGCATAATTTAATATTAAATAAATATGAAGATGTAGTATGAAATATGCAGTTTTAGAGACTAATCAGTACTATCCCTTAGTTCTATTAGGCTTTATAATCTGCTCATGTAATGAGCTTTTAGTCGGTGACTCCCAAATCGGATGGTCTTAGGGCACCAGGTGAGAAAACACCCCAAGGACTTAAGGACTCGAGCAAACAAGGCCACAAAATTAAGGATTTTATAAATTACAAGGACGACTTTTAGGCATGAATACTTATGCTTTATGAGGCACAAATACCTAGCTTAATCAGAGAATTATATATATATATTTCTTTCCTTTTTGTTTTTTTTTATATGGCATAAGAATCTTTGATTTTGAACCCTAAGTGTGTAAGTGTATAAAGTGCATATTTCATCAAGATAAAAATCAAGACTAAATTATTTTTTCAATTTTTCTTCTTAACCCTAAAAATCAAATAAATAATCTTATTTTGACCAAGTATAAGAAATCCTAATTATGATTTTTCTGTTCCTTAAAATTAACTTAATTTATTACAAAAAATAGGTCAAAATATTATTTTTCTTTTCAAAAAGTTTTTAAAAGTAAAGAAAACGTTAAAAAATTTTAATAAAAAGAAAACCTATGTTATATTAGAACCCTCCCCCACGCCTATCTCATGCATTGTCCTCAATGTTTGAATGAATGCATATATGCATGAAAAAAGAAAGGGAATGAAACATGTTACCTCAAGGTGGTGGTTCTGGTGATGGTCGGATTGGGCCAAGCGTTATTGCCCAATCAAGATAATGTGGTGGTTCATGAAACCTGTTTGACTGATTTTTCCTGCACACAAAATATTATATGTTAGTTTTAAGAATAGATGTGCAAGTCTCAGTTCTAATCCGCGGTAGCAGGGCTATGCGGGTCGTGATCCTCAGGGAGGGACTGCGATGGAAGCGTTAAGCAAGTTTCTCTAAAGTTTTTATTTTTATTTGTTAAGTTAGAAAGGAAGTTGAATTTACAATGGGTGGTAGAAAAGAATATGGAGATGAGTTGTATTTAATCTACAAAAAAGAAAAGAAAAGAAAAAGAAAGAAAACTTATCTCTTTAGTCTGCTTGCCGTTTGAACCGTTGCGATGATTTCCCTTTTCTTGGAAGGTGTACAAGCACGGCTTATGGGATCGTCCGCCTTCTTAATCTACTCTACGAAATGAAAAACAAGCTATGAAGACCTGTTCATCGCCATTGGGCCGTCAAGGTTCCTTCTTCGGCTAGGTATTCTCGAAGCAGTTGGATCTCATGGTGGGCAAGACATTAGAGAACAAATAGAAGAAAGTAGATACAAGATTAAAATAAGAATAAAAGAAACTAGAATAATACAAGAATAAAATAAAACAAGCCTTGATTCGATTATTAAACAATGGTGGAAAAATAACACTTACACCGACTGTCACCATCAGTACAAGCAGATCCCTTCCTCCATGAATACATCATCTCCTCTCAGCTTTTACAAAAAGAATAAAAAATATACATAGGTGGAAAGAAAACCTAAAAACCCTAACTTTGACCCTTGGCTCTTCTCTGGACGCTAGACGCTCTGTACGTTGCACTGCAGGAGATATTTATAGGTGCAGAAGGCCGAGGAGTCCTGGATGAACTTGCCCACGAAATCTGGGATTCTAATTCATCCAGAATGCCGCGCTTTTGCCGCGGGTCCGCGGCACTTTAGTGGCTTCTGGCCACGCGCTTTGGCGCGTGGCCTCTCCTGGTTCGTCCATCTGGGCGCCTGCTTCTGGAAGTTCGATCCTGGCTCTAAATATTGGGATATGGATATAACTTGGAAATTAAGTTATCTAGACTTTGTATTCTCCCAATCTCTTTTAAACGAATTTCCTTCTCATCTTTGGCTTTTATGCACATCCTGCAAGAGTTTAGAGTTGGGTAGAATTCTATCCTTCCCTCATCTTTAATAATTGCAACTTTAGCCCTTGTATATTTGCACTTTGACAATTGATATTTGCACTTTGACTCTTGGGCTTCAAATATGGGCTTAGATCTGGGCTTTTGGGCTCTTTAAGCTTTATTTATTGTTAAAATAATAATTCGAGGCCTGCACACAATAAATTACAAATTATTAATAAATGTGCAGAATTAAATGAATAAATATGAAAATGTGATGGTAAATATGATGATAAAAATGCACTTTTCACTACCAATCACACCCCCACACTTATCTTTTTGCTCGTCCTCGAGTAAAAACAAAGAAAAAGAAAAAGTTAATCTAACCTAACTCACTTTCGTAGGAATCACGATTGCACTTAGCACGTGCAACAAGCCGTTAAACCTCTAGGTTACCCTAGAGGACGAGTGTTGTCTCGTGAGGGTTTTCAGCGGATTACACCCACAAAATCCATAAAAAGGAAAATATTTGAATTATTATTGAAGAGACTAAGTAGTCTATCCTGCACACAAAATATTATATGTTAGTTTTAAGAATAGATGTGCAAGTCTCAGTTCTAATCCGCGGTAGCAGGGCTATGCGGGTCGTGATCCTCAGGGAGGGACTGCGATGGAAGCGTTAAGCAAGTTTCTCTAAAGTTTTTATTTTTATTTGTTAAGTTAGAAAGGAAGTGGTATTTACAATGGGTGGTAGAAAAGAATATGGAGATGAGTTGTATTTAATCTACAAAAAAGAAAAGAAAAGAAAAAGAAAGAAAACTTATCTCTTTAGTCTGCTTGCCGTTTGAACCGTTGCGATGATTTCCCTTTTCTTGGAAGGTGTACAAGCACGGCTTATGGGATCGTCCGCCTTCTTAATCTACTCTACGAAATGAAAAACAAGCTATGAAGATCTGTTCATCGCCATTGGGCCGTCAAGGTTCCTTCTTCGGCTAGGTATTCTCGAAGCAGTTGGATCTCATGGTGGGCAAGACATTAGAGAACAAATAGAAGAAAGTAGATACAAGATTAAAATAAGAATAAAAGAAACTAGAATAATACAAGAATAAAATAAAACAAGCCTTGATTCGATTATTAAACAATGGTGGAAAAATAACACTTACACCGACTGTCACCATCAGTACAAGCAGATCCCTTCCTCCATGAATACATCATCTCCTCTCAGCTTTTACAAAAAGAATAAAAAATATACATAGGTGGAAAGAAAACCTAAAAACCCTAACTTTGGCCCTTGGCTCTTCTCTGGACGCTGGACGCTCTGTACGTTGCACTGCAGGAGATATTTATAGGTGCAGAAGGCCGAGGAGTCCTGGATGAACTTGCCCACGAAATCTGGGATTCTAACTCATCCAGAATGCCGCGCTTTTGCCGCGGGTCCGCGGCACTTTAGTGGCTTCTGGCCACGCGCTTTGGCGCGTGGCCTCTCCTGGTTCGTCCATCTGGGCGCCTGCTTCTGGAAGTTCGATCCTGGCTCTAAATATTGGGATATGGATATAACTTGGAAATCAAGTTATCTAGACTTTGTATTCTCCCAATCTCTTTTAAACGAATTTCCTTCTCATCTTTGGCTTTTATGCACATCCTGCAAGAGTTTAGGGTTGGGTAGAATTCTATCCTTCCCTCATCTTTAATAATTGCAACTTTAGCCCTTGTATATTTGCACTTTGACAATTGATATTTGCACTTTGACTCTTGGGCTTCAAATATGGGCTTAGATCTGGGCTTTTGGGCTCTTTAAGCTTTATTTATTGTTAAAATAATAATTCGAGGCCTGCACACAATAAATTACAAATTATTAATAAATGTGCAGAATTAAATGAATAAATATGAAAATGATGGTAAATATGATGATAAAAATGCACTTTTCACTACCAATCAAAACCCACCTTTTATGACCTCTTTCTTATTTACAGTGTTACCACCTCTAGATTGAATAGGATCGTGCAGGATTCTATCATGAAAATTATCCCGGTTACATGACCAATCTTGAAATATCATCTCCGAGTCATTATGGTTTATACCTTGCTTCAATAATAGAATGTGACTTGGTGGAACAGTTGACTTGAGCTGAAGAATGAAAGGTTCATGAATCAATACTAACTAGGGAAAATCAAGTTTAGGTTCGAGAGTCGGTTTTGGTTCAATAGTTGTTCCAAATCAAAGAATTTAAATTCACATTCATTTCCCATCAATGGAATGTGACTATCCAAAATAGGCAATTCAATTTCAAGATCTATAGGCCCGATAATCAATATTAGCTCGGGAAATGGGCCCAAATTGGGTAAGGATACCGGAATTAATATAGATTCAAAAATTAGAACTAAATCACAAAGCTCAGGATCGGGATCGCATTCACATTCAAATTCATTCTCATTGAATGGAAAACTTGTCAATTTGTCAAAAATTTGAGATTGATCAAGTTTAACTTGGTATGATGAAATTGAATCTTGGTTAAGGTCTCCAAGACACCATGATTCTTGGTTCCTATCAAAATGGCTAGGGCAATCCAGAATGATCAAAAATGTGTTAGATAGAGTTTTCTCATTCCTATCTTTAACGATGTCGATTATAGGACTCATTTGTACTTCTAGCCTATCGATAGATTGGGTAAAATCGTTTCTAGACTGATTCAAGTTTTTCATACTCATTTCTAAGCCAGTAGGTTATTCTTCTTGTTGTTGGACTTAGAACATGGAGTAGGGATCTTGGATTTGGAAATTTTGTGAGATGCTCGAGTCTATAAAGATTAGGAATTGACGTGTGGACTCAACGAAGGTTTCAAAAATCTTTTCTAAATCTGATTTTTCTTCTATAGGCTGATCTAGAAAAGGAGTATATATGAAGCTGGATGTTGGTAAGGTTGTTGACCATATGACTCGAGGCAGTTATATCCCCACTGACTCTGTGAAGAGTGGAGATGATGATTGTTCCAGTCTTGTTCATAATATTAAGACTGGGGCATATATTAATTCGGGTAAGACCAATCTGGCATATTTGATTGGTTAGAGTTATGAAATATCGAGTTGATAATATCTGAGTTAAAAGAGGTAGGGAGAAGTAGGATCACTATATGCTTTGGAATAATTGTGATTATAATCCATATCTCCAAGATGTCAAAATAAAAAAATAAACAAACAAATAAGCAAACAAAAAGAAAGAAAAATCTAGCGTAAGTTAGTGTATACCTTAGACCTAAATGACTCATAACTGGTTAGACTATTCATGGGGGATATATTACAGAATCTGATCACACGTTAATTGGCCAGGTAGGGGCAAGATCAGTGGGAGGTATCCGTGCCTAAGCAATAGACATAATTATGCCAAACCACTATTCTTCGAGTTTTGCCTCTCAATCCCCAACCTTTGACACCGATTTGATAAAAGTCAAATCTAATCAACTTTCCCCTTAAGTCAGTTTCCTATTAAGTCCGAGATGTCCTTGGGGCTAACGTCTACTCAGTTTAAATTAATCTTGGTTAGTGAGTGAGGAGATGGCTAAGGAAAGGTAATGACTTCTCACCTTATCTTATTTATAGGACAAACCCTTAATCATTTTCGTGCAAATGTGCAGATATATAGCAAAAACTAAAACTAAAGATAATTAAATCATACAAGAATGTTTCCTATGCTACATGCAATGCACACATACCTTGGCTCCAGCACTCTTCAATAGTAATGTAAATGTAACGAAATAGACAACTGCCCTAAATGCAAAGTCTAAACTATTTTTAGCATTTAAAAATCATCATTTTGTTGTTGAGTTAGTACAGTGTGCAGAATATGTTATACAGGAAAATTAAAAATTGTAGAACCTTAATCTTTAAATATCAAGTAATCTGCAAAAAAATTCTATTAGTAATCCTCCATAATTATTGCGAAAACGCGACAAAAGCCGCGTTTGAGTGACAAAATTGTGGGCTCTGATGTTCTACCTTCTTGGGCAGAGGTACAGAGTAGCAATATATCCACTGCAATACTTAGTTTCCTGAATACGGTCCATGCACACAAAAATAGAGAAGAAAAAAGTTAACCAATTTAGTGAATTAGAAGGAAAAACTTATCGTCCTTCCCTGGCAACGGTGCCAAAATTTGATTGAGTTTTAACCTACACAGAAAATATAGAATTTCAGAAATGAAGAATAGAAGTGCAAAGTTCTCAATGCTACTGTGATAGCAAGTGGCTATGCTGGTTATGATCCACAAGGAGACTTGCGATGGAAGCATGTTGTAAGTTCTCTTTTAGTTCACTTAATATGGTTAAAATTCTTCTTTGTTTTTATAAGAAAAAGGTAAAAAACTATGTTAATTTGAAGAAGAGTGGAAGATAAAGAAAGATGGTGATAGTTGGTGTTAAAAAACTAAGTTGAAAAGGAAAGAAAAAGAATAAAGAAAGAGTTATTGATATGTGTGTTCTACACTAAATAATTAAAAGAAAAAAAAACCTAAAAGTACTTACTTACCTCTTTCAATTTATGACTTATCTTAGACCTATTGCAACAATTTACCTCGGCATGAAGGCGATCAAAGTATGGCATATAGGATCTTCTCCATTCCCATTCTAGACTATGAAATAAAGGAGCAAGCTAAACTAATTTAGGAATGGCTATCCATCACCATAAGTTGTCAATGGCACTTCAAGGGCAAGACAATTTCGAGACTATATGATTCACTTGGATTATCATCAAAACCAGAAAGAAGAAAAGTAAGAGAAGAAGAAGATCATAAAAATATAACTTTAAATTCAATAAAGTAAAATGGAAGAAAAGAAGATTACTTACACTGACGTCACTTTCGGTACAAGCTTTCTCTCATTCTCTCATGAAACTCTTTTCTCCTCTAAGTTATATGAATAAATCAAAAAATTACATAAAGAGAAAAATAAAACCCTAAACTAAACTAAAGTAAAAAACCTAGTCTAAAGTCTATGTCTGCTCAATCATCTCCTTTGCCTTCTAAAGTTGCAGTATTTATAGGAGAAGATGAAGTGGGAAATGCGTGTGGAGATATGGACAAAATCGCTTACCCAACAGAAAAGATCTTCTGATAAGGTTGGAGATAAATTTTTGTTTATCTCTTGATCTTCAGTTGGATTGTATCTTAACTCTCTGAATCTTCTAAATATGCATCTCAATCCTTTAAATATCCTTTTGTATATTGATAGGGTTGCATTTGGACTTCTTAATTTTTCTCAATCTACTTGATTCTTCAAGCTAACCAAATAAATCTTTAAAAATCCAATTTTAACTGGTTTTTATCTGATATTATCTTCTCTGATTTGCTTTGGATTTGGCAATATCCCCTTTTATCTTTAAGCAACCAAATAGATTCATATATATCCAATTTAATGATTTTTATTAGTATTATCGTCTCTCCCTTCATTAATTATATCCTGCATGAATTAGACATTAAGACAAAGTGATTTGCATATTTATTACAAGATGGATGTAAAAATGTAATAATAAATATGCAATTTGTGTGTCCAATCAAAGAGGGAGATGAGGTGGTTGGAGTTTGGTGGTTGGCCGGGCTGGTGTCGTTAGTGTGGGTCTCCAGAGGGGAGAGGGTGCCGACCTGCTGGTGGGGAAGGAAGAGAGAGGAGATATGAGAGAATAGATGAGAGAGAAGGAAAGAGAGTGAGAGAGTGTTAGAGAGAGGGAGTAAGAGTGAGAGAGAGAGAGGGAAGAAAGATGGTTGGAAGGGGCTTAGTCGGCCGGATCTAGGTCGTCAGTCGGCCGACGAGGTGAGGAGGCCAGTTGTGGGTAGAGAAAAAGAAAGGGAATGATGGAGAGGGATAGAGAGATAAGAGATGTAATACCCCATTTTCGGAATACGTACTTAGATACGTGTTCTGATTTTTTGATCACATTTTTTCAATTTTCTTCCCATATTTATTTTTGTTTGTGATTAATGATTTTATTATTTTGTATTGGATCCGGATTCTTGGACTCAGAGTCATCCTGAGTCTGAATCGGGGACCTGATCCCAGTGTACTGCTTGTTTGATCTTTTCGGTAGTCAGATTTGATTAATTTTTGCTTCAAATATAATTTTTCAATATTTTAGATTTTTCATGATTTTCTGTGATGTTTACGAATTATTCTGCAAAATCTTCAAAATCGGTATCAGCCGGTATCGCCGATCGATTCTCAATTTTTTAATTTACAAACAAAATTGAATTTCTAAAATTTACTTTCACATTATTTCTCAGGATCATATTTTCTATTTTAGTGCATTTTGGAGATTTTTTGAATTAATCAAAATTTGACCGGATTTGGTGTTGGCCGGTATCACCGGTTGATTCCAAGAATTTTTAATATGAAAATGGGATTAATTTCTGAAAACCAATTTCATATTGATCCTCAGGGTAATGTTTTCTACCACTGGGGTTTTTTTTGGAGATTTTTATGAATTTATAGAATTTTACTCTATTAAAATAATTATTTTACTTTAGATATTTCTCGCTATTTTCCCCATCTCCTAGGTTGGCCACATGGCATAATACCAACCATCCCAAAATATCTATCCTATTTAAATCTTTCTTTCTCTCCCACTCATCATCTCTCTCTCTCTCCCCCTCCCCTCTATATCTTTTGTATTCACCTAGAGGGGGTTGAATAGGTGATGGCTAATCTAATGGTCAATTAATGCAGAATAAAAACTTATTTAATGCAAACTAAAACTTCTTAAACTAAACACCACGTATAACATAAGAGTGTAGCCGGATTCCCCGTGAAGGGCTCTGGACTAACTCCTCAAGATTCCTCTAAATAAGAGTTGAGGTGCCGCGTTGGCTCTCTTGGTTGAATATAAGTGTTAGCAAACAATCCCCAAGCATACAACAATATGAGCACAAATATATATCAAGCATATAAAGATGAAAGCAATATAAGCATGCAAGATATAAACAAGTAAGAGATAGAGAGAGCAATCGAAAACACGGGAGAATTGTTTCGAGGTTCGAGCACACTTGCTCTACGTCCCCGCCTTCAACACTATGAAGGATTTCAACTAAAATCGATTCAATCGGATCACTTGGTGCCGCAACATCTACAAGCTCTTTGGACTCTCTAGTCCCTCTCTTGTTCCCGCAAGAACACACCGCAAGTCCACTAGCTGGCCGAGGCCGCACCTCAAACAAAGAGTTCACACGCGAACTCGAAACACCGCGAACCCGCAAGTCCGCCTCCTCAAATACAAAGATGGAACTTTGGTGATCACAACACTTTGATCACCTAAAATCCTCTCACAACAAATATCCCTATAGGTAGATATAGCAATGGATAGCTCAAGTGTTTGTGTGAGAAAACTAGGATTGAAATGGTGGAGGAAAACTCAAGAAATCACTTTGAAAACACACTTGATAAACTCTCTTTTGATTTGAAAATGTAGCTCTAAAACATGTGGATATAACCACTGAAATGGTATTCAAGACTAGCCCAAAACTCTTCTTCAAATCTTAATAAAAACAGCCCACAAAGCCCCTCTTTTATAGGGCTAGAAAAACTAGCCGTTGGGGCAATTTTTCAGCCCTGACGGCTGTCGGTCGACCGGCCCGGTCGATCACCAACGGTCAGATTTCTGACCGTTGGAGCCTCGGTCGACCGGCCGGTCGACCGTGGCCTAGATACAGAGAGCATGCTCTCTGTCCGGTTGACCGCCCGGTCGACCCGGGCCTTTCCAGAGAGCAGAGCTCTCTGGACGGTCGACCGTCCCGGTCGACCGGCCCTCCAGCCAGACTGGCGTGAACGTTTGTGCACGTCGATCGACCGAGTCGGTCGACCGACTCCGGTCGTCCGGCAGAAGCCAGGTCAGGTCTTTTTAGGGATTAAAAACTTGGTTTGATTTTAAAATAAAATCCCATAAATCCTCTAAAAATCTACAAAAATAAGCTCAGTATTATACTTTGATAAACAAACATGTTAGAGTAAAATCAAGACATGTTACAAACAATTTGAACTATTTTTGTAACTTAGAAAATTTGGCTAAAAACAAAAACCGTATTTTTCCAAATTGGTTTTTCCAAAACTTCTCCAAATACAAAAACAAGAAATTTTAAACTCTTTTAAAGCATAGAGTGTATGGATATGATCCACTACACATACATGGTGAAATATCTATGTTTTTGACAATAAGCACTAAACATGGTTTTGGTTAAAGATATGTATACATAGAAATCCAAAAACCAAACCGTATTTTTCAAAAGGAAAACTCTTTTGTGTTTTTCCCAAATAAAAATTCTTTTATAAAAACACATCTAAATCAAAAGTGAGTGTGTATATAGTATACTTAAGCAATCCACCAACTATTCTATCCTTTACATTTTAATCTAAAACAAAATCTTATAAAAACAAACCTAGACACAAGTCTTGATCTTGAAGGTCTTCACTTGAAGTCTTCTCATCTTCTTGACATGGTCCAAACTTTATCCAACGAGTTAGACTCCTCTTGAGTACTTGATGTGGTCTTGATGCACAAGCTCTTGAATCAAACCGTGCTAGCTTCAAAACTCGACTTTAAATCCTTTGTTGAAGCTAAACACCAACTAAGATCTTGATCATAAATCTGAGACTAATTAAACACAAGATTATTAGTACTATAACTACATGAGTTGATCATCATCAAAACTAGAGTGATGGGCCTTCAGGCCAACAATCTCCCCCTTTTTGATGATGACAAAACTCATGGAGTTATATATGCATGGATTAAAGTAAAAGCTTCAAGAAGCTCCCCCTTAACTCATGCATCACACTAAACAATAATATATGGCAATGAAGCACATGAATCAAAACAAATATGTATGCAAATATAAGAAGATAAACATGCCAATCAAGCATAAAACTCATCAAAGAAAAACTCACCAAATTCTTTTTCTCCTATTTGCAAAACAAAACAATATGCATAATCAAGAAATTCTTTTCCAAAATATGCATATATACTCAAATACTTCTCCCCCTTTTTGTCAATCATCAACAAAGGGGTTAAAGTAAAAAACAAAGCAATGTTCTCCCCCTTTTTGTTAGAAACAAAAAAAAAAATCAACAAAAGGGGTGAAATCAAACAAATCAATAAAGAAATATATGCGATATACATTCAGAAGAGGAAGACGCTAAGTTAACTCCCCTACATATATGCATTACATGAAAAAGGGATGACAAGGCCTAACTCACATAACGCATAATATGCAATGCATAAGAGGAGATGTGAAGCTCCCCCTACACACGTGTATCGCATAAAGAAGAGTTGTCAAGCTCCTCAATATAAGATACACTCAACATGAATCTATATGTAGAAGAGATATTAAGCTCCCATTGCATATAGGCAATACACATCAAAACATTTTTAATTTTCTCATTAAAACAAAATTTGAATTTTTCTCAATAAAACAAATTTTGAGATATCTTAGAAACAATTTTAAGATACCAAATGAAAATAAACATTACATGTTTTGAATTTTAAACCAAAAAATAGAAACATATTGATACCAATAGAACTATATGGATAACAATTGAAATCAATAGATACCAATTGAAGATTTTTGCACATTTTTGATATCAATAAAAATACCAATTTTAAAAATAATGCATAAGCTTATTAAAACATCAAATGAGATACCAATTGAAATGAAATTAGTGTATAACTCATAAACATCCACCCTTTTTATGCACAAGATAAAAGATTTTCAATAAGGCTTACAAGGCATACTCGCCCATCCGTCCGCCCATAACGGAGTTGGTAGGGGTTTTCAAAAACTAGGATTGAAAATATATTATTTTGAAAAATACTACCAAATGAAGAATAAATAACTAGTTAAAGTAATGTTTGAAAAACTAGTTAAAGATCCTTCAAAACATGAAACCAAATAATATGTATATCATGAAACATACTAAATACATAGGAGTTGTCACTCAAGATCTATAAAGCTCATAAAGACTCATGAAAACATAGTCATGAGAAAACAAATTAAATATGAGTGTACAAGCAACATGTGATAGCATATTCATGAAAATAGTCAATAAAGCTCAAAACAAACATGAATATCATTTTATCAAACAAATCATGAAAATTCATTTTTCATATAAAGATGAAAATCATAAAATTCATTTTTCATCTTAAAAACAAACTTCTAGGTATATGTATGTTTTTATCCAAAACTAATAATATGCATATATATCCCAAACATAAAAGAGTCTATGATATGATTTGCATGAAGGCAAGAGACTCAAGAGACTACATGTATATTCATTAGATTTGAATACAAACTACATATACATGAAGTAAAGCATATAAATAGACAAAACAAGTGTAAATGAGGAAATCATCAAAACTAGGCTATACATGTGCATATAGTGAGTACAAATGAACACTGAAGTGCAAATATATATGAATCATTTTGTTGCTCACTACTTGTACACGTATAAACACAAGTTTTGACAAATACTACATCTAACCATGTTTTTACCACATGAATCACAAAACAAATAAAACATGAACATGCCTATAAATATCATATATGAAAAAGCATGTAAATAAACTAGGAGTTTTAGAGATAGTTACCAACACATGAACTATACTCCAAATCTCCAAAATATGGTGGTTGTCCCACCAATCCTCCTTGATAGCGGTGCATCAAATGTATGTCCATCAAGTCTGTGTGTGATTGGTCACTAATATTGCACATTTATTATCATATTCTCATACTTATTATAGAATAAACTCTGTTTTTTCCTAATTAAATGTTTAATTTATTTGCAGGCCCATTCCTAAAGGAGAGTGAAGAGAAATGAGCCCAAAAGCCCATCAAATTCTGAATTAAATCTGAATTAATTCGAACTCAGTAAATCAGGGCAGATCAGATCGGTTCAGATCGGTTAAAAATTAGTTAGAACAAATCCCTACAAATCGATCGGTTGAAGCAAAGGATCAAAGGCCATTTCGTCAAAATCCCGGACTTAAACTGCAAATCTAGCTGAAGATAAAGACAAATCGAGAAAACGGGGAGCACCACCAATAGGGTGTGGCCACTTGGCCATACCCTGGCGCAGCAGAAACACGACCAAAGCTGCGTTTCGCAGCTTGGTTAGTCAGTTAGGGGGAGCGTTTGCTCCCCTTATCTTCTCACACCTCTCCCCTCTGGGTTTTTGCCTATAAAAGGTAGGATTTCACTGAAAATGGGGACGACTATGCAGAGATAGGATTTAGTCCATTTTTTCTTTCTTTGTAGTGTAGGTTTTTGTTTTTCTTTTCATGTATTTTTTAGTTTTAATTTATGTAAATCAGAGGAGATCAGAGTTTCATAGGAGAACGAGAACAAAGCTTGTGCTGAGAGTGACATCGGTGTAAGATTTCCTTTTTCTCTCTTATTGTTATGAAATCGAATCTGTAGTTCCCTTTTGTATGTACTTTACTTTTGTGTTCTTCTTCTTCTTCTCTACTTTTCTTCTTTTGGTACAATTGTTATCCAAGTGAGTCTAAAAGCATCGAAAAAGCCTTGCCTTTACAAGTGCCACCGATAGCCCATGACGATGGATTTTGAGTTTCTTTCGTATCACTTCATACTTGCAACGTCTTGATGATATAATGTGAAGGAAACGGGAATCAACTCTTATGGGCTATACGTTGATCGCCTCGCTTCAAGGTAACTCCATTGCACAAGATTCAAGGTAAGCATTTGACCAAAAGAGGTAAGTAACTTTTCTTTCTTTTCTTTTATTTCTTTAGTTTAGATCACCAACACCCACTTCTTTTATCACTCTTTTTCAATCTCATTTGTACAAATCACTTCTTAATTCTCCGTCTTCTTATTCTACCGCTTTCTCTCTAACTTCACTTTAACCAAATTTTTCTTTTTTCTTTTTAAAGAACTAAAGAAGAACTTTAACCATACTTTGTATCTTAAAGAAAACTTACTAAAAAGCTTCTATTGCTAGTCTCTCCTTGTGGATCACGACCCGCATAGCCACTTGCTATTGCAGTAGAATTGAGTAACTTGCATCTTTAATCTTAAGTTCTGAAATACTGTATTTTGTGTGCAGGTCCTAATTCAATCAAATTTTGGCGCCGTTGTCGGGAGGGACGGTAAGTATTTCTCTTTTTAGATTTACATTTTTGGTTAACTTTCTTGTTTGTTCTTAGTGTACAGGTTTGACAATAATAAATTCTTGCTACAGTGGACACATAAGTGGCCTTGGACTCTGCTCAAGAAAGCAGAGCCAAGAAGCCCTCAGATTTGCTACAGTCCTATGGCAAACTGAGTGAACTACTAACCTGTATTTTCTGCAGGTTAGCTGAATTGCGCAATTTAAATATCTGTAGCATTTATTTCCTTGTTTAATTTACTGTATTTTACTTTCTAACCTAAACAGTAAAATGATGATTGTAAATGCTAAAATGATTTAGACTTTGCATTTAGGCACGTGTCTATTTCATTACATTTTCTATTTACTGTTGAATAGTGCTGGAGCAAAGGTACGTGTGCATAGCATCTAGTATAAGAACACTTTTGGATTGTTTACATTGCTTAAGTGTTGCTTTTTCTTGTACACTGCACTAAATTGATCTAAGGGTTTATCCTATAAAACAAGATAAGGTGGGGAAGTCATTACCCTCCCTTAGCCTACAAACAATCTCCTCACTCACTAACCCAAACCTAACTAAAAATGAGTAGACATTAGCCCTAGGGACATCTCGGACTCAATTAGGAGATTATCCTAAGGGGGAAAGGTATTGGAATTTGACTCCTGCCAAATCAGTGTCTAGGAAGGGGATTAAGGGTCGAAAGACCGAAGGTTGGTGGTTACTTAATTAAGGAACGTCTTTGACGGATAACCTCCCACCAATCTTCCCCTGACCTGGCTGATTAGCTTATGATCAAAGTCTGCATTATACCTCCTATGGACAGTCTAACCAGTTAGGAGTCGTTGATTGTAGTTCATTTTTGCATCATTTTCCACTTCCATATCATGCTTTATGTAAATAAAAATAAGGTTTTATTGCTTTTATCTCTATTTTTCAGGTCCACCATTAATGGAGAGGAAGGCCCATAATCAAGGAATTTTCAAGGAATTAATGGGATTAATTAAAGAGCCAAAAGGAAAAGCCCAAAGAGAAGCTCAGGTCTGGAGTCGTCCACGAATATCCCCAACTTTCTAGAAGATCCAGTGTGGCATACAGACTGTAACAGAATGGCAACAGAAATCGTTGGCGCAACGGCCAAGATTCTGCCGCGGAAACGCGGCTCTGGCCGCGGATCCGCGGCAAGCATCTGGCCGTTGAGCCAGCGTCTGATCCCATGGCCGAGATTTGAGGGCCTCATCCTCTGGAGCCTATAAATAGACCCCTAGGGCCTCTGCGAAAAAGGAGGAGAGAATAGGAGTGAAGAGCTTGTATTTTTGAGAGAATTGTAGGGATTTTCTCTAGCTTTCTTTAGTGCTTTTGTAATCTTCTTTCTCCTTCTAGAATTCTGCAAAGAGAGAGAGAGTATGTGAGATCTTATAATTGAAGTGGTGACAACTTGAATGCAAGGATTGATCCATCTATCTTCTCATCTTTACTAATTCTAGTGATTTACTTTCTTGTGCTTTACTTTCTTCAAGCTTTTATTACCATTGCATCTTCTTCTACAATGATTTGTTGTGTGCTTTTCATTTCAATGTCTAGCTAACTCTCTAACATGACTAGCTAACCACTAACTTTGCTAACTTCTAACTCTTGGGTGATTACAAATTCATGTGATTCATTGGATGCTTTATTGTAGTCTTGTAATTTCAAGTCTCTATTATCCCCAATGAAGATGAGTTACTTTAATCTTGGCAAATGCTTGTTTTCATTCTATATGATTCATGTGAGCCTCATTTAGAGCCTTGTTTTTAGAACAAGTGCCTTGATGGAACATGGAGATGGAGCACCTAACTATGCTATTGTAGTACAATTTTCTTACTTTAATGCTAGCTCGAGTATGGCTTTGAATGACTAATGAATATTGTATCTTCTTCCTTAGCATTACCTTGAGTGACACTCCTTGATTCCACCATTGAAAATCTATCTCGGGAGCCGATGAATCAATGAGGCTACAAGACAAGCCGAGAAGATCATTCATCCTCCACGTGGGAAAGTATTTTGACCAAACAAGCAAGAAAAACTTTTGGCGATGAATCAATAGGAGGCATGCATCACCCTATGAGATTAGTAAGTTAGTAAATTAGAAGGGTTAGCTAGTCATGATTTTTTTCTCTCTAAAAGTGTTTCAAAGTTTCCCTTCTCAAAGTTTTCTTTTCAAGCTAGTCAAGTTTTCCAAGTTCATTTCATTTTCTTTTCCATCCTTTTTCTTTTATGCAACAAATTCCACAACAAATTTTTTCCTCTCTTTTCCATGTCATTTTGTTTTTCTTGAACATAGAAGAACTTTCGTTTTCCTTCTTCAAAACTCAATTTCGAAACCATAAAGCTTCCATCGCAAGCTCTCCCTGAGGATCTACCCGTAATAGCTCATACTACTACGGTGATTCGGAGGAGTAAAGAAAAATTGTGAATACATTTTGGAGTTTTTGAGCATCACATAAGAGCATCGAAGGTTGATTCTAAACCCTCTCTCTCTGAAGATTAGTACACTCCTACCTTCCAAACAAATTTTTGGTGCTGTTACCAGGGAAGAGCAACATTTTTCATTTGAGTGAAGAACTAAATGAATTTTCTTCTCTGTTGCAGGTTACAGGTTAGAGAAACAGGAAACAAAGCACTGCAGTAACATATAAGTGGTCTTGGGCCTCTGCTCAAGAAAGCAGACACCAAGTACCCTCTGATTTGTCGCGTTTTCTCGGCCAAAGCCGCGGATCCGCGGCAAAGAAGAGTTGACTACTAACTGGTTTTGTGCAGGGTTGCTTGCTCTGCAAAAATACAGCTACTGCAAATCTAATTTCTTGTATGCTCTCACTAGGATCCTGCTAATAATCAACAGTAAAATATTTGTTGAAAAGTTTAAAAATTGATTAGACGTTTGCATTTTTAGGCAAGTGTCTTTTCAATTCATTACTTTACTGTTGAAGAGTGCTGGAGCAAGGTACGTTCGCATTGCATTTAGAATAGGACTCACTTCTTGGTTGATTTACATCGCTTTGAGTGAACCTTATTTGCATATATTGTACACTTGCATAAAATTGATCTTAAGGGCATCACCCAATAAACAAGATAAGGTAGGGATTTTATCACCCTTTCCTTGGCCCAAAAATCATCATCCAAGCACTCACAATCCCAAGCTTTTTAATAAAATCTGATAGACGTTGGCCCTAGGGACATCCGGACTTAGTAGGAGATCAGCTGAAGTTGGAAATTGTTTTTGATTCATACTCCAGTCAAATCAGTGTCTAAGGTTGGGGATTAAGAGGTTACGCCTCAAAGATACCGTGGTTTAGCGTAATTAAGGCCCATTGCTTACGCACGGATACCTCCCACCGTATTTTGCCCCTACCTGGCTGATTAACTGTGGTCTGACTCGAGCAATAACCTTCTTTGGTTTATCGAACAGTTAGGAGTCGTCTAGGTCCAGGTATCCTAGATAGCTTGTAATTAATTTTTCTTTTCATGTTTATTATTTTCATTTTCTTTCGCTTGTGTGATCGGTGAACGTTGTCTGTGATTGTATGCAAGAGTGGTAACGGGATCCAAATTCTGGAAGACTTGTTAGGATTTCTACACTTGCACAAACATCACCACCTGACACAATCCCAATTATGGCAAACAATACTTTGCTTCAAGACAAGTTCTACCCGATCCGCACTTCACTTCCATCATGCATTCTTCTCCCGGTGACCAATGGAAATAATTTTGAGCTGAAGCCACAATTTATAAATACACTCCCGTGATTTCATGGCCTAGAGTCCGAGGACGCATATTTCTTCATTCGTGAGTTTGAAGAAGTATGTGTGATGATGAAAATTTCCCAGTTAACTGAGGACGCTATTGGACTAAGGTTCATACCTTTCGCGCTCAAGGATATAGCTAAGAAATGGCTATATAATCTTCCCGCCAGTTCGATCTCTTCATGGGATGATTTTGTAAAGTCTTTCTTAAAAAGTTCTATCCCATTCACAAGACAGCCCTCATAAGAAAGAACATTATGCAGTTCAAGCAGGAATCAAATGAACCATTCTGAAAATATTTCGAACGATTCAAAGAGTTACTAGCCCTATGTCCTCATCACGGCATAGAGAAGTGGCGACAGTGCCAGATTCTCTATGACGGACTTGATTACCAAATAAAGACACTCCTTGAAATCATGTGCCAGGGGAATTTTTAAAGAAAGATGAGAATCAGGGGTGGGATCTCTTTGAAGCCTTAGCCGAAAAAATAATTCAGTGGGAGTCATGCCCAGAAAAACCCACTCCCACCACTTCCAGAACCGGTATGTGTAGGCTGTCTAAAAATCACCAAGACAAGCCACCAAAACACAGAGATCCAAGATCCAGGCGCAAGGCTAAATGTGACAATCAAGACGCGAGAGATAGCCCGCGTCTCAGCATCAAGGCGCGTCAGCCCGAAAGCCCGCGTCTCAGCATCAAGGCGCGTCAGCCAGAAGCCCGCGTCTCAGCATCAAGGCGCGTCAGCCCGAAGCCCGCGTCTCAGCATCAAGGCGCGTCGGCCCGAAGCCCGCGTCTCAGCATCAAGGCGCGTCAGCCGAAGCCCGCGTCTCAGCATCAAGACGCGTTGGCTCGACACCCACGTCTCGGTTGCAACCACCCCGATTATGGCGCCATCCACCGCCCATGTAGCGGGGAAGTTGGCCCTCATCGTGGAGCACTTTTAGGGGCACGATCACCCCCTAAAAACCCTATAAATAGTCCCGTCACTATTGAAGGGAAAAATAGAGAGGACAATTGACGACGAGAAGAAAAAAGACGACAACCAAAGGAGAGATCAACGACAGAGAGAGAGAAAACCCTTCAGCGAGCTTACTGAGTACTAGCCGCTCTTCGCCTACCTCCTCCTCTAGAGTTTTGGTAGACGGAGCTGAGTTACTCCCTCTACCGACCGAAGAGAAGATCCCCGACGGTCCGAACAGTCATCTGGTCAACGGAGAACAAGATTCACTCTCCACCGCCACACGAAGAACCCAACACTAAACAAAGGGGGAATTCAAGATTCAATATTCCCCTCCCTTGTAACCGGAAGATTAAGCCGGCTGTAATCTTTTCCATCTGATTCCAGGAAGCGTTACGCCAGCCAACCCTCTCCGTGTCAAACAAGAGATGGCGACTCCGCTGGGGACTACTTTCGTCACTGACGAACAGATCGTGGCGCAGGATGATGTTCTCCGTAAGGGGAAGATGGTCGAAACACTCGTTGTCGAGTTCGACCAGGCGAAGTATGAAGAGTTCCTCTCTTCTGGCTCCAAGAGCCCAAAGACCCGCGTCTGCCGCAGGGTCTCAACTGAGAAGCTACCGAAGCCCAATCTGAGGCTCTGCCGGGTGCCGATGCCCACTGTGCCGAGACAAGTTCGCGCGCCAACGCCTCCCAGAAGGCCCGCGTGGTCCCAGGCACCACTGCTGCTGCGATCAACTGCGTCGCGCAGAATACCCGCGTCAACGTCTCTCAGGAGACCCGCGTGGTGAACACTCTTGGTTCTACAAACCAGGATGTTGTTGGTTTCTCTCCACCTCCTCGACGCAATCGGAATGCTGAGCGTCGACAGAGGAGACGCGCGCGTCAACTCCAAGTCGGAACCGTTGGTTGTCTGACTGGGGGTAGACGCGGCGTACAATCTGATGCCTTGCCCGCACCTCGTCCAGTACGTGAGATCCGCGTTTGGAGACCCAAACGCGAGACCCCTCAAGTTGAGTCCTCTGAGGACCAACTCATCAAACGCCAGGGTGAAACCTCCGTGTCTTTTCAAACGCAGGAAGTACGCACTCATAGGCGTGGGGCCCAGCAGCCCACTCTCTCTCAAGCAACTCTGCCTAAACGCACCAGGCAGCAACGCGAGACTCGCGCGCGCGTCATACAGCCGCGTCATGAGAGCCGCGTCCCTGAAGTCTGCGTCCAGGCTGAACAGCACATAACCGTCTCCCGTCTTCGACGTCGCGAGACCAGTCTCTTTAATCCCCCTCCCACGGATTTGAGGGATTATTTGACAAGGAAAAGAAGTGCCAATCAAGCCACTTCGTCATGCTGCTGTCAGCAACTCATCCATATGCTCTCTGGATGCCATTATGGATCAGGCCTGCACCAGCAGTCCTTAATCAGACAGCTGACCCTGATTCCCCCGTCAGCCAAAAGAAGACGCTCCCACAGGAGGAGAACCTTCTCAGATGTTGAATACCCGGAGCTTACTGCAAACATGACTAGCAGAAGCAAGGGAAAACAACTAATGGTCAACTCAGAGGAATCTGACTCTGAGCCGGAGGGGGTGTATCAACACACTCGCACCCGGACGGGGGCCATTCCCCCAATTGACTATAATGCCTTAGCCCACGGCATTAGAGCGAATGATTCCCACTCCGCGTAGTGGAATCAGGGGCTTCGAACTCTTCCGTCGAGAAGGAGACCTCAGCCTACATGACAGGTACTCCTGAGGAGACGGCAAGACATATAGAGCAGGTCCAGAAAGCACAAATGGACATGATTATTTCTCAGCAGGCGTCGATTGACTCCCTCAAGCAGGCGATTGCACAACTGCTGGAAGACAGGAGGAAATCTCCTCCTAGGAGGTCAAAGGGCAAAGGGAGAAAGGGAGGAAGCTCATCTTCCGAACCTTCTGAGGAGGCGCAACGATCTACTTCAAATTCGTCCAAATCTTCGTCGCACGACCCAGAAAAGGCTCATACTAAAAGAATGAGTCAACTGGAACAACGCCTCAATGCCCTTGCCAGTCGCAAAGACCTCCAAGAAGTTGGAGTGGTCCGGCCCTATCCAGCTGAGTGGGATCTAGTCCCGTACCCTCCTAAATTCAAGGCTCCAACCCTCCAAGCCTTCGATGGGAAGGGGTCACCCAACCAGCACATCTACTACTTCAAATCCCAGACCGGGAATGTAGTAGATAACGACGCTATACTGGCGCGACTGTTCATAGGCACCCTGAAAGGGTTGGCCTTTGAGTGGTTCATGAACTCCCGGAAGGTTCTATCAAGAACTGGGGGGATCTAGAGAAGCTGTTCTGACACGCTTCTTCGAAGACGACTCTGAAGTCACAATGCCCACCCTTTTAGCTACCAAACAGCGGAGAGGGGAGTCCGTCAAATCTTTCGTGGAAAGATTTTGGAACACGGCACTCCGGTGCCCAAGCGGTATGACCCAGGCCACCCTGGTGGAAACATGCCGCCACAATCTCCAAACCTCACTCCTTACTCAAATAGGAGTTGCTGAAAGCCGCACCTGGAAGCAGTTAGTCCAACAGGGTGAACAGGCTGAGGAGATTGTTGCCCGTGTCAAGGCAGAGGAAGGCAAGCTGCGGCCGGAAAGGTCGACAAGGCGTGCACCGGCACCAGACACCTCCCTCCAGACGAAGCGGAAGGATAATTTGGCGACGGAGACCAAATCTCCCACCAAACCTCAAACAGGCAGGGCAAGTGGCTCTTCAAGCCAGCCACGCCCCAACAAGCAATATTCCTTCAAGGAGGAACACGTCGATTCGCTCTTCAAGCTACTCAACAAGAGCAATCGACTGAAGCTCCCTGAAATTAGACGCCCGGAGGAAGTCGGCAAGACCGACAATCCCAACTACTGCATGTACCACAGGATGTTGGGACATCCTACCAAAAGCTGCTACGTCTTCAAGGACATTCTTCAGGCTTTGATTGACGCGGAGGTGCTCAAGCTCCGACCAGAGCAGAAGAAGGTCACGGCCAATGTAACGTCGGTCCTCCAGTTCGGGAGACAACCTCCAACGCCTGCGGGAGTAACTCCTATTCCAAGGGGAGAATTAAGAGTGGTCAACACAGACCCTCACCAGCAGCAGGAGAAGGGCTTGGTAGCCGTCCCTACACCTCAGGGGGAAACCATGTGGGTCCACCCTGACCTCGTCAACGAACAGCAGTGGACTACTGTGACCAACAGGAAGTCCAAAGGCAAGGCAAAAGCTTCGTCCTGCCATGTGGTATGTGCTTCCTCCCGAGAAGCAGAGGATGATGTTCCCTCGCTGACTGATTCAGAAGAGGAAACAATAGTCCTGGCCGCAGAGCCCAGCCAACCGATAGCGGGGACCCGTTCAGGACAGGCATACTTGAAGCAGTACGGCGAGACGGCAGCGGCTTCTCCGCAACCAGCCGTAGAATCAGCCAAGCCCTCCACGAAGCCACCTGTGGCAAAGCAGAAGGAGACTCGGTTCTCTCGAGCCCTTCCAAAAGGTGCAGCGGAAGGATCCTCGACACCTTACCACTTCGATGTCTTGGCTCAACTAGCCAACATCCCGGCACGCATCACCTTGTATGAACTCCTGAGGCTATCAAAGTCAACCAGAGAGGCTCTGCAAGAAGCTCTGGCGAATGCTGAGGCCTTCGTGACCCAGGTGCCGAAGGAGGAAGATGTAGAGGACTGCCTCCACACTTCCCAGAATGCCCCCTGCATCACCTTCACGGTAGATGATATGCAGGTGAAAGGGAAACATGATCGACCCCTGTATTTCACAGGTTACATCGGATCATCTGAGGTGAACCGCATTCAGGTAGATCCAGGGTCCGCATTGAGCATTATGCCCCGCCGAGTCATGCAACACCTCGGCATCCCTACTCACCGTCTGAGCCCTACACAGACGACCATCTACGGGTTCAATGCCAACGGCACCCGTCCAATGGGGAAGATCAAGCTCAAGTGCCAGATTGGGAGCCTCAAGTCGGAGGTGACATGCTATGTCATCGATGCCGACACTTCCTACAATCTGCTGCTAGGACGACCATGGATCCACCGCAACTCCATCGTTCCCTCCACTCTTCACCAAGTCATGAAATACATTGACGCGAGTGGGAAGGTGCAAACGTTGGTTGCCGAAAGGTATCCGTTCAAGGGAGTCGAGAATTATTTCACGGATTCCCTTTTATATCAGGATCCGGTGGACGAAACCCCGCAACTGGAGGCGCCAGACTCTGGTAATGAGGCTGACACTGAGCCCGAGCAAGAAAAGTGCCTGTGGGAGTTAAACCACTTGTAAAGAGCACTAATAAGCTCGATGTTGATAATACCACCGACGATGCAGGCGGTTGGTATATTAATGAGAATCTAGACTTTGAATATTTTTCTGCGTGTGCATCCGATTCTATACCGTCGGATACTACTACCGACGTAGACGATGACATCTGGTCGGCAATGGATGCTTTGACATCATTGCATGTACCAGTAAAATCATCTTTCGGGACATACCAGGATAATGGCGATGCGCAGGAATCTATATTCTTGGTTCCGGCAAGACGAAAAGGCCAAAGACCAATACTTTTTGGGCGAATCTCGTCTGAACCAATGCCCCGCGAAGAATCAGAAAGCGAGGAGGAATCCCCTCAGCTCGACCATTATAAATCGAAAGCACTCAGAATGATGAAGCAAATGGGGTACGATATAACCAACAAGCCAGGGTTGAACTTCGGCAAAGGAAGGAGGACGCTACTTCGATCCTTTGTGCCAAAAGGGAAGGCCCCCGATTATTATCATCGGACGCGCAGGGGGTTGGGCTATGTATCAACTCCGGTCCCATCAGCCTCTAATTCTCAAGAATCGTCGAGCGACGATTGCTCTTCAGACACGTCATCATGGGAGTCAGATGTCAGTGTCGGCAACATCTTCAAAGGGCTTTCAGTAAACATGGTTTCAACAGGCCATCTGGAAGATGAAGTTGAAGAAATGATCCAACCTGATACAGATCCTTGGATCAAACATTTGAATGCTCTTTGGGATATCCGCTTTGAACAGCGTGAGCCACCCACAGATGACAAGGTTGTTCAGATCAACCTAGGAGATGAGACCAACCCCAAGCCCATCTTCATAAGTGACGGCCTGTCGCCTCCAGAGAAGAAAGATTTAATATCTCTTGTACAAGAGTATATAGATGTCTTCGCCTGGAATTATGAGGACATGCCTGGACTTGATCCTCAAGTGGCTATGCATCGCCTCAACATCAATCCGGACATGAAGCCTGTTAAACAACAGCAGCGACGGTTCCGTCCAGAGATAATGGAGGCAATTCAATCAGAAGTCAGAAAGCTCATCGATTCTGGCTTCATCCGGGAAGAACAACATCCCGACTGGGTAGCCAACATCGTCCCCGTCGCCAAGAAGAACGGGAAGATCCGGATCTGCATCGACTTCCGTGATCTAACGAGGCCTGCCCCAAAGACGAATTCCCATTGCCAATCACAGATGTCATGATTGACAATACTTGTGGATTCGAGTGAATGTCCTTTATGGACGGGTTCTCAGGATACAATCAAATCAAGATGTATCCCGATGACGAAAAGCATACCTCCTTCAGGACTCCTCTAGGGGTATATTGTTACACCGTCATGCCCTTCGGACTGAAAAATGCAGGGGCAACATACCAAAGGGCCATGAACGCCATTTTCCATCAGCAAATGCGGAAAACGGTGGAATGCTATATCGATGACATCGCGGTGAAGAGTCGCACTAAAGGTGATCACATAGCAGACCTGAAGGTGGTCTTTGACATCATGCGGGCTCATCAATTGAAGATGAACCCCACCAAATCCTTCCTGGGGGTAGCCAGTGGCAAATTCCTAGGATTTGTTGTGACTTCCAAAGGAATCTATTTGGATCCAGAGAAAGTCCGCGCTATCCAAGAGATGCAACCCCCAGAAGCCTCAAGGAGCTCAGGGGATTACAAGGACGATTGGCGTACATCCGCAGGTTCATATCAAACCTTTCCGGGAGATGCCAACCCTTCGCCAAGCTGATGAAAAAGGGTGTTTCATTCATTTGGGACGACGCTTGTCAAAAAGCGTTTGAGGAGATCAAACACTACCTCACCCAACCACCAGTCCTTGCAGCTCCGGTGTCCGGAAAGCCTTTCCTGGTGTACGTCCGAGCAATGGATCATTCCTTGGGAGCTCTACTAGCTCAAAATGATGAACAAGGACGAGAACAGGCAATCTACTATCTGAGTAGAACAATGATCGGAGCCGAACATCGGTACAACCCGATCGAGAAGGAATGTCTGGCACTAGTGTTCGCCATCCAGAAAATGCGACACTATCTGGTAGGCCAGACTATAAATGTCATATCAAAAGTCAACCCTTTGAGGTTACTTATGACAAAGCCTTCTTCACTAAATGGCCGGCTGGCAAAATGGGCCATATTGCTATCACAATATGAGATGCATTTTCTGCCACAAAAGGCTATTAAGGGGCAAGCGGTGGCGGACTTCTTAGCTGAACACCCGATCCGAGGGCAGCCAAACTCTATGAGGATCTCCCAGATGAGGCCGCCGAAGTCTACCTGACTCAGACATCGTTCGAAAGTCAAGTATGGCAACTTTTCTTCGACGGTGCATCAAGGACAAGCCCGAAGGGACACATAGTAGCGGGGGTAGGAGTAGTACTCGTCTCCCCACAAAATTATGTGATTCCCCGAGCTATCTCGTAACCGAGCCCTGCTCCAACAATGTGGCGGAATACAACGCTCTTTTGATTGGGATGCAATTCACCGATGAGATTGGCGTTAAAAATCTCGAGGCTTACGGTGACTCTAAACTCATCGTCAGCCAAGTTCGCGGAGAGTACGAGGCCAGACATTAAGATCTAGTACCCTACTACAACGCGACAATTCACATGGCCGAAAGGTTTTCAAACTTCTACATCGACCATGTACCGCGCAGGCAAAATGCACATGCGGATGCACTCGCATCCCTCGCTGCTTCCTTAGCTCTTCCAGCTGGAGCAATGGAGAAAGTATTCGTCTATAGCCACGACCTATACTGTCCAAAAATTCCCCTCGGAGACTACCCGGGGTCAGCGGAAGATCATCGCGGTAAAGAAACACTTGAAGTGTCGACCGCTTCAGGGCTTAAAGACTGGCGATTCCCCTACATTGATTTTGTCTTATACGGCATTCTGCCCGAAGACACCAAGGAGGCGGCCGCCATTCGGAGGAAAGCCCGCAAATTCTACTATAATGCGATTTCGCGAACATTGTATCGTCGATCGCATGACGGGATCCTGCTCCGATGCCTCTCATCAAAAGAAGCCCAAGAAGTATTGAAAGAAGCCCACGATGGTACTTGTGGAGCTCATCAACCTGGCCCGAAATTGGCACATCGACTCCAAAGGATGGGTTACTATTGGCCCAAGATGATTGCCGATGCTGTCGCTTATGCTAAGATATGTTACGTCTGCCAAATACACGGCGATTTCATCCATCAAGCACCAGGGTACCTCCACTCAACGACCTCTACTTGGCCGTTTGAAATGTGGGGGATGGACGTAGTTGGCCCTATCAGCCCACCATCATCGAAAGGACATCGGTTCATTCTAGCGATAACCGATTACTTCTCTAAGTGGACCGAAGCTATCCCTTTGAAAGAGGTGAAATCTTCTAACGTGATCAAGTTCGTGAAACATCACGTTATTTACCGCTTCGGTGTGCCTCGGCGTATCATCCATGACAATGGACCCCAGTTCATCAGCCAGGCTTTCCAGAGATTCTGCGCGAAGTTCAGAATCCAGAGTGTGTCCTCAACGGCATACTATCCTGCTGCTAACGGTCTTGCAGAAGCCTTCAACAAGACTATTGGCAAGCTTCTCAAAAAGTTCGTCTCGAAAAGTCAACGAGACTGGGACGACAAGCTGGGTGAATGCTTATGGGCCTACCGCACAACGGTGCGAACCCCAACTAAAGCCACGCCATTTTCCTTGGTATACGGATGCGAAGCCGTCCTTCCATTGGAAATACAAATTCCCTCTCTACGCGTCGCCTTGACAGCGGAAATGACAACTGAGGAGAAGCATCAGCACGACTCCAGGAGTTGGAAGCCTTGGACGACAAGCGTTTGCAGGCCCAACAACAAATCGAGCTTTACCAAGCTCGTATCACCAGAGCCTTCAACAAGAAAGTCAAAGCGCGAACTTTCAAGAAAGGCGACCTTGTCTTAGCTGTCCGAAGACCCATGGTCATGACGCACAAGACAAAAGGAAAATTTCAGCCCAAATGGGAGGGACCATTTGTGGTAGAGTCAGTCTACTCGAATGGATCATATCGCCTCATAACTTCAAATGGTGATACACTCATGATGCCGATCAATGGCAAATTCTTGAAGAAGTACTATCCTTAATAGTACTCTTCTTCCGATCAAGTTAAAAGTACACCTCTGATCAAACATCCTACGCCCTCGACGGCTAAGGATAGAGGAAAATGTTGGCCTTTAAGCCCAACATAAGTCCTCGACAACTCATCATGCTGAGGGGAATAGCATGGCTAGCCCAACTCAAACGGTAGTTGGTAAAGGCATGTCAAACCCGTTGACAGCTGAGGATTTGCTAAAAATCCTAAGGGACACGTTCCCATTTGATCCTACGCCCTCGACGGCTAAGGATAGAGGAAAATGTTGGCCTTTAAGCCCAACATAAGTCCTCGACAACTCATCATGCTGAGGGGAATAGCATGGCTAGCCCAACTCAAACGGTAGTTGGTAAAGGCATGTCAAACCCGTTGACAGCTGAGGGTTTGCTAAAAATCCTAAGTGGACTCGAGTCCACTCTTTCCTCCAAAGTCCCTTACCAATTCTCGTCCATAGAATGGTAGGACCACAAAGTGCAATCATTACTACGTTAACACTATACCTCTGGTAATGAATACCCTTTGTCGGGTATAAACTTTGCTTGTTAACTCTGCATAGAGTAACAAACTCTCAAATTTGCCAAGTTAACACTATACCTCTGGCATTTCAAATTCCACTTGTCAATTCTCATCAATAGAATGACAGGTCCTCAAATTGCTCTTATCACGAGCCAATTCTTGTCAAGTTAACATTACACCTCTGACAAATTACTGTTTAAGTTAACATTACACCTCTAAGCAGTACATCGAGTGCCTGTCAAGTTAATATCACACCTCTGATAGTCACCATTCTTCAGACTTCCGTATCGAAGCTGAAATGGACGATGCCAAGTTAACACTACACTTCTAACATCCGAGTCATCGCTAAGTTCAACAATACACCTATGGCCATGACCTTTCCTCGACTTCTTCGTCTAAGTCGAGATGACCAATGCTAAGTTCAACATCACACCTCTAGCATTACCTCACTGTTAAGTTAAACATTACACCTATGACAGTGACATTCTGAGTTAAGTTAATATCACACCTCTGACTCAATCCTTGTCGAGTTAACACCACACTTCTGACAAGACTATCTCCAACCCGTTAAGTTAATATCACACCTCTAACGGTAAAAGCTTTACTAGATTCCTCGCGGGTCTAGTTTCACTTGTTATTCTCTTCAACAGAATAACAGGTCCACCTAAAGACATTGTTAGGTAACATTACACCACTGACAATGTTTTATCAAATTCCCCAACTGACCTTGAATCAAGTCAATCCTAGACACTTGACAAAAGTTCACCTTCTCTGGGAGTACGCATTCCCCCTGTCACTTTCTTTTATAAAGTGGCGGGTCCACCAAAATCATTCTTTTGCTTCTAAAACAAAACATTCAAAACAACAGAAAGAGGCAAAAAGAAAAGTGTCACTTTTATTCATATCCAAACACATGAAAGTGATACAAAACGCTCTCTTATACAATAAGATTGAGTCTTACAATTAAGGAGTACAAAGAAGTCCCTCTCTCTCTCTCTGAGGCCGTACTCACTCCTTGAAGCCGCATCTGATCCTAAGTGCATGATGTCTGAAGAAGTGCCAAATTGTGGCGACTGTTGGAACCGATTGCACTTTGATGCACGACGCCAACTTCGAAAGCGCCCTAGCTGACTAAGCTAAGAGCAATGGTGTTCTTGAGGTCCGGTGGCAACAGAAGGTCCTTCAACCCTTCGTTCAGGCGCGTCTCTTTCCCTAGCAGACCATCCAACAAACATGGAGTCACTTCTGGGGTGAGAGAGGAAGTTTAGGAGTCATCACAAAGGATGCTACCCTCCGCCAGGTCCAGCGACAACAGAAGAGCCTGCAACCCTTCGTTCAAGAGTTGATCTTTCCCCCGCAGGCCATCCAAAGGACATGGACTGTCCTTGATGTTACTTCTGGGATGGGAGAGGAAGAGGATCCTCTCCGCCACCGCAACCGCCGGAACCTCCTCGCCGTCATACTTGACCTGACCATCTCTTGCCATCAGGCAAGAGTGGTGCAGGAGATCTGAAGAGACCTTGGCGAGATGTGGGTCCTCGTCAGAGATATAATTTACTCTCTTACAAACGACGAGGACCATAATTTACTCTCTTACAAACGAACATTGAGCAAGCTCGCCGGTTGAAGCACTCTTCCAGGAGACCAGCGAACCTGCAAAGAACAAATAAGAGAATCAGAAAATCTGGAACTTAGTATACTTTTAAAAGAAAACTAAGTAACAGACGCGGCAGTCATTGAAGACTTCAGACGCGGAAATGATCTGCACAGTCAAACCACCGCGTCAGCAGAAACAGACGCGAGTTAAAACTGTGCCGCGCCCAGGATTCAAACGCGGTCTCAGTTTGCACCCGCGTCTAATATACTAGACGCGAAAAACTTCAAACGCCGAAAATTGCCATCTCTCTGTTGGGTGAACAGGAGTTGCAAGATTCAGGTCTGAAACGCGCCAAGGCAATAGCCATGAGCAAAGCCAGCGTCAAGAGCCCGCGTTCAGAAAAGTTCAAGTCACCAGCACAAATTCCAGAATAGGAATGCACCAGAATTTCATTCGGATGCCTATGCCAAAATACAGGCTATGGACATCATCGGGGTGACATACCAGCAGAAACCTCTGTCCAGAGTTGACCTCTTTTGCATCCAAACGCGGGTGCGCAGGATGACATGAGAGAGGATTCCTTCTGAAGAGACCAAACAGAGGCATGAGAGCTCTGGGTCATCTTCATCCATGGGGTCACCTTCATCCATGAAGACGGTTCTCTGAAAGATAATTCAAGGCGAGACTTCTCTCGGAGCAAAACAAATGAAAACAGTCTAAGTTGGATTGTTAAAGAGGAAGAGGGTGCACTCTATTTATAGGCAGTCCCTAATAACTGTCATTAATGGGGCATCAATCGGAACCGTCGCGCACAACTGTCAAAGCCCAATCAAAAACGGACGCGTGGAGTGCTGCTTTGGAAACCGTCGAAATGCGCCGGTTTTTCAACCGCCAGCGTCGGTTCTGCATGCAAGAGCATTAACGCCTGAACCCAATAAGAGGCTGACGCGTGGATAACTGTCTTGGGAAGCAACGGATGACCCGGAACCCCAATCGACGGTGAAGGCTTGACGTTCAAAGATCTCCTAAAAATCTTTTAAAGTCATGCTGCATTGAACGCAGATGGGAAAGTCGCTCGAGGCTGCGTATCCCGTGTCTGATCGATTCGCGTCTTTCTTAGCAACCGCGTTTCACTCTGTGATTGACGCTGCGTCTCACTCCATGGACTGACGACCGCGTCTCACTTTATGGATCAATGCTGCGTCTCATCAAGAAGACCGCGTTTCACTCTGTGATTGACGCTGCGTCTCACTCCATGGACTGACGACCGCGTCTCACTTTATGGATCAAAGCTGCGTCTCATCAAGAAGACCGCGTATCACTCTGAGATTGACGCTGCGTCTCATCAAAAGGACTTAGTAAATCTAAGTTCCTGTGGACTGACGACCGCGTCTCACTTTATGGATCAATGTCGCGTCTCATTAAGAAGACTCAGAGTCAAGGCCGCGTTTCATTAACAGGACTTAGTCTTACCTAAGTGCCAGTTACCAAGAGTTGGATTCGCCTACAGCTGAGCAAAGAAGATGGAGCAAAATTTTTCAAACTTTTATTATAAACAGTAAAAGTGGATACAAACACTCTAAACAGAGTGTCCTCTTCTTTACAAAAAAGGGGGAAAAGAAAAGAAGGCTAAATGTCCTGGTTCGCCAAGGTACGGATTTGTTCCCTAAGGCGGTGAATCTCGTGTTGGCGCGTCCTTTCAGCTTCCATAATAGCCCGGTCCCGCAGCTCCTCTTCGGATAAGAAATGTCTTGCGGCCAGCTGCGTTCGCAGAGATTCCACCCTGGAAGAATGTAGAGACAGACTCTCTTCAGCTCGCGCCCTAGCAGCTTGTTGCTCCTCTAGCTGCTTTTTGATGATAGCAAGCTTTTCCTCATTGAGCGCAAGCACCACTTCTGCCTTGGCAATGGTGTCCCGAGCCCTGATGATGACTTGCTCTGTGCTCTGCATGACAAGCTCGGATTCCCTTGAATCGCCAGCTAGTTTCTGACATTCAGCCTGGGAATATTCGAGATTGCGGATCTCTGCAGCGATTTGTGCCTCCGCTTCCTGTCGCTCTCGTTCTTGAGCAGCTAGGAGCCTAGTCAGGGTGGCCTGGGCCTCACTAAAAGAGCCAGCATCTTCCAAAGACTCCAGCTCCTGCAGGTAGTCTCCCAGTTGCTCTACCACCCGTAGACACGCCTTGGCAAGTGAAGGGCCTCCAGTTAATTCGACGTTCACGGCCAGATTTTTAAGAAGCGTCTGGGCAAATTGGAACGAGCTGTTTCCACGTAAGATGAGATCAATACATGATCCCATCGAAGCGAAGAATTGCTGCACCATCTGACGTGCCAGTTCCCCCATGTCTTCACCACCTAGGAAGCTTCCCGACCCCTTTTCTGTCACAGGATAGGGGATATAAGGCGGATCTTCTCGCACAAGAGTCGTGCTGGCCGTCGAGACAGCAAGAGCTGGACCGGCCGCTGACGCTTCCGGAGGTACTACCTCTGCAGGAGCCTCCACGACCAATGAGGGAGTAGTAAGCACGACCTCCTCAGAAACCTCCACCGAGACCTGAGCTGTATGGCCTTCTGGAAGGGTGCCAACCATCGGACCCTCCACCTGAACCCCCTCGGTCCTCTCTGCAAGTTATCGCGATGTTAGCCACAATGATAGAAGAGCTAAACATTTAAAGCATCAGAGCTGCCTTACCAGGTTGGAGGTCCGGAGACGTCAAATCCTGCGGAGCGGAAGTCTCCTCGGCTTCAGCAGTAACCTCCTCGCCTGGCAGAGTGAGAGCCTCCTCAGCCTCAGTGGTTACTTCCTCTTCTGGCAGAGTGGAAGGCTCCCCAGTTTCAACAGCTGCCCCCTTTGAGGGTATCTCAGCAGCCGAGACCTCAATCCCCTCGGGCCGGGTCAACTCTTTCACCATCTCCTCGATACGCGAGGAGGTTGTAGCCTCAGCATCTTCGGTTGGCCCTGCAGCATAAAAGAAGAATGTTAGAACATCCTCTTCAATATGCAAAGAGAAAATTAGACAGAAGATGGAAAGAATACCTTCAGTAGGGATAATCGCCAGCGATGGTGCAGTCGATGGCTCACCCTCATGTATTTCCTCCTCCGAGATGTGGAAGAATTTGCTCTGATCAGGAAGAGCGGGTTCATCGCCATAGTCGGTCTCGTCTTCGAAGTCGCTTTCCCCCGATAACGAAGAAGACGACAGCGCAACGCGAGGAAGCTCCGCAACAGGAGCCTTACCTCCAATCACCCCAGTGGTAGGACTAGGGTCGACTGCCCTAAGACTGGAAATGAAGATGCTAGGAGACCCCGGCTGCTGTGCCTCGTCTCTCCCATCATGAGCAGAAGAAGGCTCGGGTTGAGCTGAGAGGCCTGCAATCTCAACATCCCCTCCAGTCATTATGTCAACCTCCAGTGACTCGTCATCTTCGGCGGCGGTGGACTCTTCAACAAGCTCCCCTTCCTCCACGGTCTTGCTGCGCGACCTAGGAGCACGGACTAGGGTGGGGAAATCTTCATCTTCCGACGGTTCCTCAACCCTAACAGGGACGTCTTCAGGAGGAGCCTCAACTCCGGCAGAGATGTCTCTGGATTGAGAGACTTCAGCCGTTAAATCCCTCCGAGCCTTCTTTGGGGCAGGCTCAGCGATAGAAGCAGAGCGTCGATGACGCTTGCTCGCCAACTGCTTAGACCTCCTGGCCCGCGGCTCCTCCCTAGTGGCTGGTGGCTCCGCCCTTGTCGCTGGTGGCTCTGCCCTTGCCGGTCGCGGCTCCGCCCTCACTGCTGGGGGCTCCCTCCTCGATCTTCGCCCGACCTCCTTTTGGGCCTTCAGGTACTGTTCTACGAGTTTCGTCGGTTTACTAGAATCAGTCCTGGCCTCGAGACTTGCATTGATGCTCTCAATGCATGAAGACGCCGGGAAAAAGTCTGGCGTTTGGATGGCTTGAGAGTACCAAGTACAGAAGCTGAAACTCGTACGGCACTTGGGCCCCTCGAGAGGTAGACGAAAAGATACTCCCGTCCCTCCAGCCACACTATAGTACCAGGCCCGAGCACCCTCGAACAGGTTCCCTTCGAAGGCAAGTCTAGCATTGGGGTTCCCGACATAGAGCTGATCATAGCCGAACTGTCGAGCGAAGCGACTCGGCATGTACGGCTCAATGGTACATGACGTCCCTTGCCGGAAAAGCACATATCCGGGCCGGATATTTAGCAACCACCAGAAGGCCCCCGCGGATAACCTCGTGAAGTCATCTGGGCCAACAGAATCAACAAGTAGATCCCCGAAAGATGCATCAGGGATCTGGAGGAGGCAGCGATTGAGCTGGTAGTTGGCAGGGTCTGAAAGGCACTTCCGGACGTAATATATGTAAGGATCACGCCATTTTGAACCCTCCAACCGCTGTACGAAAGGGACAGAATTCTCCCTCCAACGCGCTGCCGTCATCAAAGAAGGGCAATGCATCACGTACCAAGCAATAAGGTACGTGTAAGGCAGCTCGACACGAGGGTTGGGACGCTTCACCGTCGGACTCCCCTCTGAGTCAACATACGGCTTTCCCTCGGAGTCTGCAGTTTTTGGTGGCTCGCAGAAACTCTTAGTGAGCGCCCGCAGCCCGCTCTGAATACCAGCCGCCACGGCCGGGAGAAGGGCTATGGGGTTCCCATGAGCCAGGAGCACCGCCGGGTACACCACGTCAGCAACAATGACTTCATGCGGCAGTGTGGGCACCACACAGCGCTTCAGCCACAGCATCAGAAAGCCCGCCAACAGCGCCCGATCGGAGATAGGAGTCCGGGCTTGATGGTGAAAACTTTCAAAAACCAAGTCAGGGTCGAAACCGTCCTCGTTCGACTCCGTGGTGTAGAAGCTGTTCGGAGCCTGGTCGATCCTGTCTTCAATCTCCCTGTCAGAGCTGGGATCCAATCGGGTTATCCGATGGTCTTTGGTGTTGACATTATTGAACAAGTAACTGGCCCAAGACAGTTGCTTGACTCCCTGCGACCGCCATTTGGTTATCTGGCCGCAAATGTGGAAGTGACATAGCACTTCCCAGTAGGTCTCATATATGAGGGGAAACTCCTCCTTCACATAGCGAAGCTCCACAGCGGTCGGGACATATTCCTCATAGGGAATATCCCCTGTCGACAGCCCCGAGACCTCGTGCAGCTCGTGCAGAGCAAGGCCCATCTCTCCGACCGGAGTGAAGAACGTCCCCGTCGAAGGATTATAACGCTCTAGAATCCCGAAGAAGTTCTGAGAGCTTTGAGGGATCCCCCACTGCACGGCCCTGACTGCCGAGTACAGTCCCACGCGCTTTAGCAGGCCCCCGAGCTCGGTAAGGACAAAGCCGACCATCCTGCCCCACCAATAGTTCTCCGTGGAACGGACCCACCCCGGCGCACGGAACCCAACCGGGTAGTCACCCTCCGCCTCCATGAAGGCGTTGAGGAAGGTAGTGCCAAGTTGTGGTATCTCCCCAGCTGGAACCTCAGTCCTGCGCGACCCAGGGAAAAGGCCGATAACTGACCTGTCATGGCTATCATGACGGTATACTTTGTGGGAGCCCAAATCACCGAGAGTGACCTCGGGAACATATCGAGCAAGGTCCCATTCCATCTTCCGAGGGACGGACATATGCTGGAAGTAGGACAGCGGGAACATCCTCTCCATGTCTGGAAGAAAGAATCTTCCACCCTTTATTTGACGGAGCCATTTGTAAGTTCCGTCATACACGCTATGGCCGCCCTCGTGGATACGATCTCCGAAGAAGAAGGCAGGCTTCTCCAGCTTGATGCCAGCATCTGTTGCGAATGCTGCATCAGTCATGAACACCCGAAGAGTTCTCATGTCAACATTTGAGAGCCTCTCTCTGCGATCCGGTGATTTGTCAGCAGTCACAGGAACAGTCCTTTGCAATACAAAAGTCAAATCCCGGTCAGCACCACCTACATGACCAAAGTGGCACTTCTTGGCGAGTGAAGTAGCAGGGCGTGGCGCTGCAAAAAGAAAAGGACACTTAGTTAGATACTCTATCAAAAGCATAGAAAAAAATGCTAAGTGTTCACAATCCGAACGCAGAAGAGACACTGGACGCAGGAGTTATAAAATCCGCGTCCAGACCTGCGCATCCACGCAGAAGAGACACTGGACGCAGGAGTTATAAAATCCGCGTCCAGACCTGCGCATCCACGCAGAAGAGGCACTGGACGCAGGAATTATCAAATCCGCGTCCAGACCTATGGGATCGGCGTCTCCACAACATTCTCCTTGATGTCACTTCTGGGGTGCGAAAAGAAGGGAGTTATCCACCTTAACCTTTCCACTACCATAATCGCCAGAAGTTAAGGAGGGTAACCCCCTTCCTTTCACATCCCCAGATGTCGAAGTACTTGGACTCGGGTGCCAGATTCATCAAAATCAGCAGCTGATGAAACAGAACGCAAGGATCAAATCCGCGTTCTGTAAACTAAGTCCGCGTCTGAACCCTTCACAAATAGAAAATATTCTAAGTGAAGAATCTGAAGCGCAGGACTCAAGCGCGCGAGGGTCCAAACCCGCGCCTCGGTTATCATCCCAAAGACTGCGTCTGGGAATCAAACACGATTTGAAAATCACGTGTTAAGGGTTCTTAAAAGTTCTTTGAACTTTCTTTAAATGGCGAAACTTCCGCCTAAGAGGCCTTTACCTTGGAGACCTGGGAGAACGACGCCCTGTGCAGAGGAGGAGCCGCCCCTCTGGGCCTCGGCGACGGTCGCCTTTGAGGACGATGCAGTTGGCTTAGTCTTGGGTGCCATTGATGTTCAGAAATCCGAGCAAGGAGATGAACAAGTTCGAAGATGAACAGAGAAGGAAATTCTTTTTCTCAGCGAGTGCGTTCGGAGAAGAAGATGCATCTCTCCAACTGTTGCCTTTTATAGGCACAGGGATTCGCGAAGATACGCGGCGCGTGGCCCGGTAGACGCTGCAGCGAGTCGCCGCTTGACGCGTGTAACCAAATCATTTCTGAACGGAGAAGATCATGCGTCGCAACCCCGCCACGAGTCAGCAGTCGACACGTGGAGCAGTTCATTTAATGAACCAGGAAATCCGCGCGCCAAAAGGCGAAATTTCGCCGGTTCCCTAGGCCAGCTGGCGGCGTAATCATGACATGGCACAGAATTCGCGCCCAAAGAACGCACCTCCTCGATGGACATGCCACGTCAGCCTCTCCATGAATGCATTGGAAGGTCGCGTCTCTCTAAGAAATTCGCGTCCTTTCAGTCTGGCCAAATATCGCGTCTGCCTTCTGAAGATCAGTCGCGTCTCCATTGCCAAAGGACGCACGATTACAGAAATCGCGCCTTTACAGCAGTACCATCTCTGCTTTTTGAAAAAGAACCTGCGTTTGGCCTCCTGCTTCTGCAAAATCAGTTCAACAGTACACTGACGCAAGCAGACGACCAACCACTCCTGGCTTAAAGCGCGCCAGTGACAGACTAAAAGCAATCGGGGAGGTTTAGACTGTGCATCTAAACACTCAACATGATCAACTCTGGGGGCTTCAAAGAGTTCAACAGTACACTCACGAAGACCAACTCCAGATAAGATCAAACCCGGAGCATCAACAGTCTAGTCATGAAGGCGAACTCAGCTAGAATCCAAAGTATTTCGAAATCCGTCCCAGTTAACTGCGGAATGTCGAAAACTTTGGAGGGGGTTCTGTAGGCTGTCTAAAAATCACCAAGACAAGCCACCAAAACACAGAGATCCAAGATCCAGGCGCAAGGCTAAATGTGACAATCAAGACGCGAGAGATAGCCCGCGTCTCAGCATCAAGGCGCGTCAGCCCGAAGCCCGCGTCTCAGCATCAAGGCGCGTCAGCCCGAAGCCCGCGTCTCAGCATCAAGGCGCGTCAGCCCGAAGCCCGCGTCTCAGCATCAAGGCGCGTCGGCCCGAAGCCCGCGTCTCAGCATCAAGGCGCGTCGGCCCGAAGCCCGCGTCTCAGCATCAAGACGCGTTGGCTCGACACCCACGTCTCGGTTGCAACTACCCCGATTATGGCGCCATCCACCGCCCATGTAGCGGGGAAGTTGGCCCTCATCGTGGAGCACTTTTAGGGGGCACGATCACCCCCTAAAAACCCTATAAATAGTCCCGTCACTATTGAAGGAGACGACAATTAGGACAATTAAGGACGACAATTAAGAGGACGACGATTATCGGGCAAAAGAGAGATCATCGACAGAGAGAAAGAAAACCCTTCAGCGAGCTTACTGAGTACTAGCCGCTCTTCGCCTACCTCCTCTTCTAGAGTTTTGGTAGACGGAGCTGAGTTACTCCCTCTACCGACCGAAGAGAAGATCCCCGACGGTCCGAACAGTCATCCGGTCAACGGAGAACAAGATTCACTCTCCACCGCCACACGAAGAACCCAGCACTAAACAAAGGGGGAATTCAAGATTCAATATTCCCCCTCCCTTGTAACCGGAAGATTAAGCCGGCTGTAATCTTTTCCATCTGATTCCAGGAAACGTTACACCAGCCAACCCCTCTCCGTGTCAAACAATTATCACATTTTGGGAATCCTGCCGTGTTATCTTATATTATATACAGTGACCTGTACTCCTGTTACACATGTACTCATGTACTCCCGAATTCCTGATCATGCCCTGTTCCTGCTATTCCCGTAAATGATAATTACATAATATTATAATAAGACAACTTGCATCTGGTTTGGGGGAACTGATGGGTCCTGAATAGTCATATTTATGGTGGTCTTATCGAGTCACGCGTGGCCACATACTTGAGGGATCACCTGGCGGCCATCAGGGATTCCGTGGGGTGTGCTGGCACCCCTACTCCTGTTTATTCCTACCGAGTATACACACGCCTTAGGCCTATATCTATGGGATCTGTGATACTTTATTCCTGTTCGGGCATACATAAGTCCTGGTACCTAGTGGTACATTCTGGCTCAGCACCGGATACTCCTGGACCGTTGTCCCGGGCATGTACAGGGCCCATCCTAAACATGGTTCGTCGAACTTCATCAGTTTTCAAATACTTGATCTATAAGTTATAAGTAGAAGTATGTGAAATGGGACGCATACTGAAGCCTACAACTTAGACGGCTCCAATTAAAATAAGATGCTAATATACAATTTCTTATGTGGTTTTGTAACTCGGGTTGTATGCGCTTGGATTACGGTGACATGGGATAAAGGTATATAGATGAGGGTTTCCTTGTTTGGATTATTCTTCGATGTAATAGTCTCATGGAGCCGTGACTAAGCTTGTGCGATTGGTTTTGCTTGTAATCGGTTTTATTCAGTTTTATTTGTTTTATCAGTTTTATGTTAGTTTAGGAGATATCTGGTGTTGCCTTGTCTACTTTATTCATCGCCTCGTTATCTGCTCTTATCATCTTAAATCATACATGTTCCCGGCTTGATATCGATTACTCTCTCTACTTGCTCCTGCATGCTGGTGCTCACGACACAATTTACAATGCATATTTATGACTTAGATTTATCGATACACATGTGCTTATCTCAATAGGCCATCTAGCATTCGCATCACCACTCGCCGGAGTTCTGACACCTCTGGAACCTCATGTTCAGGTTTTAGAGCTTGGAGCGTGTGATTCTCCCAGTTGCTGACCTGAGAAGTGCAGCGATGGCGTGGATCTCCAGCAGACCATCTGCCCCTATCCTTCCATGCCCCTGAGCATCTCCCGAGTTTTCCTGTTGTAACTCGTGAGTGTCATTTGTACAGTTCATACTTGTACATCCTTTGTATTCTCGCATTTGCGTCATATTGGTGATGTAATACTATTCTTATATTGTGTCACATCTGGTGATAATCTTGTAATTGTATTCATATGTTGGAATGTATAATACGCCACGTACTTCCGTACTCTGATTCTAGCCTGTACTGATGCTTAACGTATATAAATGAGGGTATTTTTGACCTGCGTATACGTCACAGTAACGTCTCCGTACCCGCGGGATCGGGGCGTTACAGAATGGTATCAGAACCTAGGCTCTCACATCCTCAGTATGTCCAGACGACAAATTAATGGTAAAAAATTTGCAATTGGAATGCATGAATCCTGGTTATACAGTCCAACTACAAGTACGGGGTTATCTATTCTTTCTTGATCATTCTTCCTTTGATTTCTAGTCCCTTCCATCTTTCCACTGTTTTGGTTTTTCATAGCCTTTATACCAACTTAAGATATAGATATACTAGAGAGGTAGCGGCTGGTTCTGAATGATGCTATTATATGATCTCTTCGGCCAACTCTATAGTGCTCGGGTATTCTCAGAATTGATCAACGATCGAGTTATCTTTCAGAAGGCGGTATCCGGATTTTCTACGGTTATTCTTTATTCTTGGCTATATCCTTCAGAGTGATTGATGCATGGTCTTCGAAATTCTTAATTATCGGTCTTCTTTATTATGCTCAGTATTATCGGGGTTTTCTTTATCTTGGTATTCGGGCTTATTCTTGAAAAGCTATCAAGTATGCAGTACAACGGGAATTCTATTACAAAGCAATATATCGGATCAGTATTATTTGGCATCGTTCGAAGATTTATACAGCATGAAGTGTAGAAGATATCTATGTTCCGATCATTATTCAGTCAACATGGCAATGTTACTCCTAGTTATTCATATCTTGATTGGTATAATTCCTGTCCATGTCCTCTTGTGTTCATTTTACCCCTTATTAAAATTGCCAGGACGCAATTTTTTGTCTGGTGGATGGAATGTAACACCCCGCTCCTGGAATACGTACTTAGTTGCGTATTCAAATTTTTTGATCATATTTTTTGATTTACTTCCTATATTTGTTTTGTATTATGAATTATTTATATGATCGTTTTGCCATGGATCTGGATTCGTGGACTCGGAGTCAGCCCCAGTCTGAACCGAGGACTTGATCCTAGTGTATTGCTCGATTTGGTCTTTTCAATAGTTAGATTTGGCTGATTTCAGTTTCAAATATCATTTTTTCAATATTTTAGATTTTCTATGATTTTCTAAAATTTTCTGAATTAAATTGGAAATCTTCAAAACAGGTGTCAACCAGTGCCGTTGACCGATTCTCAGATTTTTAATTTACAAACAGAGTTTAAAATTCTAGAAATTATTTTCACATTATTTCTTAAAATCTTATTTTCTATCTAAATATATTTTCTAAGTTTTTTCAGAATTTATCGAAATCTAATCGACCTAGTATAGACCGGTATCGACGGTTGACTTTAGGTTTTTTTTTTTTATTTTAAAAACAGAATTGAATCTTTGAAATCTAAATTCACCAAACATCTTAAAATAATATTTATTATTTTTGAGAATTTTTGGAAAACTTTCCTTGTTACTTCATTTTTCGGGCTTTTCTGAAGTTTTCGGTGTTTTCCCAGATACCAGAATCTTATCCTGATATTTTATTTTTCTTTTTTCTCATTTTCTCTCTCCCTCCTCAGATGCGAGGATTACTAGACATAGATCTGGTCTTTAATGCAAAAGATTCCCTTTCATTCTGCATTTAATGCTCCTCAGATCAAGTCTAATCAAGTCATCATGACTTTGTCTCTTCTGTTAAATGCGACCCTCGTGTTTTCCTCTGGGACGAGAGCTAATCTCCGCGTCTGGCTCAAAATTGGCCAGACGCGGGTCTGGCTAGACGTGAACTTGACTAATCTCCGTGTCTGGCCAATTTTGAGCCAGACGCGGACTTGAGATTTTTGGGAGAGAATGGCAAACTTGTAATAATGATGACTATCCAATGTATATATACACCTCCCTTTCATTTTCTCTCTCTTTCATTTTTTTTCCTTCTTCTTCCCACCAACAGCAGCAAATGGCTTCAGCACACCAGCCCAAGGGCTGCTTTTTTAGGCTATCTCCACCACCAACTCCTCCCTCCTTCACTTTCCCTCATTTCCTCCATCTCATCCTCCATTACAACAACCATAACATCAACTCCACCACCATCTTCTTCCTCCTTTTTCTACCAAAACAACCTACTTTAACCACCATCTTCTTTCTTCTTGGCCACCAACAACCACGCCATCTTCCTCCCCTCGGGTCACTCTTTCCAATGAGCTATAGCTTCGTTCTCCGAAACACCATTTCTAAAACTCTAATTTTTCCTTTTGAATTAGACTTGCACCCTACAAAATTGCTTGGGCTTGGGGCTTTGGCCGCCCGCCTCCGGCCACTTCCGGCGTCTCTGGTCACCTTCGGCCGCCGCCGGTGACAAGGCCAGCCATCTTCTTTTCCCCTTTCTTTCTTTCCTTCCTTTCTTTTCTTTCTTTCCATCTTTCTTTCTTTCCTTCCTTCTTTCTTTTCCTTCCTTTTCCTTTCTTTTCTTCTCTAGTTTTGCTCTTACCCTACGTCTCTCTTTCTCCCTTTCCCTCGCGTCTCTGTCTCCCTCCTTCCCTATGTCTCTCTCTCACTTTCTATTGTCTCTCTCACTCTCCCATCTCCCTGTCTCTCTTTCTCTTATTGTTTAATTGCTAGACGCGGAGAACACCCCGCGTCCAAGCAATTCCTTAACGCGATCTTCGCGTTCTTAATATTTGTATAACGCGATCCTCGCGTTCTTCTATCAACGCGATGCGGAGTTCACGCCCGTGTCCGCATTCTTCTCGTGTCCTAGCTTAAACGCGGATCTCGAACTCCGCGTTTGTGGAATCTACGTGACGCGACTCGCACGTCTGTGACTCCCGCGTCTTCATTCTCTCTCCTCCTTTATATTGAACGCGTTTTCGCGTTGGTTGACTGGATTCTAGAGATTGGGGATGTCACAGTATTTTTCGTATTTAGGCGAGTGTTCTCGCTTTCCTTTTGGACTTCCCCGCTTCATCGGGTCAACTTGTATTGTCTTATGTATTTGTATATGGAACTAACACCTTCTGTAGGTACCCTTGCCTTCAGGCCTAACCTCCGGTTCAAACTCTCTGAGGTTTAAAAGTCCTCTGGCTTTCTATATGCTACGCCTGGTAGGCAGACTTAGCGTCAACACTCTACCTCTTACTCCGTTCTAGCGTAGTTACCCCGTGAGCATGGCTTACCCATGAACGGTAGTATGGCGTTCATACGCTTGCTGTGACAGGTGTATAGCTACGCTGCGAGCGGTAAACTCGCCGAGCGTGATAGCATTTAGTATTGTACATTAGCTTCACTCCAGCCCTGCTTAGCTCCGCTTGGATGTTCGCTTGCTTGCTGAATTACTTACCTTTCAGTTTATCGATTCTTCTATTAATGGTTGTGAAGAGTTTGAAATCTTACTTATACTATTTTTTCCTAAAATGCATGGTTTTTTTGTATTTATACCGATCCCTTATATCAATACAGTTTTCCCGTATCGCCTGGCATGCTTTCGCTTGATGTGCTTACATACACTATGCCGTCTCTTGTCACCTACATGATATCACCCTCATGTCATGTTATCATTTGACACCTGTTTATATCAATTGACAACTGATGTGATATCACCTGACACCTGATATGCTACTACTTGACAATTGCTCCCTGTTATGACATGACTTATCACCTACCATCTATCTTGTTAACACTTGACCTGTGATTATCAGATTTATGGGAATCCTGCTGTGTTATCCTGTATTATATACAGTGACCTGTACTCCTGTTACACATGTACTCATGTACTCTTGAATTCCTGATCATGCCCTGTTCCTGCTATTCCCGTAAATTGATAGTTATATAATATTATAATAAGACAATTTGCACCTGGTTTGAGAAAACTGATGGGTCCTGAATAGTCATGTTTATGGTTGTCTTATCGAGTCACGCTGGCCATATACTTGAGGGATCACCTGGCTGCCACCAGGGATTCCGTGGGTGTACTGGCACCCCTACTCCTGCTTATTCCTGCCGAGTATGCACACACCCTAGGCCTATTTCTTGGGATCTGTGATACTCTATTTCTGTTCGGGCATACATAAGTCCAGTACTTAGAGCATTCCGGCTCAGCACCGGATACTCCTGGACCGTTGTCCCGGGCATGTACGGAGCCCATCCTAAATATAGTTCGTCGAACTTCATCAGTTTCCAAATACCTGATCTATAAGTTGTAAGTGGAAGTATGTGGAATGGGACGCATACTGAAGCCTACAACTTAGACAGCTCTAATTAAAATATGATTCTAATATACAATTTGTTTTGTTGTTTTGTAACTCAGGTTGTATGCACTTGGATTACGGTGACATGGGATAAAGGTATATAGATGAGGGTTTACTTGTTTGGATTATTCCTTCGATGTATTAGTCTCATGGAGCCGTGACCTAAGCTTGTGTGATCGGTTTTGCTTGTAATCAATTTTATTTGGTTTTATTGGTTTTATCGATTTTATGTTAGTTTAGGAGATATCTGGTATTGCCTTGTCTACTTTATTCATCGCCTCATTACCTGCTCTTATCATCTTATATCATACATATTCCCAGCTTGATATCGATAACTATCTCTCTACTTGCTCCTGCATGCTGGTTCTCATGACACAGTTTACAATGCATATTTATGACTTGGATTTATCGATACACATATGCTTATCTCAGCACGCCATTTAACATTCGCATCACCACTCACCGGGAGTTCTGACTCTTCTGGATTCTCATGTCCAGGTTTTAGAGCTTGGAGCGTGTGGATTCTCTCAGTTACTGACCTGAGAAGTTCAGCGGTGGCGTAGATCTCCAGCAGACCGTATGCAGCCCTATCCTTCCAGGCCCCTGCGCGTCTCCCAAGTTTTCCTGTTGTAACTCGTGAGCACCATTTGTACTGTTCATACTTGTACATCCTTTGTATTCTCGCATTTGCGCCATATTGCTGATGTAATATTATTGTAATATTGTGTTACATCTGGTGATAACCTTGTAATTGTATTCATATGTTGGAACGTATAATGCACCACGTGCTTACGTACTCTGATTCTTGCCTGTACTGATGCTTAATGTATATACGTGAGGGTATTTCTGACCTGCGTATATACGTCGCAGTAACGTCTCTGTACCCGCGGGATCGGGGTTACAATTTGCATCAACACTACCATCTTTCACTGTCTCATCACCAACTTCTCGCGCATCTGCCGTGCCAAATACTCACATCCGATATTGGTCACCCGTCTGAGTAAGAACTTCTTACCGGTCACTGTATTTGATTCTTATGATAGAGTATTTGTTGCATCAAAGAGAGCAACAAGTGCTTATAATAGTTGTCTCCATGTTGTGTGAACCTCTAGTATCCAGCCCGAAGATGCCCAAGCTGAGTCCTCTTCGGAGGAACTCTTAGAGGATGATGATGACCCGACCATTTGGTCCCACCCATTGATTCGCGAGCTTTCATGTCTACCATATGGAGAGGCATGGAGAAAATCTTTAAGGGGCAAGTTAGGTTGAGAAAACAGGTAGAGGAGCAGACCACTCGCCCTGACCGCACAGAGGAGGGTTTGTGGAGATCGCAGTCGGCCGGACCTAGCACCACCGCTGGTCCAAGCCGAAGGAGGGGGTGATATCTTTTCTTTACCTATTTCATGCACATATTTAACTTGCATACATTGGGGACAATGCTATTGGCCAGAAGCCTTCCACTCTAGTTTTGATGATGATTAACTCATGTAGTTATAGTTTACTCATAATCTTGTGATATTTAGTTTCAGATATTTGATCAAGATATTAGTAGGTGATTAGCTTCAAACAAGGTGTTTAGGAGCTTTCACATGGTGATTCAAGAGCTCGAGCGTCAAAGTTCACATCTAGCACTCGGTTGGAGTCAAGCTCGGTGAATCGCGTTTGGATCGAGTCAACTTGGAGATGGCGTTCTACAAGAAGGCTACGGTTTGTTTAGTTAAGATTTAGTTTAGATCCATTGTAAAGATTAGATAGTGTGATATGCTCAAGTTCACAACACACACGTTTCATGTTTTGGTTTTGGTTTAACCGATCTTGGTTTTCATTAATAGATAGAATCAAAATAAATTTACATGGTTTAATGTATATTAGATTTGATCTATATACATATATGCTTCATCTATTTAGAAAAACTTATTTTGATAGTCTACTTCATGAGTTTGGAGTTTCATATTTAGACAAAACTTATTTTTGGATTTAATGTCAAAAACAAAGATATAATACCTTTCATGTATATTGGATTCTATCCATATACTATATGCCTCAAAGTTGTTTAAATATCATGTTTTTTATATTTACATGTATTTTGGAAAAATCGGTTTTCCATTTCAAAAATTCTATTTTAAGAAAATACAGAATTTGGTTTAAGGCAAAATTTTCAAGTCACAAAAATGGTTCAAAAAGTTTGAAATATGTGTTGAATTTTGTCACACATGTTTGTATTTCAAAGATATAGCATAAACTGATTTTTGTGGAATTTATGTGATTTTATGAGATTTAATTGATAATAAAACCCAAGCTTTTAAGACCTGATTAAGCTAGACTGACTGATTGCCGGTCGACCGGGCTGGTCGACCGACGTGCACAGAACGTGCACGCAGCCAGGCTGATGGGCCCGTCGACCGAAACAGTCGACCGCCAGAGAGCCTCTGCTCTCTGGAAATGGCCCCGGTCGACCGGCAGAGAGCTCTGCTCTCTATTTCAGCTCGGTCAACCGGGCGGTCGACCGGCCAGAGAGCCGTTGCTCTCTGGATCCAGTCCCGGTCGACCGGGCAGTCGACCGGTAGGCGCAACGGTAAAAAATTTGACCGTTAGCTGGTCGACCAGCTGGTCGATCGGAAGGGCAATCTGGCCCTTTCAGCTGCCAAGGCAAATTTCCAAATGGGCTATATATACCCCATTTGAGTTGGTTTTTCAACAAGAATTTTAAAGAGCAAAATTTTCATTTTCTCAAGTGTTTTAATACAAGTTTTCTAAAGAGTTTTTAAGCTTAAAGATTTGATCTTTATTTGTTTTAAAGGGTTGGAAAATTCAAAGAAAATGAAAGTCTTTGGGATTGGTTTTGATCTTCATTTTTATATTTCTCTAGAAGTTTTCCCAAGAGCTTTTCTTTGTGATTTTGATTTCCAAACTCTTTATTTCTCACACTTGAGCTTATCGTTCTATCCTATCTATAGGATCTTTGTTTTAGTGAGAAAATTGGTTTGTGGTTGTTAGACCACTAAGTTGTAAACCTTCCATCTTTGTGATATCCCTCTAGTGAGAGGTGATTAAGTTGATATCCATCAAGTGAGAGGTGATTGTGGAAGTGGTGTTTGGCTCCCTCTAGTGAGAGGTGGAGATTGTGTTGGAATCCCTCAAGTGTAAGTGATTGATTTGTTGTTTGGCTAAGTGCCTATCCCTTTAAGTGTAGAGGTGATTTGAGTTGTGCCTTGCCTCTAAGTGTAGAGGTTGTATTTATTGGAGAGAGGAGTTGTGTACTCCCAATTGTATTTGCCCCAAATCCTCAGTGGAGGTTCCCTGTGTGGGAAGTCCTGTGTGGACGAGTTAGTGGAAATCCTTCTGTGTGAAGGCAGGGACGTAGAGCTGTGTGCTCGAACCTTGAAACATATCTCGGTGTTTGCATTTGATCCACTTTCTCTAATTCTCTCTCTCTTACATTGTGCATTGCATCATATTGCCATATCATATACATGCTTATGTTGTTTGTGTGTGCCCATACTTGTGTTTAACCAAGAGAGCTTTACATAGCTCCTCAACTCTTATTTAGAGGAATTCAGAGGAGTTAGTCCAGAGCCCTTCACCGGGAATTCGGCTACACTCGTTGGTTACACTAAGTGTATTGCATTAAATTTTTAATTCCGCATTATTGATCATTAGATTAGCCATACACCTATTCACCCCCCTCTAAGTGTATTTTCAATTGGTATCAGAGCCTACACTCCTGATATTAGGTTTAACCACCTTGGAGTGTGATCTTGGTTGCTAATCTATCATTTGCATTTGCCCACATATTGTTTGCACTCATGGATGTCCCTCTCATGTTTGATATCTCTAAAATTGATATATGAAAGTTTCTGATGAGTTGCCATTTAAAAGCCATAGGTTATAAAGTTTACCTTGCCATTATCAAGGAATCCTACCTTAGTAATAGCATGCATATAGAGGCCAATGCACTAGCCCTATAGGCACTTAGAGCATCTCTTAGTAAAGAATATTTAAACATGGTTTCTCATTGTGTTTCCGCTTATGCAGTGTGGAACATCTTGACCTCTCTAAAGCTTCAATTGCCAATCCAAGTGGAGAAGGAATCTAGTGAGGATGAATCCGAACAACAATGCTACATGGTCCAAGGGAATGACTCCCTTGAGGTACATTCGGAATCCCAACTAGATGATTGTGCTAGTTCTTCCGGCGATGATCATATTGATGCCGATGCTTTAAATGAAGAACTATCAATTGTGTGTGAAAAATTGCTTGAAAAATATAATCTTTGAAAAAGAAGAGTTTTGGACTAAAAGAAGAAAATAAGGATTTATATTTAAAACTTGATTTGGCTTTGCAAGAGAGGGATGACATTTCAAGTGAACGTGATCACTTAAATCCCAACTTGACCTTGTCCTAAAAGAAAATGAAATTTTGAAAACCAAAATGATTATGAAAATGTTTTAAAAAAAAATGAGGCTTTATCTTTAAAAGTTGATTTTGTTGTAAAAGAAATGATTCTTTGAAAAACAAAATTGATTTGATTTCAAAAGATTTAGAAGTTTGCTTAAATAAAATAAATCTTTGAAAATTGATATAGATTCACATGTTTGCCATGCTAGTGTAGTTTCATCATCTAGCATACCTATTGCATGCACCTCTTCTTTCATGATTGAACATGATTTTTGTTTGCTAAAGAAGAGTATGGATTATTTGGGCTCCACTTTGAGCCAATGTGCTTTGAACCACACACGTTTGGAATCTATGTTTCGAAAGAAGCAAGTTCCTTCTATGTATGCATACAAACCACGACATACACATGCTTCCCACGTTCATGCACACAACACTATGTATGCTCATGTGTATACTTGTACACATTGTGGACGTACGGACCACCTTGCTAAATTTTGTTATGATAGGATACATGATTCCAATTTAGCAAATAAATTTATTTGGGTTAGAAAAGGATCTAACCACCATGGACCCAAAAGAGTATGGGTACCAAAGACCACTCCTATTTTATTTGATGTAGGTGTGGGCTCTCACATGACGTGAGAGTAATGGTGCCTTGAGGTGGATGCGTTCCGAGCTTAAAGAGGACAAATTTGGATGCATCACTTTCAAGGGGAGTTTGGTGGGAGGACCATCATGGTTTGGAGATATGGAGATGTGCCCTATTGATTTTGGTAACTATCTCTAACTCTCATTTATGTTTACATGCTTTTCATATTGTTGATTTTAGCATGTCTTGTTTCATGATTAGTATGTTAATTATCATGATTATTAGACTTGTGATATGCATGATTAGTATTTGAGATCACCCATGTTTAATATGAACTTATACTTTTGTGTTCTCAAATTTGTTTTAGCTATTGTGTATATCATAGATCTAAATTCATGTTCATTTACCATAATGATCATATAAGTTTTATTTTGATTTCTATGCTTCATGTTTTGATTACATGTTTAGATGTTAGTTTTTATTAAAACTTAGGTATATACTTGTACAACTAGTGAGCCACAAATAGCTTATTATATGCTTGTGCTTGATTGCTCATTTGTACTTATTAGATGTATTAGTATAGTCTAGTTTTGATGATTCATACATTTTGACTTGTATTCCATATTTTTGACATGTTTTTCATGTTTATGTTAAACTTCATGTATATGTCTATTTTGCCTAAACTATCAGTTATACATATACATCCTTGAGCCACTTGCCTTCATGCACTTACTTTTGTGGACTCGTTCATGTTTGGATATGTATGTATACTCTAGTTTGTACAAAACATACATATGCCTTGAAGATTAAATTATTTTGATGAAAATTAGATTTTCTTATTTTTTATGTTTTAAGGAATTTCATATTGAGCCTAATTTCCTATTTTCATGATGATGTGTTTCACATAACTCTTATACACTCACTTTACTTAATGTTTTCTCATGATTTTATTTTCATGAGTATGATATGTGCCCTATAAATTTTGAGTGTTGATGATCGTGTGACTTACATGTTTTTCATGAAATACATTTTTACTTTATTCCTTGCTTGAAGGATTTCGTACAAGTTTACAAATTTTTCATATAACTAGTTCGTATTCTTCATATGGTAGAGTTTTCAAACGTGTTATATTATTTTCAAACTTATTTTTGAAAACCCCTACCCTTCCAAGGACGGTTGGTTGGGCGACCATGCCTTGTATGCTCATTATTGAAAATCTATTTAAAACATGTGCATGAAATGGGTGGTAGGAAGTATGAGTTATACACTTGATCTTATTTTGGTTTCAATTGGTATCATTGTATCTTTTCAATTGGTATCACTATTGATATTCCTCTTGTATACTCATATATTTTTTTATATATGTATGATTACACTTCAAATAGTATCAATTTCGATTGGTATTCAATTTTTCGTACATATATATATGTTTTATTTGTGCTTATTATATCTCTATATCTTTGAGCACAAATTTTGGTTATGCTAAGCTTGATTTCTTAAATGACAATTATATTTCAATTGATTATTTTTTAATTGGTATCTTATACAAGCTTATGCATCAATTTGTTTGGTATTTCATAAAGGGGGAGAAAATTCATATTTCACATTTCAATTGGTGTTGTTTACATTTGGTATCTTACTTCCACACTTTATGTTGAAAAATGATTGAAAAATAATATTAATTTTTTAATTTGGTATCATTCGCTCCTAATGAAAATTATTTTCAATTGGTATATGTTTTATTTTCAATATTGGTATCAAAAATATTACATTGATATTATTCTCTATTTGGTATCTCTATTGCAAAATGAGTTTAGTGTTTAACCAAAAAGATTGGTTTATGTTTTTCATTTAGTATCAAAAGTATAAAATATTTTCAATTGGTACTAATTTTTACAATTGATATCAAGATTACCTTTATGTTTTATATCTTCAATTGATATCAAAATTTTTATTGGTTTCTTCAAAATGTTTTGTTTATTTTCAATTGGTATCATCTTTTGGTATCATGATGTTTCTATGTATACCTTTGCACTAAATTGATATATTTTTTTCAATTGGTATCATAATATTTTGATTTGATTTTCACCCCTTGTTGATTTTTGTTTCAGATAAAAAGGGAGAGAACATTGTTTTACTGTTTACTTTAACCCCTTTGTTGATGATTGACAAAAGGGGAGAAGTGTTTTAGTACATATGCATGTTTAGCATGTTTATTTAAGTTTATATCAAAGTTTATATTAACAATATGTGTTTTATGTTTTATTGATATTGGTATCAAGAGTATGGATATTAATATCAAGAACATATTTTGTTGTTTTATTTTGTTGGTATCAAGAGCTTTTACTGAAATTTTTATTGGTATCAAGAGTAATTATTTAAGAACATGTTTATTTTAAAATTTGGTATCAAGAGCATGTTTATTTCATTGTTTTATGCATGTTTATGCATATTCATGTTTAACATTCATTGCATATCTTTATAGTTTATTGCTATACATGAGTTAAGGGGGAGCTTCTATGAAGCTTAACTTTAATCCATACATATATAACTCCATGAGTTTTGTCATCATCAAAAAGGGGGAGATTGTTAGCCCAGAGGCCTTCCACTCTAGTTTTGATGATGATTAACTCATGTAGTTATAGTTTACTAATAATCCTGTGATATTTAGTTTCAGATATTTGATCAAGATATTAGTAGGTGATTAGCTTCAACAAAGGTATTTTGGAGCTTTCACATGGTGATTCAAGAGCTCGAGCGTCAAAGTTCACATCTAGCACTCGGTTGGAGTCAAGCTCGGTTAATCGCGTTTGGATCGAGTCAACTTGGAGACGGCGTTCTACAAGAAGGCTTCGGTTTGTTTAGTTAAGATTTAGTTTAGATCCATTGTAAAGATTAGATAGTGTGATATGCTCAAGTTCACAACATACACACGTTTCATGTTTTGGTTTTGGTTTTCGGTTTAACCGATTTTGATTTTCATGAATAGATAAAATCAAAACAAGTTTACATGATTTAATGTATATTAGATTTGATCTATATACATATATGCTTCATCTATTTAGAAAAACTTATTTTGATAGTCTACTTCATGAGTTTGGAGTTTCATATTTAGACAAAACTTATTTTTGGATTTAATGTCAAAAACATAGATATAATACCTTTCATGTATATTGGATTCTATCTATATACTATATGCTTCAAAGTTGTTTAAATATCATGTTTTTGTATTTACATGTGTTTTGGAAAAATCGGATTTCAATTTCAAAAATTCTATTTTTGGAAAATACAGAATTTGGTTTAAGGGAAAATTTTCAAGTCACAAAAATGATTCAAAAAGTTTGAAATATGTGTTGAATTTTTGTCACACATGTTTGTATTTCAAAGATATAACATGAACTGATTTTTGTGGAATTTATGTGGTTTTATGGGATTTAATTGATAATAAAAACCCAAGTTTTTAAGACCTGATTAAGCTGGACTGGCTGATTGCCGGTCGACCGGGCCGGTCGACCGTAGCAGTAGGCGGTCGACCGGCCCGGTCGACCGACGTGCACAGAACGTGCACGCAGCCAGGCTGATGGGCCGATCGACCGGAACGGTCGACCGCCAGAGAGCCTCTGCTCTCTAGAAATGGCCCCGGTCAACCAACCGGTCGACCGGCAGAGAGCTCTGCTCTCTGTTTTAGCTCGGTCGACCGGGCGGTCGACCGGCTGGAGAGCCGTTGCTCTCTGGATCCAGTCCCGATCGACCGGCGGTCGACCGGTAGGCGCAACAGTCAAAAATTTGACCGTTGGCCGGTCGACCAGAAGGGCAATCTGGCCCTTTTCAGCTGCCAACGGGAGATTTCCAAATGGGCTATATATACCCCATTTTAGTTGGTTTTTCAACAAGAATTTTAAAGAGCAAAATTTCCATCTTCTCAGTGTTTTAATACAAGTTTTCAAAAGAGTTTTTAAGCTTAAAGATTTGATCTTTATTTGTTTTAAAGGGTTGGAAAATTCAAAGAAAAAGAAAGTCTTTGGGATGGGTTTTGATCTTCATTTTTATATCTCTCTAGAAGTTTTCCCAAGAGTTTTTCTTTGTGATTTTGATTTCCAAATTCTTTATTTCTCACACTTGAGCTTATCATTCTATCCTATCTATAGGATCTTTGTTTTGGTGAGAAAATTTGTTTGTGGTTGTTAGACCACCAAGTTGTAAACCTTCCATCTTTGTGATATCCCTCTAGTGAGGGGTGATTGAGTTGATATCCCTCTAGTGAGAGGTGATTGTGGAAGTGGTCTTTGGCTCCCTCTAGTGAGAGGTGGAGATTGTGTTGGAATCCCTCAAGTGTGAGGTGATTGATTTGTTGTTTGGCTAAGTGCCTATCCCTCTAAGTGTAGAGGTGATTTGAGTTGTGCCTTGCCTCTAAGTGTAGAGGTTGTATTTGTTGGAGAGAGGAGTTGTGTACTCCCAATTGTATTTGCCCCAAATCCTCAGTGGAGGTTCCCTGTGTGGGAAGTTCTGTGTGGACGAGTTAGTGAAAATCCTTCTGTGTGAAGGCGGGGATGTAGAGCTGTGTGCTCGAACCTCGAAACATATCTCGGTGTTTGCGTTTGATCCACTTTCTCTAATTCTCTCTCTTACATTGTAAATTGCATCATATTGCCATATCATATACATGCTTGTGTTGTTTGTGTGTGCCCATACTTGTGTTTAACCAAGAGAGCTTTACATATAATCTCAACTCTTATTTAGAGGAATTCAGAGGAGTTAGTTCAGAGCCTTTTACTGGAAATTCGGCTACACTCGTTGGTTACACTAAGTGTATTGCATTAAGTTTTTAATTCCGCATTATTGATCATTAGATTAGCCATACACCTATTCACCCCCTCTAGGTGTATTTTCAAATGCATGAGATAGCATGGGGGGTGGATATCCACTAACATAGATTTTTTTTTCATTTTTAGGATTTTTGATTTTTAGAATTAACTTAGGTTTTGATTTTCTAGGATTTTCTTAGATTTTGATTTTCTTATAAAAAATAAAAAATGATATATATATATATATATATATATAAATATATTTTCTATAACCTATTTTTAAAAAGAATTAACTTGATCTTAGGAATTAAGAAAATTCTAAACTAGGATTTCTTGATATAAGTCAAAATAAGAAGAATTGTTGGATCTTTAGGTTAAAAAAGATAATTAGATTTTAAATTTTTCCTAAGCACTACATACATTTACATGTTGAGGGATTAATCAAGGACTTAGTACCTTTATTTATATATATATATATAAAAGAAGAAAAAGAAAAAAAGAGAAAAAGAAAAATAAATGTGTTGGAAATTAATAAAAACTTGATCACCAATTAAGCTGGTTAGTTATGCCTTAAGAAGTATAACTAGTCACGCCTAAAGGTGGTTGAGTCCTTAGCATTCGTGGCCTAGTTTACTCGAGTCCTTGAACCTTAGAATTGTATCCTCATCTGGTGCCTAAGACCGTCTGGTCTGGGAGTCATCGGTAAAAGGCTCGCTACATGGGTGAATTAGAAAGCTTAATGAAGCTAACGAAATAAATATGTGTAAATATATAAATAAAAATAAATAAAAATATATAAATAAATGTACCATAGTCTAAGAACAATTCCTCATACATATAAGTGTATATATGTTAGGCATGATACACAATCTAGTTCTCTCTCTATTTTTGAAAACTTAACCTAAGTTGAAGACGAAACTTTAAGTGGAGCTTATAATAAGAAGGAAAAGTTTAGGGTAACCTAAAACCGAAAGATCAGCTAAATTATTGAAAAAAATGGATCATAAACATTCTTCTTCCTTTTCTTTTTGAAAAATCACTAACATTTTTTCTTTTACTTTGGATTTTGTGGGTGCAATCCGCTGAAAACCCTCAGGAGACAACACTCCTCCTCTAGGGTAACCTAGAGGTTTAACGGTTATTGCACGAGCTCAGTGCAATCGTGTCACCTATGAAAGTGGTGTAATAATGTAGTTAGGATTTTCTCTTTTTCTTTACTTATTTTGCTCGGGGACGAGCAAAAGCTAGGTATGGGGGTGTGATTTGAGTTTCATTTTGCATCATTTTATATCACATTGCCATGCTTTCTATTAATAAAAATAGGATTTTTAATGCTTCTCTCTCTTATTTTTCAGGTCCATTCTTTAATGGAGAAGAAGACCCATATTTCAGATTTTCCAAGGAATTAAAAGTAATTTAAGGAGCCCAAATCAAGGAAGCCCAATTTTGGATCGCACCAAAGGATATTCCCAGAGTTCTAGAGCTCCAGCTAGACACCTGCACCATAACAGAATGTGAGAGCGATCGCTGGCAAAATGACCTAGATTCTGTTGCAAAAACGCAGCTCTGGCCGCGTTTCCGTGGCAATCTTTGGTCGTTGATCAAGCGTTTGATCCTACGGCTACTATGGGTCGTGTTGATCGAGTTTTACCTGCACACAAAATATGAATATTAGATCTGAGAATTAAAGGTGTGCAAGGTGCTCAATACTAATCCGCGGTAGCAAGGCTATGCGGGTCGTGATCCTCAGGGAGGGACTGCGATGGAAGCGTTAAGCAAGTTTCTCTAAAGTTTTTATTTTATTAGTTAAGTTAGAAAGATAGCGGTATTTACAATGGTCGGAAAAAGAATATGGAGATGAGTTATGATTTAATCTACAAAAAGAAAAGAAAAGAAAAGAATACTTACTTGAGTTTGGTTGAAGAAAAACGTGAAAACCTTACATGTTCTACCTTGCTTAGGAGGCGTTCCACGAATAGATCATAAACTCGAGCTCAATCCCTGTGCACATTATATCGTCAAGCATACCAAGAACGAAGTGATGCATAGCTTGGAGGAGAACGTCTTCATGAACTATCGCTGGTTCTCACATAGCTTAGTTATACTTGCTTTTGGAATCCACTTGCATGTTCATCAACAACCACAAGAGATCACAGAGAAAAAGAAAGGAAAACAAAAAGAAAAATAAAATATAAGAACAATGAACAAAAGAAAAATAATTACCTTTATTGCTTTAATCAATGGCAGAGAAGAGAAGATACATCGTGTCACGCTCAACATAAGCCTCTCTCTCTCTTGAAAATAAAAAGAAAAACCGAACTACAACCTAGAAGAAGACTAAAACCTAGCTTTTTGGCCCTTGGCTCGCCTTTGGACTCCCCTGTACGTTGCACTGCAGGGGGTATTTATAGGTGCAGAAGGCCGAAGAGTCCCGGATGAAGTTGCCCACGAAATCTGGTATTCAGATTCATCCAAAATGCCGCAAAATTACGGCTTTTGCCGCAAAATTGCGGCAGTATAGTGGAGTCAGGCCACGCGCTTTGTCGCGTGGCTTCTCCTGGTCCGTCCATGTGGGCGCCTGCTTCTGGAAGTATGATCCTGGCTCTTCATATTGGGATTTCGAGATAACTTGATAATCAAGTTACCTAGATTTTGAATTCTCCCAATCTCTTTTAAACGAATTTTCTTATCTCTGCACTCTTTTCATTCTCATCTGCAAGAGTTTAGGGTTGGGTAGAAGTCTATCCTTCCCTCATCTTTGATATTTGCAACTTCAGCCCTTTGTGTATTTGCACTTTGACAATTGATATTTGCACTTTTACACCTGGGCTTCAAATGTGGGCTTTTGGGCTTCATTAAGCTTTATTTATTATAAAAATAAGAATTCGAGGCCTGCACACAATAAATTACAAATTATTAATAAATGTGCAGAATTAAATGAATAAATATGAAAATGTGATGGTAAATATGATGATAAAAATGCATTTTTCACTACCAATCACACCCCCACACTTATCTTTTTGCTCGTCCTCGAGTAAAAACAAAGAAAAAGAAAAAGAAATGAAAAGTTAATCTAACCTAACTCACTTTCGTAGGAATCACGGTTACACTTAGCATGTGCAACAAGCCGTTAAACCTCTAGGTTACCCTAGAGGACGAGTGTTGTCTCGTGAGGGTTTTCAGCGGATTACACCCACAAAATCCATAAAAAGAAAATATTTGAATTATTATTGAAGAGACTAAGTAGTCTATAAGGTTTAGGATCCTCATTTTTATTCATTCTTAGACTTAGTCTTTATAAAGTAAATTGTTTTCATTTTAGGTAAGGGTCAAAATTGAACTTCTAATATAGTCTTTTTTGTTACCAAAAATCATATGCATCCTTGTAACTTGGCTAGGAATTCCTTAACTTGGACTCTCATGCCTCTTTAATTTTTTTCTCTTCTTTTTTTTAATATGTATAACTCATCTAATTTTCTTTCGTGTAAGCATCAAGGCTTCTTGAGGCCCTCATACCTAACTAATTGACTCTTAGATGTGTTAATACATATCTCATATTCTTAGTTTTATTAGGCTTTCTAATCCACCCATGCAGCGAATTTAAAGTCGATGACTCCCAAACCGGTTGGCTTTAGGGCACCAGGTGAGAAAACACCCCGCGGACTCAAATTCGAGTGAACTAGGCCCCAAAACTAAGGACTTTATTTTATTTACTCACCTTTAGGCATGAATACTTATGCTTCTTGAGGCACATGTATCCACCTTAGTTAGTGATTTTTTTTTGTTTTTCTTTGTTTTTTTTTTATATATGAGGCACAAAGGTCTTCATCTTAGAATCCTAGATATGTATTAGGTATGCAAATTTCATTAAGGTAAAAATCAAGACTAATTAATTATTCAATTTCTTCTCCTATACCTAAAAATTAAACAATTTATTTATTTTGACCAAGTTTTTAGAAATCCTAATCATGATTTTCCTAATCCTTAAAACTAACTTAGATTTCTTTCAAAAAATAAGTCAAAATATTGTCCTTTTTATAATTTTTTTTTAAATTTTTTTTTATTAGCAAATTTTGTTAGTGTCTACTTATGTTAGTATGTTAGTAAAGCCCACCCCCACACTTATCTCATGCATTGTCCTCAATGTATGAATGAATGCATATATGCATGAAACAGAACAAGGGAAGGCGGAAGTTACCTTTGGGTGGTGGTTCCGGAGGTGGTCTAATTGGTCCACGAAATGCGGCCCAATCAAGATAACAGATAATTTGGTGGAACCCACCAGAAACTTTCCTTACATAACCCACTAAAATATATGTATAATCAATTTTTAGTATTTCCACCCCCATCAAATTTCCAAATTTCATAATAAATTTCAGAGTTAATTGTCTCAACCTCCTTGTCCCAAAAGGAGTATGAAAAGATGGAATTATTAACTTGGACATTATAGGTACGGGAACGAATACCGACTCAAGGAAGATGCTCAAATCAAGTAAGGGCTCAGGAGTCGGGCTAGGTTCAAGAATTGAGTCCAAGTCAAGAAATTGAAACTCAAGTCCACAATCTTCTTCCCACAATGGAATGTGACCTAATATGGGTAATATCTCTTTACTTCCAATATTAAGGAATTCTAGCTCATCGCCATACAATTCTTCAAAACTAAGGTCAACATCTTCCGTCAGAATTGTACAATCAGTTTCAGAAGTAAAGAGATTGTGAGAATCTAGGTCGCATATCTCATTGGCTTCAATGTAATAAAAAGAACTTGCCAATTTATCCATAGGATTTTCAAAATTGTACAATTGGTCAAGTTCAATATGATCATCTAAAATGGGTGATTCAATTTCATTATGAATTGGAATAGGATCCAATGTTGACTCGGGAAAAGTGAAATCAGGTGGAGACACTGGAGTCATTATTGAATCAGGAAATAAAACTGAATCATCAAGTTGGGGATCATGATCATATTCATCCTCAAGTTCTATTTCAGGAAAGGAAAAACTTGCCAAACTATCAACAATTGGAGTTTCAGCAAGTTCTAATAATTGTACTGAATTAGAATCTTGTTGTCCAAAGCAACTTGGTTCGTCGGCTCTAAAAGAGTGGTCAGCGATATCAGAATTAGCCGGACGGTGAGAACGTAAGGATTGAACCATCAAATCTATGTCATGCTCACGAGCTAATCTAGCCTGAGTCATGGCTTCAACCCTCTTTCGTGATTGGGCTTGGAAAAAGGAAGTGTAATCGTGATGAAGTTGTGAGTCGGTGGACTCACGCATCATCATGTCTAAGATTGATGGTGGTTGTTGCTTGGACTCGTGCATACTTATCATTTCCCCGATAGATGGTAATCTATTCTGAATGGGGGGATCTGAGTATGAATCATTGAAAAAATGTGAACTAGATGGATATGAAGGACAATTTGGTTGAGAATTAAACTCGGGGGAATCGAAACCCCATGAACTCTGTGACGAGTTGAAATTATTATGGACATTATAGTCATAAGATGGAGGGTGTGGGTTATATTCATTCGAATAAGACCATTCCGGCACACTAGATTGGTCAAAGTTATGATATGCCGGGTTGGTAATATCCGAATAATAGTTAGGTGTGTAATATGGATTAAAATTGGAATTATTATTATATGCCATATCACACCAACACAAACAAAGAAAAAAAGAAAACAAACAAATAAACAAACCAAAAAAAATTCTAACCTAAGTTAGGGTAGACCTATGACCTAGACGACTCCTAACTGGTTACACTGCCCATAAGAGGTAGGGTGCAGACTTTGACCACAAGTTAATCAGCCAGGTCAGGGCAAGAGTGGTGGGAGGTTTTCCGTCAAAGACGTTCCTTAATTAAATAACCACCAATCTTCGGGCTTTCGGCCCTCAATCCCCTTCCTAGACACTGATTTGGCAAGAGTCAACTTCCAGCACCGTTCCCCCTTAGGATAATCTCCTAATGAGTCCGAGATGTCCCTAGGGCCAACGTCTACACTTTTTTATTAGGCTTGGGTTAGTGAGTGCTTGGATATGATTTTTAGGCTAAGGAAGGGTGATGAAATCCCCACCTTATCTTGTTAATGGGTTATGCCCTTAAGATGAATTAGTGCAAGTGTACAAGATAAGTAGATAAGATTCACTCAAAGCAGAAAATCAACCAAGAGATGAGTCCTATTCAACATGCAATGCGTACGTACCTTGCTCCAGCACTCTTCAACAGTAAAATAAAGTAATTGAAAAGACACGTGCCTAATATGCAAACGTCTAATCAATTTTTATCATTAACAATAAATTTTTTACTGTTGATTTAATTAGCAGTAAGCAGGTATATCACAGAACAAAATAAACAGAGCAGTAAACAGTATTTGAACTTTGCAGCAACCTGCAGAAATTGGGATCAGTAGTTCTCTACTGTTGCCGCAGAATTACGGCTCTGGCCGCAGATCTGCGGCAAAACAGTAGCTTCCTATGTTCTGCCTTCGAGGGCAGAGGCACAGGATAGCTATATGTCCACTGCTGCTGCTATATTTCTGTTTCCTGTTCTCCAAACCTGCAAACAGAAAAGAATAAAAGAATTAGTTAATAAAAAAAAAATTTTTTAAAGAGAAACTTACCGTCCCTCCCCGGCAACGGCGCCAATTTGTTGATCGAGTTTTACCTGCACACAAAATATGAATATTAGATCTGAGAATTAAAGGTGTGCAAGGTGCTCAATACTAATCCGCGGTAGCAAGGCTATGCGGGTCGTGATCCTCAGGGAGGGACTGCGATGGAAGCGTTAAGCAAGTTTCTCTAAAGTTTTATTTTTATTAGTTAAGTTAGAAAGATAGCGGTATTTATAATGGTCGGAAAAAGAATATGGAGATGAGTTATGATTTAATCTACAAAAAGAAAAGAAAAGAAAAGAAAAGAAAAGAATACTTACTTGAGTTTGGTTGAAGAAAAACGTGAAAACCTTACATATTCTACCTTGCTTAGGAGGCGTTCCACGAATAGATCATAAACTCGAGCTCAATCCCTATGCACATTATATCGTCAAGCATATCAAGAACGAAGTGATGCATAGCTTGGAGGAGAACGTCTTCATGAACTATCGCTGGTTCTCACATAGCTTAGTTATACTTGCTTTTGGAATCCACTTGCATGTTCATCAACAACCACAAGAGATCACAGAGAAAAAGAAAGAAAACAAAAAGAAAAATAAAATATAAGAACAATGAACAAAAGAAAAATAATTACCTGTATTGCTTTAATCAATGGCAGAGAAGAGAAGATACATCGGTGTCACGCTCAACATAAGCCTCTCTCTCTCTTGAAAATAAAAAGAAAAACCTAACTACAACCTAGAGAAGACTAAAACCTAGCTTTTTGGCCCTTGGCTCGCCTCTGGACTCCCCTGTACATTGCACTGCAGGGGGTATTTATAGGTGCAGAAGGCCGAAGAGTCCCGGATGAAGTTGCCCACGAAATCTGGTATTCAGATTCATCCAAAATGCCGCAAAATTGCGGCTTTTGCCACAAAATTGCGGCAGTATAGTGGAGTCAGGCCACGCGCTTTGTCGCGTGGCTTCTCCTGGTCCGTCCATGTGGGCGCCTGCTTCTGAAAGTATGATCCTGGCTCTTCATATTGGGATTTCGAGATAACTTGATAATCAAGTTACCTAGATTTTGAATTCTCCCAATCTCTTTTAAACGAATTTCCTTATCTCTGCACTCTTTTCATTCTCATCTGCAAGAGTTTAGGGTTAGGTAGAAGTCTATCCTTCCCTCATCTTTGATATTTGCAACTTCAGCCCCTTGTGTATTTGCACTTTGACAATTGATATTTGCACTTTTACACCTGGGCTTCAAATGTGGGCTTTTGGGCTTCATTAAGCTTTATTTATTATAAAAATAAGAATTCGAGGCCTGCACACAATAAATTACAAATTATTAATAAATGTGCAGAATTAAATGAATAAATATGAACATGTGATGGTAAATATGTTGATAAAAATGCATTTTTCACTACCAATTAGGTCGCGAACAACTCTTGAGGCCTATAAAAGGACCCCCAGGGCTTCTGTAAAAAAGAGAGAGATGAGAGACTAGCATTTTGTTTTAGGAGAATATTTAAGAGTTCTTTAGTTTTTCTCTTCCTTTCCTTGTGTAATTTTTCATTTCTCTTTTAGATCCAGAAAAGAGAGTGGGTGAGTGAGATCTCTTTAAGTGAAGAAGTGACAATTCAAATACAAAGGCTCAAGCTTTCCTTCCTTTACTTTTCTTGCTCTATTGCCATTTACTTACAAAACTCTTTACTTTCTTACACTTATTTTACTATGTCTTCTTTCTTGTTTTTCTTTCCTATGGCTAGCTAATCCCCTAACATGACTAGCTAACTTCTAACACTACTAACTGCTAACTCTTGGGTGATGCTAACTCATATGACTCATTAGATGTTTACATTTCTAGTCTTGTATCTAACAAATCTTTTTATTCCCAATGAAGATGAGTATTGATTCTAATCTTAGTGAAAGCTTTGTTATCTCCTCTATATGATTCATGTATACCTCATTAGAGCCTTGTTTCTCCAACAAGTGCCTTGATGGAACATGAAGATGGATCACTTTAGTATGCTAACACTTATTGTACTAGTTTCTTATTTCATGCTAGCTTGTTATGGCTTTGATGATTTAACGAATCTTACATCCTTGTTAAACATATCTAAAGTGTGAGTACCTATGTTCCATTATTATAAACCTATTGAGAGCCGATGATCCAAGGAGGCCACCTAGCCAGGCTAAGACGAGAACAATCCACAATTTGGGGCAACTTATTGACTTGCCATAGCAAGATGGACAATTGCCAATGAATCTCTATGAGACACAAGTGACCCAACGAGATTAGTAAGTTAGTAGTGTAGAATGTTAGTTAGTCATGATTTTCTCTCCATCGAATTTAAAACTCTTTTCTAAAACTCTCTTTTTCCAACTTCATTGTTTTCATTCCGTTTTCCTCGCTTCAAGTTTTCTTTCCTTTAAAACACTACAAAGATTTATCATTTTCTGTTTACTTTGTTTTGCTTTCTGATTTTTGAACAAAGAAGAACTTTCATTTTTCTTCTCAAAATAAAAAAATTTAAAACAGTGCTAGGTTCTCAATTCTACCGTGTAGCTTAGGACTAACGGGTCGTGATCCACAGGGAGGGACAGCGATGGAAGCGTTATGTAAGTTTCTTCTTTTAATTTACCAAAACTAGTTAATACTTATCTTCTTAGTTTATAAAAAAAAATAAAAATGTTAAGTTAAGTTAAGAAGAAGATGGTAGAAGAAGAGATGGTGGTGGTGTTTTATTTTAATTATAAAAGAAAAAGAAACAAAAAGAGATAAAGAAAAGTGTTGATGCAAATATCAGAAATAAAAAAAGAATATTTAAAAAGAATATTTACCTCTACTGTTGAAACATAATGAAATTTACCTTAGCATGGAGTAAAGCAAAGTAATAGAAAAGAATAAATGAAAGCAAGACTTCAGCGAGATCGAGCACAATGATGAAAAGAAAATAACTCTTTCTCTCTTTGATTGTCACCTTCAATATAAGTTTCTTGAAGAAAAGATTACAATAGTATCACTCTACAATAACTCTTTCTCTCTTTTAATCATGTAACTCTCTCTAGGCTAAAAATAAAATAAAATAAAGAAAATAAAAATTACATTGAAGAAGAAAAGAAAACCTAAACTAAATCTCTCTCTGAGATGGTGTCAATTTCTACCTTTGAGGTATGAGGGTATTTATAGGAGAAAACCAAAGGGATAGAAAGCGTATGAAGATAGGAAGATCTGAATATTTCTAAATTTGAATCTCTCCTTATCTCCAAACTTGATTTGATATATCTAGAAATTCAATTCTGATCTGCAGGCTGTTGGCGTGTTGATTGCTAAATATCACTTATCAAATAATAGAATTAAAATGAGTGATCAAAAGACGAATTGTAGCCCTTTAAGTCTTCTTTCTGTAGCATCTTGAATCATTATATTTGAGTTTCAGTAGAAAAAGTTATAATTAAAATGCTAAACTGTATCCAGCCTGAATCCGAATCAAATTGCTTCATCTCATCCGTTAATCTTCTCTCTATCCATTTATCCTCTTGAATTTTCAATTTGTCTTCTCAAATTGATAAGATATTCACTTATCTTCAGCGAAAAAGATAGGGTCTTCAAACAATCCATTTTTCTCTTGAAATTAGATAATATTATCTTATCTGATATATCTAGTTTTCAGATAAGATAGCTTCTAGAACCTTTGGATTTGAATCGATCCCCTTTCTTTTGAACTTTTGAATTTAATTGGATAAATTTCATGATTATCTTCTCCCAATCATACCCTGCATGAATTAGGACATTAAGACAAGTTATTTGCAATATTCATTACAGAATATATGTAGGAATGTAATAATATTTATGCAATATATGTGTCCAAACACACGCCCACACTTATCTTTTGCTCGTCCTCGAGCAAAACAAACAGAAAAGAAAAACTAAACCAAACTTAACTCACTTTCGTAGAAATCACGCAACAAGCCGTTAAACCTCTAGGTTACTCCTAGAGGACAAGTTTCGTCTTGTGAGAGTTTTCAGTGGATTACACCCACAAAATCCATGATGAAAAAGGAATAAAGTGTTAGTATTTTCGAAAATGCATATTTAAGGGGAAAAAATATTTGAAGTATTAATGTAAAAATTCAAGTAATTTATAAGTCATAATATTATCAAAACTTAGTCATTACTCAACTTAGTCTCTATTCAAAAACTTTTTTTGAATCAAGGTAAGAATTAAAATTGTATTTCTCATCTAGTCCATTATTTTACCCTAAGTCATATGCAACTTGTGACCCTGAAAATTTGACTCGGGATTCTTCAACTCTAACTCTTATGCCTTATTTTATATATATTTATTATTTTTTTACATTTATGCTGTAATATTCCTTAGCTCTATTAGGTTTTCTAATTCGCCCATGTAACGAGCCTTAGTCGGGTGACTCCCAAACCAGATGATTTTTATGGCACCGGGTGAGAAAACACCCAAAGGACTTAGGATTTTATTTATGTGAACCACTTTTAGGCGTGAATACTTATGCTTTATGAGACACAAATACCCAGCTTAATCAGAGGATTTTTATTTAATAATTTTTTTAAGGCATAAGAATCTTTGTTTTAGAACCCTAAGTGTGTAAGTGTATAAAGTGTGCATATCTCATTAAGGTAAAAATCAAGACTAAATTACTTTTTCAATTTTTTCCTAACCTCAAAATCAATAAATAATTTTATTTTGATCAAGTATAAGAAATCCTAATTATAATCCTCTTATTCCTTAAAATTAACTTAATTTTTTACAAAAATAAGTCAAAGTATTATTTTCCTTTTCAAAAAGTTTTAAAGAAAGATTTTTTTTTTAAATTAGTGAAGTTAGCATGTTAGTAAACCCTCACCCACGCCTAACTCATGCATTGTCATCAATGTATGATATGAAATGCAATAATACATGAAAAAAGAGAAAGGAAAGAAAAATTGTCACCTCAAGGTGGTGGTTCCGGTGGTGGTCTTATTGGGCCAAGCATTTCTGTCCAATCTAGATACTGTAGATTTTCATGAAACTTACCTTTTATGACCTCTTTCTTTTTAACATTTTTATATTCCCCAATATGAATAGGATCATGCAAGAACCTAGTATGAAAATTTTTCCGGTTATATGACCAATCTTGGGGTATCATTACAGAGTCATATTGATCGGAATCTTGGTCCAATAATGGAATGTGATTTTGTGCAATGGATGATTTGCGCTCAACAATGAAAGGAATGGGAACCGATACTGACTCGGGAATAAAACTTAAATCAAGTTTAGGTTCAAGAGTCAGAGTTGGTTCATGGGTTTGATCCAAATCATAGAATTAAAGTTCACATTCATTTTCCAACAATGGAATATGACTATCCAAAATAAGTGATTCGTGTTCAATCTCTATAGGGCTACGAATCAGTGGTGGCTTCGGAATTGGGTCCAAATCGGGTAAGGAAATCAGAGTCAGCATAGATTTAAAAAGTGAAACTGAATCATAACATTAAAAATCGGTGTCACATTCATCTTCGAGTTCAATCTCATTAAAATGAAAACTTGCTAATTTATCAATGGTTTGATATTGGTCAAGTTCAAAATTATGTGGTGAAATTGAATCTTCGTTAAAATTCCCAAGATACCATGATTCTTCGTCAATATGGTTAGGAGAATCAGGAGTGGTCAAAAATGTGTTAGGCAGAGATTCCTCGTTCCTATCATTAATTGTGTTGACCAAATGACTCACTTTTGCTTCTAACCTATTGAGAGATTGGAGACAATCCGTTTGGGATTGAATAATATCATTTTGAGACTGAATCATGAATTCCATACTCTTTTCTAAGTCAATAGGTTCTTATTGTGGTTGGACTTGGAAATTAGAGTAAGAATCTTGGATTTGAGAATTGTTCAGGAGAATTGAGTCCGCTATGATTTGAGAATTGTTCAGGAGAACCTCGAAAAATATGAATTTGATTTATAATCAGAATAATTTTAATTATAATCCATTTTCACAAGAACAAAAAAAAATAAGGAAATAAAAAAAATCTAGCCTATGTTAGGGTAGAGCTTAGATCTAGACGACTCTTAACTATTGATTATCCACAGGAGGTATATTGCAGAACCTGACCACAAGTTAATCAGCCAGGTAAGGGCAAGATTGGTGGGAGGTATCCGCGCTTAAAAGCGACGGGCCCACCAGCCTTCGAAGTTTTGTTCCTTAATCCCCAACCTTAGACACCGCTTTGGCAAGAGCCAATTTCTAACAACTTCCCCCTTAGGTCAATCCCTATTTGAGTCCGAGATGTCCCTAGGGCCAACATCTACTCAATTTTATGTTAGGCTGGGTTAGTGAGTGAGGAGATGATTTTTAGGTTAAGAAAGGGTAATAACTTCCCCACCTTATCTTGTTTAAGGATATGCGCTTAGTCTTTTTAGTGCAGTGTACAAGTATATAGCAAAAATAACATCCAAGCAATATAACATACAAGTGTGTTTTCTAAGCTATATGCAATGCAGACGTACTTTTTTCTCCAGTACTCTTCAACAGTAATGTAAAGAAACGAAATAGATAGATGCCTTAAGATGCAGCAGTCTAAATATTTTTTAGCATTTACAAAGCAACAAGTTACTGTTGATTAGAAACATGTATAGAGTGAGCTAAACAGATAAACTAATAACTGCAGATAATTAATCTGTAAAAAGCAACCTGCAAGAGACTACAATTAGTAATTCACCACAGTTGTGGGCTCTGATGATCTGCCTTCTTGGACAGAGGCACAGAGTAGCAATATGTCCACTACAGCTCCTAGTTTCCTGTAATTAGCCACTGTACACCAAAACAAAGAAGAAAAAGGGATTAATTCATTAAAGTAAATTAAAAAGAAAGAAAACTTACCGTCCCTTCCCAGCAACGGCGCCAAAATTATGATCGAGTCAAACCTGCACAAAAAAATACAGAAATTTAAAACAGTGCTAGGTCCTCAATTCTACCGTGTAGCCTAGGGCTAACGGGTCATGATCCACAGGGAGGGACAAGGATGGAAGCGTTATGTAAGTTTCTTCTTTTAATTTGCTAAAACTAGTTAATACTTATCTTCTCAGTTTATAAAAAGAAAATAAAAATGTTAAGTTAAGTTAAGAAGAAGATGGTAGAAGAAGACATGGTGGTGGTGTTTTATTTTAATTATAAAAGAAAAAGAAACAAAAAGAGGTAAAGAAAAGTGTTGATGCAAAAACTAAAGATAAAAAAGAATATTTATCTCTACTGTTGAATCATAATGAAATTTACCTTAGCATGGAGTAAAGAAAAGTAATAGAAAAGAATAAAGGAAAGCAAGGCTTCGGCGAGATCGAGCACCATGAAGAAAAGTGGGAACCTCCATTGACTGTCACCTTTAATATAAGCTTCTTAAAGAAAAGATTACAATCGTATCACTCTACAATAACTCTTTCTCTCTTTCAATCATGTAACTCTCTCTAGCCTAAAAATAAAATAAAATAAATAAAATAAAAATTATATTAAAGAAGAAAAGAAAACCTAAACTAAATCTCTCTCTGAGATGGTGTCAATTTTTACCTTCGAGGTATGAGGGTATTTATAAGAGAAAACTAGAGGGATAGAAAGCGTATGAAGATAGGAAGATCTGGATATTTCTGAATTTGAATTCTCCCCTTATCTCCAACTTGATTTGATTTAACCAGAAATTCAATTCTAATATGCAGGCTGTTGGCGTGTTGATTGTTGAATATCTCTTATCAAATAATAGAATTAGAATGAGTGATCAGCAGACAAATTGTAGCCCTTTAAGTCTTCTTTCTGTAGCATCTTGAATCATTAGATTTGAGATTCAGTAGCGAAAGTTATGATTAAAATGCTAAACTATATCTAACTTGAATCCGAATCTAAATTGCTTCATCTCATCCGTTGATCTTCTCTCTATCCATTTATCTTCTTGAATTTTCAATTTATCTTCTCGAATTGATAAGATATTCACTTATCTTCAGTGAAACAGATAGGGTCTTCAAACAATCTATTTTTCTCTTGAAATTAGATAATATTATCTTATCTGATATATTCAGTTTTCAGATAAGATAGCTTCTAGAACCTTTGGATTTGAATTGATTCCCTTTCTTTCAAACTTTTGAATTTAATTGGATAAATTTCATGATTATCTTCTCCCTATCATACCCTGCATAAATTAAGACATTAAGACAAGTTATTTGCAATATTCATTACAGAATATATGTAGGAATAGAATAATATTTATGCAATATATGTGCAGACACTCGCCCAAGCATAGCTTTGCCACGTGCATTAGCAGAGTGTTTATACGCCACTTCACCATGTGCGTTTAGCTTCACCGCGAGCATGGCTTCGTCATGAGTGTTAGCATAACATTCAGACGCTCGTTTTACCGTGTGTGTTTAGCTTTGCCGCGAGTATGGCTTCTCCGTGTGCGTTAGCTTGACGTTCATATGTCCACTTAGCCATGAGCATTAGCCTCGTCAAGCGCGTTAGCATTTAGGGCTGCACGCAAGCTCTACCAGGAGCCAAGCTCCATCATGTATTGAGCTTTACGCTGACACGGCCTAGCTGCACTCCAGCTTAACTAGCCCTGCTTGTATAATTAATTAATAATTTAATTAATACTTATTATTAATATAGTTGTGAAAAGTTTGAAATGTTTACTCATACTGTTTTTTTACACCATGTCACATGACCCGCCACACAAATGATGTTTTGACCACTGCACTTACATGTATTATTGTACTCCACCTAGTACCATAACACTACCATGATTATTACCTTTACGGGGACTTGACACCTTCTATCATGTTAAACACCCAGAGATCATGTACTCCTGTTACTATATTCATGTTAATCCCCGTAAACCGATCATCATGGACATAATCTGTATAATTGAACACCTCATTTGGGATGGGGAAAACTGATGAATCAATACGTGTACGTGCTTATAATGGATTAAATGTTACGCAACTAAAACTTTGGTTCAACCTGAGGGCTACCAAGTGTTCTGGTGGGGTGTGCTGGTAACCCTACCCAAATTCTATTCCTTCCAGGACATACAATAAAACCCTTCAGCTTAGCGATCGTTTCTGGCTCAGTATCGGATACTCATGAGGCCATTGTCCCGGGTATGCACGGAGCCTAATATAAGCATGGTCTGTTGATCCCCCATCAGTTTTCAATAATAACTTGTCTTATTTATATATGAATGTATGTGTGTTGGGATGCCAGGATACATACCCAGATATATGGGTCGGACGAGTAATAATAATAATAATAATAAAATACTAATATAATAATTCGTTAGTGTTTTATCAAATTTTTGGTTATTTTGCAACTCGGGTTGTATACACTCAGTCGATGGTGACATGAGGTATAAGGTATATATATATATGAAGGTTTTCTTATTTAAATTATCCCCTTGACGTACGAATCTTATGAATCCGTAAACTGAGCTCATACAACTGGTTTTGGCTATAGTTGCATTCGTCAGATTTTAATTCGGATTTCATATTTTAGATTTTGATTCAAATTTTGAGTATTATTTATTATTATTATTAATATACCTGGTCTACCACTTGTGTAATACATTGCTTGTTGCTTGCTAAATATTATGCCTGAGCTATTGTATTAATCTCCTGACTTGCTTGCTCTTGGTTTTATATTGATCCTTTTATTTATCATTTATATTTACTATTTATTGCTTGCTTGTATGACTTGAGTACACGATACACTTTTCGGTACATGTGAGTTTGCCTGTACATGCCACTTGGCTTCATTTTACATATTCGTTGGGTTACTTTTGGATAACCCTTAGACCCACATATTCAGATCCCAGAGCTTTGACCGTGGTGGACTTTCCTGTCATGATCAGAGTTGCGCAGCGAAAACGTGGTGGATCAGCCATAGCTCTTTTCTTTCCTGGTCTCTTTTGATCGGCTCTTGAGATCCCTTGTTATACCTCGTGAGCACCTTTTGTACTGTTCATACTTGTAAATCTCCTTGTGAATCATATTTTTACACCTATCAGTGTGTAATATTCCTTTAATATTGTATCATGCTTTGTGATGCAGTATACTTGTTCATTATTGTTGGAATTTATATTACCACTGTGCTTACGTACTCTGATTCCTGCCTGTACTGATGCTTAGCATAAATATGTGAAGGTATTTCTGTCTTGCTTATGTACATCACAGTAACGTCTCCGTACTCACGGGATCGAGGCGTTATAAGATGGTATCAGAGCTTAGGCTCTCACATCTTCAGTACAATCAGTCAGCAGATTAATGTCATATTAATTTTCAACTGGAGCGCATGAGTCATGGTTATACATTCCAACTACAAGTACAAAGTTATCATTTCCTTCCTTTAAATTCTAAAGCCTTTCCATCTTTGTATTTTCAGTTTTCTTGAATGAGTAATCTTTTCTTATCACTTCCCCTTTACCATGTTGTCCTTGCTCTTCCTTGTTCATCTCCCCCTTATCGAAATTTCGAGGATAAATTTTTTGTGAAGTGGGTAGATTGTAACACCCCGTCCTCGAGATACGTACTCCATACGTGTCCCAATTTTTCTTTCGTATTTTCCTATTTTTTCTCATATTCTTTTCTTTTATTTCTATTTTATTATTATTTTGTATTGTATCTGATTCCTTTCCTTTATTTAGTATAACACTTGATTTTACCTTCCTGATAATTAGATTAGACCTGTTTCAATTTAGATATTAATTTTCAACATTTTAAATTTTTCAAAGTTTTTGGAAATTTTCTGAATTATTTTGCAAAAAGCTCCTAAATTCAGTGTCGACCGGTATTGCCGATCGATTCCCGAATTTTTAATTTACAAATATGATTGAATTTCTTGAATCTGATTTCACAATATTCTTCAGAATAATATTTTCTATTTTACAGAATTTTTGAGATTTCTCTGAAGTAGTCAAAATTTAACCAAATAAAATAATATTTTTATTTTTCCAGAATCCAGAATTTGGTCGGGTATTTTCCCTTTTTCTTTTCTTTTCTTTCTTTTTCCTTTTTCCTTTCCTTTTTTCTTTTCTTTTCTTTTCCCTTTTCCTTTTCTTTTCCTTTTTCCTTTCCTTTTCTTTTCATTTTCTTTTTCCTTCTCCCCTCTTCGACAAAATTCTTCTCCCTTCTTATTCTTTCTTTTCCTTCTTTTTCTTCTCCTTTCTTTTCTCCTTTCTCTTTTTCTTTCTCCCCAAAATTGTTAGAGACAAGACCCCTCCCCTCTCTTTCTCTCTCCTCTCAAATCTCTCTTCAAATTTTCTCTTTGTAACGCCCCGATCTCATGGGTACGAAGACATTACTACGACGTATATACGTAGGTCGAAAGTACCCTCATATATATAAGCTAAGCATCAGTACATGCAAGAATCAGAGTACAGAAGTACGTGGTGCATTATATATTCTAACATATGAGTATAACAAAGTTATCATAGGATGTGACACAATATTGCAAGAATATTACATCACCAATAGGCACAAAAGCGATAATACAAAGAGATATACAAGTATGACAGTACAAAAGGTGCTCACGAGTCACAAAAGGAAAACTTGAAAACTGAATTGGGGGCTTGAAAGGATAGGGCCTCAGACGGTCTGCCGATGATCCACGCTTTCACTTCGCATCTCTAATCAGCAACCGGAGAACCACAAGCTCTTAGCTCCGGGGTTTGGAGATGCAGATCCAGGGGAGTCAGAAACTCCCCAACGAGTGGTGTGATGAATGCCAAGTGGCATGCATAGTCAGACGCACGTGTATCGATAAATCTGAATCGAAAAGCATGTAGAGAAAACCATATCATGAGCACAGACACACAGGAGCAGGCAGAGAGAGTAAGTGATATCAAGCAAGAAACATGCATGGTATAATATGATAAGAGCAGGAGACCACTGGGGGTAGTACACAAGTGGTAAGCCAGGATGTCTACATATATAATATAATAATAATAATAAAAAATAAAGCCAGAAATCCAAAATAACTCGATGAAAGCAAATAAGGTAAAATCAGCGGTACAACCCAGTTTACGACTTTATGAGATAAGTCATCGAAGGAATAATGCAAACATGGAAACTCTTATATATATACCATATATCTCACTTTATCGTAATCTCAATCCATACGACCCGAGTTGCAAAACACACAACAAATTATTAATTGGCATCTTTTATTATTATTGCTTTCCCTACTCAGATGTCTAAATATGTGGACTAGCATCCTAGCACACATATATCCACATCTGAGTAAAGCAAGGTTGTTATTGAAAACCAACGGGAGTATCAATGAACAATGTTTCTAGTAGGTCCCGTGAATACTCGGAACCATGTTCCAGGGTGTTCCATTGCTGGTGTATGGAACCGACCGCAAGGCATACAAGAGGGTCTTATAGGATGCCATTTCAAGATGGTAGTAGAAAGGTAGAGAGTCAGCTCTCTCCTCGGTCACCTGGAGGCCCTCCGGTAGAACTGGAAGATTTAGTTACACAATATACCTAATACCACCGTAAACACGAATATATATTGATGTCCATCAGTTTTCCCCGACCCGAAGTAAGTTGTCCCTTTTTATAGTTTATTAGATAATTATCAGATTACGAGAATGAACAGGAACAAGTCAGGAGTATCAGGAGTACAGGTGTATCAAGAGTACGATTTGTACTAAAATATATCAGGATATATTAAGACATCAGGTCACCATTCCCGTATAGTGATAATTATAAGAGTCAGGTATGTCATGGCGGATGTCAGATAATAGCACGGTAAATGTTAGTATATCAAATGAAGGCACGTCAAGCGATACAGGAAAATGCGATATAGGAAAACAGTACCGATATAAGAGATCGGCACGAATACCAAAAAATAATGCAGTCTCTGAATAATAGTGTAAGTAAGATTTCAAACTCTTCATAACCATTAATAGAAGAATAGATAAATTGTCAAGCAGACAATTAGCAAGCAAGCGAACATCCAAACGGAGTTAAGCAAGTTGGAGGCACAGACAACAAACAATGTTTAATCACTAGAGCGCTTGACAGAGCTACTGGAACAACTCGGCTTAAAATATGAGTCAAAAATTAGACAAAGTTCCACCTAGACGAATCTAGTGGTAAAGCGCTGAGCGCTAAGCACGCCTACCAGGTGACGCTAGACAGACCCGAAGGTCTAAGCGCATTTTCGGTAGCTACCACGAAACCCATAAGGGGACAAGGCTTAAAACCTATTGGGTATCCATCTTGGGAATGGGCTAAATGAAAGCCCAAAGGCTAGAGTAAGCCCGGGGTTTAAGCGCACCCCCGGTAGCTACCACGAAACCCATAAGAGTACAAGGCCTAAAACCTATTGGGTAGCCATCCTGGGAGTGGGCAGAAGCCCAGAGACTGTACAAGGGTACCTGCACGGTTAATACCAGCACATGCACAATATAATATCATTTACACTATTACAAGAATTTGTTACACCGATACAGATACATCACAAGGTACAATATACATGACCATAGAATGCAAGAACACACTCACACCGATACAATACACAACACCAATACAACACATATCCCAGAATACAATACAAATACAATCACCTATCGAAGCGGGAAAACCCAGAAAAGAGGCGAGTGTTATCTTTAGAAAATGCCATAAATCTGGATCCCAAGAAACACGTGCACGACCACCAATATAATAAAAATATATATATATTTTTGAGAGAGAGTAAGAGAGAAGAGAGAGAGACTACAAGAGAGAGAGAGTGCAACAGAGAGAGAGAGAATGAAAGAAAGGAAAAAGAGAATGTAATACTCTGATTTCAGAATACATATCTTTTTATGATTTTTTGACGTTTTGATCGTACACATGTCATTTCATTTCCCCCGTTTGACCCAAAATTTTTGCACAAGACTCTGCACTGGTACTAGATTCTACCCCAGAAATTTCATAATTTTTCTTTTTTTAATAATTATTTAATTAAATTATTTTATTTCTCCTTCTATTTCCCTTTTCTTTCTTTTCTAAATTCATTTCTTTTCCAATTTTCTTCATTTTTATTTTTCTATTATTCTCTCAAGGGATATTTACACATAACGCCCCTAACAAATTACTATTTGCATTTTCATTTCCTTTTCTCCAATTTTCTAGAATCTTCTTGGCTTCACTAAAAAGCCATGCATTTGGCGTCTTAAAGAAGCCTCCTCCCTCTTCCTTACCCTCTCCCTGATCTTGCCACACCAGAGCCGACCACCTCCCATCCTCCCTCCACCTTTCTCTCTAGAAAATCATGAAAAATCCTTTAAAAGTTAAAACACACTACCACCACCTCTTACAACTATTCCATCACCACCATAACCTCTCTTCCACCTTCCATAACTCCCGCAAATTTTCTCCAACTCGTTCTCCCCCTAAAAGTGGCCAAAACCCCCTTTCTCTTTAGAAACACTCATTTTCTCACTCTAAAAATCCTACAAAATTTCTATAACTTCATGGCTGCTTCTTTAACATCCTAATATCATCTGTAGACTATATTACACTTCCCATATTTATCTCCTAATTTTTTTCTCTCTAAAAAGTCCCAAAAAAGGCACTTTCTCTCTCTTCTCTCTATCATCTCTCTAGATTTTCTCTCTCCTCGCTCCATAACTCCATGGCCGACTACTATATATGGCTCCCCTTCACTTTCTCTACCTCCCATAATTTTCTCCTATTTTTACTCTCTCCGAAAACCCTTGAAATTCCCTTTCTCTCTCCTCCTTTCATTTTCTCTCTCTAAGATGTGTCTCTCTCTCTCTTCCTCCTACTCAGACCACTAGCCCTAGGGGCCTTCCCCATCTGCTCTTCCATCTCCTCTATCATTCCCACATCAAAAAACCCTTTCTCTCTCCTCCAAAACCAAAACCTTAATTTTCTCTCTAGATTTCTCTCTCTTCTTTACATTTTCTCTCTCTAAAACACCTCTTCACAATTCCCTCCTTCCTCTTACAGTCCACGGCCAGCCCTTGGCTTCCCACATGCCCACACGTGCACATGATATCAGGTATTTTCCCGATTAGGCGAGTGCTCCTTCCTTGTTGCGTATGCGTACATACATACATGCACACGTATATTTGTATACATGCATGCATATTTCATGTTCTGAGCATTTTTAGGAATTTCCTGATATTTTAAGAAATTATCTGGGCATTTTTAGGAATTTTCTGCATTTTAGGAATTTTTTTATATTTTTAGAATTTTTCTGTGTATTTAGAAATTTCCTACATATTTATATGTATTTTTTGAGTATTTAGGAATTTTTTGTGTATTTTAGGAATATTCTGTATTTTTTTAGTATTTATATGTATTTTCTGCAATTATTTGTATTTTTGGCATTGGGACTAACAGTGGTGCAGATTGCAGATAAAGACCCTCAGGACGAACTTCCCTTCTGGGGATCGTAGTCTTGGGAGACCCCTCTCGGTTATCCAAGGGCAATAGGCCATCGCCACCGCCCACTACCATTAGGGTTTCGTGGTAGCCGGATAGAGGTTTCTATGCCTCGGATGCTTTATCTGTTCTGGGATCTCATCCAAGAGACCGCTTTGTAGGTCACCCATTACTTTCGGGTTTCGTGGTGACTGGGGCAGAGGGTACCTAGCTCAGGAGCACAATATAGAGGTTGTGATTGTGTTTGTGATTATTATATTATCTATTGCCTATGTATGGTGCTAACATTTTCTGCTGGTACATATACTGCCTTCGGCATAGTCTCCGGGCTTAACTAACCTCTTTGAGGTTTTTAACGGTTTAGTTCCATTTATATTGCTACCACCCAGTAAGCGAGACCAAGCGCTCAACGCTTTATTCATTAAACTCGCTAAGGCGGGACTCCGCCGGATTTTAGACTCGCATATTAAGACGGAGTCTTTCTGGAGTTTCATCGAGCGCTTTAGTGACTAAACACTGTTCGCTGATCTAGCCCCAACACTGCTTTGCTCCGCTTATATGTGCATAGCTGTAGTGCTGCTTTAATACTATTGATTAGATACTGATACCGATATTACAATACTGATATTGATATTGCTACTGATATTTGATATGAGTTACCTGACATAATATCTGTTACTAACACTGACTATTTATACTGACATTACACCTGATGTATGGATACTGATTAGTCTCTAAAATTACATATTTCATACCATATCTTCACATTTACTTAATATTAAATCATTTTAATAATACCACTCTTGCATGTTTCTAGGTCCATGGCATGAAATAAAGAAGAAGACCCAAAATCACCATTTAATTGGTGATTAAAGCCTACAAAGATGGCCATTGACCTTGGAGGGTGGTTTCGTCAAAACCGAGGGCCCAATTCAAAAATCAGGACATGCAACCGACAGGGGAACAAGCGGGCAGCGCGCAGCAGGCGGCGCCGCGCGCGTCGCACTAACACAGCCGCGAAAATGCGGATTTTGCCGCGGTTCCGCGGCTGTACTTGTGTCGTTGCGCCAGTACTTCGGGCCAGGGTTTATCCCCCTGGCCCCCTTTCTCCAGATGCCTGTAAATACCCCCTTGGGTTTCTTCAGAAGGAGATATACTGAGTTATGGTTTTCTTCTGCATGTTGTAGTTTAGGGTAGTTTAAGTTAGTTGTTCTTCTTCTTCCTCTTTGTATTTTTTATTTCTTGTAGATCTTGTAATAGGAGAGAGAATGGTATGGTTGGAAAGCAAGAGTGCTTGTATTGGAAAGTGACAATCTATGAAAGGTTCTCTCTTTACCTCTCCTTGTTTTCTTCTCTCTAACTCCTTTTACATGCTTAGCTAATTTTCTCTCATGGCAACTAACTACTAACCACTAACTTGCTAACTTCTTACTTGATAATTCACATGAATCTAATAGCATATACTTGGCCTTGTTCTTGCAAGAGCCATTGATGGCTCATGGTGATGGATTCTAACACTCTAACATCCTAACTCTCTAATAAACTAACATTACTTTATTCCATGCTTATTCTTATTTAGTTTTGATGGTTTAAGTGTAGCTTGCACTTGTTTGTTGAGTTTGGATGTGATGAGTTATCATATGGGTCATGCTTTAAAACACTCTTGAACCAAGGACTAGTTATGGCCAAGGATACACGTGAGGCAACTATCACTAAGAGGTTAGCATGGTTAGCGGAGCCATTACTAGTTTGTAGCCATGGGTTTTCTTTACTTTTTTACTTTGTTTTAGATATATCTCAAAAATCACAAATGCATTCTTTTCTATGTTTCCCACTTCTTCGTGTTTCACCATTCTCTTCTCTTTTCATTTCTTTGTTTTCTTTTCTTTTGATTCTTTAAAATATTGAAGAAACCTTAACACACACGTGAACATTCCGGTAAAGCTTCTATCGATTCTCGTCCCTGTGGATTCGACCCGTTTAGCCTTTATGCTATAATGGAAGTATCGAGGAAGCCAAAGCACGCACTTTTAACTATTGATTTCAAAACATACACTTTTTGTGCATGATTTTCCCCAATCAAATTTTGGCGCCGTTGCCGGGAATGAGAACGGTTTGATTTTATGTTTTTGTTAACTTTTCTTCTTTGTTTTTTAGTGTGCAGGTCAAATTTTTAGCATTGCAAAAAGTCCACACTTGCTTTTGTATGGTTGAGTAAATTCTTATATATTATTATATTCTGTTGCTAATTTCTGTTACATGTGACCTATAATAATTTAAGAACCAAAATACAAAAATTGGATGCTTTAAAACGGTTTAGACATTTGCATCTGGGCATGTGTTCATTCTTATCTATATTGCACATTTGCACGAATTGAACTTAAGGTCAAAACCCAATACAACATAAGGTGGGAAAGTCCTTACCCTCCCTTAGCCCAATAATCACCTCCCCACTTACACAACCCAAGCCCAAATAAAAATTGCTAGATGTTGGCCCCTAGGGGCATCTCGGACTCATTTAAGAGATTGACCTAAGGGGAAAGTTGTTAGAAGTTGACTCTTGTCAAATCGGTGTTCAAGGTTGGGGATTGAGAGGCGAAACCTCGAAGAACAGTGGTTTGGCATAATTAGGCCCATTGCTCCGGCACGGATACCTCCCACTGATCTTGCTCCTACCTGGCCGATTAACTCGTGGTCAGATTCTGACAATGTACCCCCCGTGGATAGTCTAACCAGTTAAGAGTCATCTAGGTCTAAGTCAACCCTAACATAGGCTTGTTTTCTTTTTCCTCTTTCTTTATTTGTTGTTTGTTTGTTTGTTTTTTGTAAATTGTGAAATGGATTTTAACAACAATAATTTTTTCAATCCTAATATGAATCCATGTTTCACCCTGACCTTATTTGACTCGGATAACTCCGACCCAGCTATGTATAATATGAACTAATCATATATGCCGAATTAGAATTATCTGACTCAATATGTACCCCAGTCCCAATACTATGAACAAGACTAAAATAATCATTATCACTCTTCACAGAGTCAGTGGAGATACAACTCTCCCGAGTCATTTGGTCAACCACCTTACCAACATCCAGCTCCATATACTCCTTCTCCCGAATAACCATAAGAAGAACCAATTGATTGAGAAAAGAGGATGAAAGCCTTAGAGGAACTCGAGCGACAAATTCAAAATCTCATCATAGTTTTCAAATCCAAGATCCTTACTCCATTTTTCAAGTCTCACAGCAAGAACAACATACCGACTTAGAAAAGAGTACGGAATCCATGATTCAATTCCAAAGCGATCCTTTCAATATGATAGAAGCTAGACTTAGTCGATTGGAAAATATGTGTAGGAATAAGGAAACTCTCCCTTCCCAATCTTTGACTATTCCTAACACTTCTAACCATATTGATGAAAATCAAGATTCATGGAATCTTAAAGACTTTGACCAAGATTCAATTTCACCACAAAACCTTGAACTTGACCAATATCAACCCATTGACAAATTGGCAAGTTTTCATTTTAATGAAATTGAACTTGAATATAAATGTGAACCTGACCTACAACTTTGTGATTCAATTTCAATCCTTGAATCTATGTTGACTCCGGCATCCTTACCCAAGTTGGACCCATTGCCCGAGCCAACATTGATTCTTGTATCCATGGATTTTGAAATTGAACCACTTCTTTTGGATAGTCACGTTTCATTGATGGGAATAGAATGTGACATTAAATTCTTTAATTTGGACTCAACTTTTGAACCGAAACCGACTCTCGAACCCAAAGTTCATTTCTCCGAGATAGTATTGGTTCCCGAACTTTTCATTTCAAAGCCCAAATCATCTATTCTACAAAATCACATTCTATTGTTGGACCAAGGTATTGACCATAATGACTTAGTGATGATTTTTCAAGATTGGTCATGCAAAGGGAATAATTTTCATGATAGGATCTTGCATGATCCTAAAAAAATTAGGGATTGTAAATATGTTAATAAAAAAGAGGTCAATAGAGGTGGATTCCGTGAGCCACCACATTATCTTGATTGGATAGCAACACTTGACCCAATCAGACCACCACTGGAGCCACCACCATGAGGTAATTTTCCTTCCCTTTCCATTTGTTTCATGTATTTACACATTCATGATGCATTGAGAACAATGCATGAGAAAAGTGTGGGGGAGGGTTTACTAACGTAGGTTGTTTTAAATTTTTTTCCTTTTACACTTCTTTTTAGAAAAATTTTAGATTTTTCTTTTGTGTAGAAACTCTTTTCTTTTCTTTTTACAAAACTTTTTGACATAAGAGAAATTGTTTTGATTTATTTTTAAGAAATTAAGATTATCTTATGAACTAGGAAGACCTAAAATTATGAATTTTTAAACGAGTCAAAATAATAGATCTTATTTAAATTTTAGGATAAGGAAGTAAGATTGGAAAGATAATTTGATCTTGAATTTTTTGCTTTAGATTTATGCACTTCACACTTACACAATTTTTTGGGATTGAAACAAAGACTGAAAATGTCATAAAAATATATATAAAAATGAAATGATGATAAATAAAATCACTTATTGAAGTTAGGTAATTAGTCCTCAGGAAGCATGATTATTCACACTTAAAATGGTAGACAAAACAAAATAATCTCCTTTAGTTTTGTGGCCTTGTTTACTCGAGTCCTTAAGTCCGAGGGATATTTTCTCATCTGGTGCCCCATAACTATCTGGTTTGGAAGTCACCGACTAAAGGCTCACTACCCGGGTAAATAAGAAAGCCTAAGAAAACTAAGAGAAGAAAAAAAGAATAAAACAATAAATATACACAAATCAATGGAATGAAAGTTAGAGTCGATATCCTAAAATCTTCACTGTTCACAAAGTGCATATTTTTTCTAAGAGTTCTATGAAAGATCAAAGAATCAATTCAATTTTAAATTCTTACTTTAATTTATAACAAGATTTTGCATTTCGACTTAGTTTAAGGAAGAATAATTTCTGGTTAACCTATGACCTTGGATCACTTAAATTTTCACAAAAAATTTTAACACTTTTCTCTATTTCAAAATGCATTTTCAAAATACTAACATTTGATTTCTTTCTTTATGATTTTGTGGGTGTAATCTACTGAAAACACTCAGGAGACAAAACTCCTCCTCTAGGGGAAACCTAGAGATTTAACGGCTTGTTGCACATGCTCAGTGCAATCGCGTCACCTGCGAAAGTGGTGTAATAATCTTCTTAATTAGCTTTTTGTTTTGCTTGGGACGACCAAAAGATAAGTGTGGGGGGTGTGATTAGTCTCTAAAATTGTATATTTCATATCACATCTTCACATTTATTTAATATTAAATCATGTTATTAATACCTCTCTTGCATGTTTCTAAGTCCATCGTATGAAATGAAGAAGAAGACCCAAAATTAACATTTAATTGGTGATTAAAAGCCTACAGAGACATTGACTTTGGAGGGTGGTTTCGTCAAAATCGGGGGCCCAAATCTAAAAAGCAGGACATGCAACCGATAGGGGAACAAGCGGGCAGGCGCAGCAGGTGGCACTGCGTGCTGCCCTAGTACAGCCGCAAAAATGCGACTTTTGTCGCATTTTCACGGCTGTACTGGCGTCGTTGCGCTAGTACTTCGGGTCAGGGTTTGTCCCCCTGGTCCCCTTTCTCCTGATGGCTATAAATACCCCCTTGGGGTTCTTCAGAAGGAGACATATAGAGTTAGGGTTTTCTTCTACATGTTGTAATTTAGGGTAGTTTAGGTTAGTTGTTCTTGTTATTCCTCTTTGTATTTTTCATTTCTTGTAGATCTTGTAATAGGAGAGAGAGTGGTATATGGTTGGAAAGCAAGAGTACTTGTAATGGAAGGTGACAATTTATGAAAGGTTCTCTCTTTACCTCTCCTTATTTTCTTCTCTTAACTCCTTTTACATGCTTAGCTAATTTACTCTCATGGCAACTAACTACTAACCTCAAACTTGCTAACTTCTTACTTGATAATCCACATGAATCTAATAGCCTCTACTTGGCCTTGCTCTTGCAAGAGCCATTGATGGCTCATGGTGATGGATTCTAACTCTCTAACAAGCTAACATTACTTTATTCCATGCTTGCTCTTGTTTAGTTTTGATGATTTAAGTATAGTTTGCACTTGTTGTGATGAGTTATCATATGGGCATGCTTTGGAACACTCTTGAAGCGAGGACTAGTGATGGCCAAGGATACATGTGAGGCAACCATCACTAAGAGGTTAGCATGGTTAGTGGAGCCATTAGTAGTTAGTTGCCATGGGTTTTCTTTCCTTTTTTACTTTGTTTTAGATCTCAAAAATCACAAATACATTCTTTTCTATGTTTCTCACTTCTTCGTATTTTACCGTACTCTTCTCTTTTCATTCTTTGTTTTCTTTTCTTTTGATTCTTTAAAATGTTGAAGAAACCTTAACACACAAGTGAATATTCCGGCAAAGCTTCTATCGCTTCCCGTTCCTGTGGATTCGACCCGTTTAGCCTCATGCTATAACGGAAGTATCGAGGAAGCCAAAGCACGCACTTTTAACTATTGATATCAAAACATACACTTTTCATGCATAGTTTCCCCGATCAATACTGACTACAGAACATATACTAATTACTAAATGGTACCATAACTCTTGATCTATTACACTATATTGTTTCCAGATGTGGTACCGTAACTTCTGACTGAATATAATATCTGAATCATGATTATCACTTTACAGGGAATCACTACTGAATCCTAATACATGATACTCCTGTTACTGTTTTAGTATGTGGAACTGAGTGCCACGTGAAACAACACGGGGGCCACCTCTAGAATCCCATACCTAATGTGTGAAACGAAGTGCCACGTGGAATAAAGTACCACATCACATGTTCTAGTGATGGGGGCCACCTCTTGAATCCTCGGGGGCGACCTCTAAAATCTCACATCTTCTGATTATTGTACTCTTGATACTGTATTCCTGTTGATCCCCGTAAATGATATATCATGAACATACACTGAAAACTGTACAATGAACTGGTGATAATAACTGACTCCACATAAACTTGAGATGGGGGAAACTGATGTTTCATGATGTACAGCTCATAATGGCTCGATGTTGCAACTACTGTAAAGGACTACCTAAGGCCACAGGAGTTTTTGTGGGGTGTAATGGCATAATGACCTGATCCTACTGTTCTTTATACTGTTAGCGCCTAGCGGTGTGGATTAGAGGCCATATCCAATCACCTGAGACCGTTCCGGGGCATGCATGGGGCCCATTATGAACCTGATACAGTTGATCCCCATCAGTTTCCAAACTAACTCGTCTTATTCATTTATGAATGTATGTGTCCTAAAAACACATACCGAGACATATAGATCGGATGAACAATAAGAATGTAACAACCCAATATTAATGATGTTAGGAACGTGCGCCATTTGGTCTCTCCTTTATTCAGCTTCTGTTACGCCCATAGCAGATCCGAGTAAGTTCTATCAGGGATTATACACTGGTATTACCCTGATATGGACTGCCAGTGATGGGCAACATTAGTCGAGAGATGATTAAAATATCAGAGGGTAACGATAATTATTATTTCATAACTTAAAATACATATACCCGAACTCCAAATATAACTTTCATTCTTGATATTACATGAGATCTGACACCCCTGATACTGATATTCCTGATACTGACTGACACATGTACCATTGAAACATATACTGACTTGATAACAGTGTTGATCATGATTTCACAAACATGACATAATAACACTACTAAAAGAATATTGACATACTTATTGATAACAACTCAGGTTGTATAGGCTCAATTATTGGTGAAATGGGGTATATGGTATATACATTAGAGTTTTCTTATTTGGATTATCCCCTCACGTACTAATCTCATGGATCCAAAGATTGAGTTTATATAATTGGTTTTGCCTACATTTACATTATACATATACATTTAATGAATTACATATGCTTTCATTGATATGATTTAAACATGATTCCATGCTTACATAAACATGCTTTCACGTAATTCCATTTATTTTCGGTACATGTGTATTTGCTTTGGTGCACGCCATTTGGCATTTTTTTTATGTACTCATTGGGTTGTATTCTGACAACCCTGGATATGCATGTCCAGATTCTGGAGCTTGGTCATTGGTGTAGTTCCTATTGCTGATTAAAGTGCGCAGCGGAAGCGTAACAAGTCACAGGATTAGAACCTGGCAGAAGTGTGAGAACGTATCTATAATCGTCTAGATCCATCTCTTTTATCGGACTCTCAAGATTCCTATTCAACTCGTGAGCATCTTCCAGTTTCATATTTTAGTTAATCTCTTGTAAATCATATTTTTGTACACTCCAGTGATGTGATATTCATGTAATATTGGATCGTATGCTATGATAACACTGTACTTGGATTGTAATGTTGGAATGTATATTACTATTGTGCTTCTGTACTCTGATTCCTGGCTATACTTTTATGCTTAGCATATGTATGTGAGGGTATTTCTACCCTGCATATGAACGTTGCAGTAGCATTTTCGTACCTAGTAGGGTGAGACGTTATAGAGAAAGAAAGAGGGGGGAAGCCCACGGCCAAATCTGGCCGTGGCTCATGGCCAGGTGGTCTAGCCGGCCCTTGGACGACGCCAGCCAACCCCAGGAGGCCGGGAGTGGCCGTGCCGGCCACTTCAAGGAGGAGGGTGAGGAGAAGGTGACGTGGTGAAGTTTGGAGGTGATTTTGATGGTAAGGATAGAGATGATGGTTGTGGTAGACTTTGGGGGTGGAGAAGGAGGAGATCTTGGTAGTGGGAGTTGGTGGAAGTGGTGGAGAGGGTGGTGAGTTTGGTGGAGGAGATGGTGGTGGAAATGTGAAGGAGGTGGAGAATTTGGGAAGAGGAAGAAGATATAAGTGGAGAACTTTGAGGAAGATGGAGGTTGTGTAGTTGGAGATGGAGAAGGAGTAGGAGATGGTGGATTGAGGGTGGTGGAGAAGGCCGAAGAGGGGTCACCGCCGCTGTGGAGGAGGTCTCGGCGCTGGGTGCTTGGGTGGAGAAGATAGAAGGAGAGAGAGTGAATTGGTGAGTGTAGGGGAAAGAAAAAGTGAGGGTGAGTGAGATTTAGAGAGAGGGAGGAGAGATTATGGGATAAAGGGAGAGTATTTTAGGAGAGAGAGGGAGGAGGTTGCGCTCCCTGTGTCAGCCAGCAGGAGAAGAAGAAAGGAAAGAAAAAAAGAAAAAGAAAGAACAAGGAAGGATATAAAAAGAGGGGGAGATATTTGTGGGGTGTTGTGTGGAGGAGAAAAAGAAAAAGAAAAAGAAAGAAAAGAAAAAGATGTGGTGGGGGAAAAAGGGAAAAGGAAAATGGAAAGGAAAAGCAAAAGAAAAGAAAGAAGGAAAATATCCGATGAAAACTCTGAGATCCGGGAAAATCCAAATATTAATTTCTGTCAAAATCTGACAATTCCGGAAAGGTTTCCAAAAAAATCTCTAAAATAGAAAATATTATATTAAGATACCTGATGAAATCAGGTTCAAGAAATTCAATCTCTTCTTCAAAATAAAAATCTCGTAACCAACCAGTAATACTGGCCGACACCAAATCCGATCGAGTTTTGATAAATTCAGAAAAATCTCCAAAAATGCATTAAAGTGCAAAATGTGATCCTAAGAAGTATTGTGAAAGCAGTTTCTAGAAATTCAACTTCATTTGTAAATTAAAATTCCTGAAATCGACCAGCAAAACCGGTCGACACAGATTTTGAAGATTTTGCAATTTAATTTGGAAAAATTTCAGAAAATCATGAAAAATCTAAAATATTAGAATATGACATTTAAAACTAAAATCAGTCAATCTGACCTCTAGAAAGACCAAATCAAGAAATACACTACGATCGAGTTCCCTGTTCACACTAGGACTGACTCCGAGTCTACGAATCAGGATCCAATGAAAAACAATAGCATAAATAATAATAAAAAACAAATATGAGAAGTAATTAAAAAATATGATTGAAAATTTTGAATACGTATTTAAGTACATATTCTAGGAACGGGGTGTTACATTCCATCCACCTTACAAAATTTCGTCCTTAAAATTTCGATAAGGGGAAGATGAACACAGAAAAGATAGGGATGAGAATTATACCAATTAAGATATGAATAACTAAAGGTAACACTCATAACCGAGTGATCAATAACTCTTGGCCTAGACGTCTTCTGCACTTCCTACCGTATAATTCTTCAGACTGTGCCATAGCAATACAGATCTGATAACTGTTACTAAGAGAATTCTGCTAGAAGAAGATGCTTAAGATCTGAATAGTCTGATTGGACTGCCCAGTCATTTTAAGAGTGATAAGATAAGCTGAATATAAGAAGATTCCCTAAACTTTCTTGAAGACTTTAACAAAATTGCGATCTGAATCCCTTGTCTCTGTCCGACATAATAATAACTGGAATGCCGTGTAGCTATCTCTCTCAATAATTATCTGCTAGAACTTCTATAGGCCTACTCACTCTGCATAGTATGAAATAAGAGAACTTAGGAACTGGGCAAACTTTCACTGCTTGAATTTTTCTAGAATCGACGGAGATTACTTCTTTCAAATAGACAAGACTCCAAAATACGATACTTACCTGTTCAGAACTCATACTTACTCAACGTGGCATGAAGCTGTTCCCAGTGAAAAGTTTGTAATAAGATTCTAGATATTTTGTCTGTCCTCATTCCCTCTGGAAATATATATCATAATATCGTAGATAAAGAAAACCCGATAAACTGATTGCAGATACATAAATGAAGAACAACCGATAATAATGAGTTCTGAATACTGGGCATCAATTACTCTAAAAAAATTATAACTAAGAAGACAAAATAACTACCCTCTGAATGCTAACCCGACTGTAAATTAAATATCTAGTGAATAACCAAATTCTGCAATGTTGGCCGAATAGATCATCAAGAAAGATTATGACAAGCTTGTCCAGACACAGTAAGAAAATCAGGTACATTAAATCCATGAAAACAAGTTGGTGGGAGAAATTCGGGAAATGAGTCCAGAGTGCTAAACACTGACGGAACTAGCCACGAGTGAAGCTAAACCCAGGTAGGGCCATTGCATAACATAACATCATGTGCTAAACACTAGGGTGCGGCGGAGCTAACGCTCTGCGAGACACGCACTTGGCGGAGTTCACGTGGTGAAGCCAGTGCGTAACACATCGCTAAATGCTAAGTGCCAGGGTGCAGCAAAGCCCATGCCTAGTTGAGTTCGCTTGGCTAGAACACGTCTCTTGATTAGCGAGGCTAGCGGGATATGTGGCTCATCAAATCCATGAGGACTGCTAAGTGTCATGGCTCCAAAGGACACGACCATGAATTCATAATAACCAAAATGAGTCTGAAATGCTGTCTTCTGGATTTCAACCTTACGTCAGATAAATTCTGAAAATACCTGAGCTCTATGAAGTTGATAGGAGAGATCGTGATCGTTACAAGAATAATATAGAAAATATCATAGCTCTGTTTGACAGGAGTTCTGTATCTGAAAAACTGCTTCATACTAACGCTCCCTGTGCAGTGATATAATCTATCTAATTATATATGTCACCCTACTTTCCGGACTGATCTCTGTGTGCATCCATACATATGATAATAGAAGGCGAAGCCGAAGAACCATCTGATATAAGATAATATGGTGTACTAGAATCGAAGAATGCCATAATAGGGTGAGAGTGAACCACCTCTGTCCTGCCGTTACATTACCACTCTACTCATATCTTAAGTTGCTATGCGATGGGAACTGAAAAGTGACAAAAGTGGAAGAGAGACGAATAAGGAAGAGATAGGAACAACATGGTAAAAGGGAGGTGAACATGGAAAATCGAAGATTAATGATAATAGAGCAATAAGGTTGATATGGAGACTCTACCAACTCAAAACTTGACGAAATAGGGATAATGGTTATGGGTGATACCTTTAGGGTTCATGTTACAGATATGGAGCACCACTTACTGTTTCCACTTGATCGTACACGTATTTTGCATTCTTTCATTACACTCCTACAATTATTGTGTAATCAATCTCCTAATTTTCTTGTCTTAAATGTCTATTTTGCTGAAGATAATCATGGAGAGAAAGAAGATAAAACCAGATAAAACCCAGTTAAATTTTGATTTAATTGGATCTATTTGGTTAACTGAGGATAATCCCATATCCAATTCATTTAAATCAGATTTTGAGAGATCTATTCAATTAAATGAGGAACCAATGAAGATTAGATTGAAACCGGAGCCCAAACTAGAAAACCATCAGAAGATAAAGGAAGATCGGAACCACTAAAGCCTCGTGCCCTTGGATCTGGCCATCTGGCTAGACTAAGGCCGCATATCTGCGACTTTTGCCACGGATCCGCGGCAATCCCATCAAATCTGGGGAGCGTTTGCTCCCCCTATCTGATCACTCCTCTCCCATTCCATTTATGCCTATAAATACATGCAAATTCGATGAAGGATGGGCACCACTCTAGCAGAGAGTTAGGATTAGGCTGTTCGTTAGTTTTAGTTTAGATTTTTCTTTTCAAATGTAATTTTGTGCTTTCTTTAAAGCTTAGGTTAGAGAGAGTTGCATGAGAGAAGGAGAGAAAGATTTATATGTAGAGTGACACTAGAGTAATCCTTCTTCAAGCGAGAGTTGTATTGAAATGATAGCTAATTTTCAACCTTCTTCACTGTGCTCGATCTAGCCGAAGCTCTGCTTACTTTACAGAGATTCAAGGTATGTTAATCTACACAAAGTAAATACTCTTTCTTTAATTCTCTTCATCTTTTTATTTCTTTTTTGTTAACTTCGTCTTCTCTTTTCTTTTTATTAACAAAACCAACTTCTTCCTTCCCTTGGATTTCCTTTTAACTTAACTTAGTTTTAACTATTTTTATTTTCTTTCAAAACTGAGAAAAGAAAGATTAACTTGTTTTTGTAAATTAAAAGAAGAAACTTGCACAAACGCTTCCATCGCAGTCCCTTCTTGGGGATCACGATGCGTTAACCCTGTTTGGTGGGAGAAAGTTCCTTGTAAAATTTCCTTAAATCAAATAACAGATTACAACGGATTAACACTCCGACTATAAGGGAGGGAAGATGTTTAGACTTGAATCTCCCCTTTGTTTAGTGCTGGGTTCTTGATGTGGCGGTGAAAAGTGAATCTTATTTTCCGTTGACCAGGTGAACGTCAGGACCTCTTGGGAATCCTCTCTTTGGATAGCAGACGGAGTAACACAACTCCTGTCGACCAGGAATCTCAAAGAGATTGTAGGCAAAGATTAACTTGTACGCAGCAAGTTGTTCGAAGAATTGAACTCTCTCTTTGTTTCGGTGGAAGTCTTGGTGCTTCTACAGCTCACAGGCGAAATTCTTCTCCAAGAATTATCTGATCAACCGACACCTTCTCCCTAGCAAACGGGGCTACTTATAGAGGTTTTAGGGGTAACGTGCCCCCTAAAAACGCTCCATAATAGGGGGTTAACTTTCTCATTATGTGGGCAGTAATTGACCCAATAACGAGGGCAGTTATAACTGAGACGCAGGTTTCAACCCTCACGTCTTGGTGCTGCAGTGATGCTGAGACGCGGGTTTCGACACTCGCGTATTGGTGCTGCAGTGATACTGAGACGCGTGTTTCGATCCTCACGTCTTGGTGCTGCAGTGATGCTGAGACGCGGGTTTCGACCCTCGCGCCTTGATGCTGCAGTGAACGCGGGTTTCGACCCTCGCGTCTTGATGCTGCAGTGATGCTGAGACGCAGGTTTCGACCCTCGCGTCTTGGTGCTGCAGTGATGGCTATGATTAGCCCTACGTCTAGAGTTTGGACTCTGCTTTTTGATGACTTGTCTTTAGTGATTTTTGGACAGTCTACAGAACCCCCTCCAAAGTTTTTGATATTCCGTGGTTGACTGGGACGGATTTCGAAATACTTTGGACTCTGATTGAATTCATACTTCTCATGATTGGACTAACAATCATTCGAGATGCTCTGAGCTTGATCCTGTCTGGAATATGGTCTCCGTGAGTGTACTGTGAAACCCTTTGAAGCCGCCAGAAATGATCGTTGTGAGTATCTAGATACACAGTCTAGACCTCCCCAGTGCTCTGAGCTTGTTGTAGGTGTACTTTGAATCAGGGGTGAACAGTCATCTGCTTGTGTCAGTGTACTGTTGAACTGAATTGCAGAAGTAAGGACTGAATGCAAGTCCTGTAGACGCAGGGGTCATGTTGCTTTAAAGATGCGACTCTTGTAGGGACGTGTCCTTTGAGATGAAGACGCAGCTCTCACTCTGTGAACTAGGCGCGATCTTTGGCCTAGCTGAAGAGGCGCGATCTTTAGAGAGATGCGATTTTCTGTCGAACACGAATCCGTGTTGTGGGCGCGTTGCCATATGTCCAGCAGAATTGAAGGGACATCTTTCCTTTGGCGCGCGAATTTTGCGCTGCATTTAATATGCACGCCACGCGTCGGACGGGGATTAGGTCTCGAACCAAGCGCCGCGTATCTCTGGGGATTTCTGTGCTTATAAAAGACAACACTCTTTCAAGAGTCATCATTAGACTCTTCTTCTTCACCGAGTTCTTTTAGGGTTAAGAAAAAGCTCAAAGTTTTTTTTTCATTTTCACCACCTTCAACAGTGATTTCACGGTCGAAATGGCACCCAAGACCAAACCCGTTTCTTCGTCTTCTAGCGCCGTCGCTTTGGAGATTCAAATGGGTGGTTCCTCCATACAGGAGGTCCCTATTTCAGGTAGTAAAACCATCTGATTTGGTTTCCGCCATTGAAGGGGCTTATAGAGTTCTTTTAACTCTTAAGTCCCTTTTGAATGTGAACCTTCAACGTGGGCTCATGCCCGTGTTTGATCTTCAGGCGCGGTTCTTGAGTTGATAGATAAGACGCAGGTTTGATGACCTCTGCATCTTTCTTGTTGAACGCAGGGCCTCATTGAGCCTTGCGTTTCGGACTCAATGCTCAGAATATTTCTAAGTGTGGGGAGTTCAGACATAGACTTCTTATAATTTTTGCATCTTGTAAGATCAGACGCAAGTTTTAATGAATCTCGCGTCTGAGTCCAATACTTAGAAATTTTTCTAAGTCCTAGATTTTGAAGTGCGGGCTTCATGCAAGCCTCGCGTTCTTTGAGTCTGGACGCAGATTTTGATGATCTCTGCGTCTGGATTCATTCCTGCATTTGAATTTCAAACACTTAGCCATTTCCTTTCAGATTTTTGACCAAGTGTTGTTCTCTTTGCAGTACGATATTCCTCCAACCCTTTGTCCAAAAAGTGCCACTTTGGGCACGTAGGTGGCGCTGATCGTAATCTAACCTTCGTGCTTCAGGGAACTGCTCTCGTGACTACTGGTAAGTCGAAGGAGCAAAAGGAGAGGATCTCCAAGGCCAGTATGGCGACCCTCCGGGAGATTATCTCTGATGGACTGTTTGAGACGGATTCTCGCACTCCATTATGGAAGCCTGTCTTCTTCTTTGGTGATGACATTGACGAGGATGATAGGATTTTGCATGACGGAGATTATAAGTGGCTCCGTCAGATAGGGGATAGGAAGTTCTTTCTTCCCAATATGGAGAGGATGTATCCCCTGTCTTATCTTCAGCACATGTCTGTTCACCGTGCGATGGATTGGGTTCTTTCCCGATTTGTCTCCGGTGTCTCTCTTGGCAGACTAGGTGCCAAAGAAATACACTCTGCCGGCCATGAAAAAGAGGTCTTTGGTTTATTCCCCAGAGGTCAGATCTGAATATCCGAGAGGGGAAACCCCCCAGCTTGGCACCACCTTCATCAATCAGTTCATGAAAGCGAGGGGTCATTTTCCCGTCGACTTCCATCCACTTGGGTGGGTTCATTCTTCCAACAGATCTTGGTGGGGTAGGATGGTTGGATTTTTTCTTGTTGAACTTGGAGCTCTGCTGCAACAGGTGGGGCTGTACCACTCGGTCAGGGCTGTGCAGTATGGCCTCCTGCAAAGTTTTCATAATTTTTATGGCATTCTGGAGCACTATAATCCTTTGACGGGCACATTTTTTACTCCAGTCGGAGAGATGGGGCTCGCTCTTCATGAGCTGTATGAAGTCTCGGGGCTTGTTATGGGAGATGCCCCTTATGAAGAATACGTTCCGACTTCTGAAGAACTTCATCTCTTGAAGAAGGAGAGCCCTCAAGCATATGAGACATACTGGGAAGTGTTGTGTCACTTCACATCTACGGCCAAATAACCTCCTGGAGAAACAGGGGTGTCAAGCAGATGTCCTGGGCGAGCTACCTATTCAATGGTATAAATGAGAAGGATAGCCCAGTGACCAGTCTGGCTCCTTGCACTGATGAAGAAATTGCTGAGAGGATCAACGCCTCTGCGAGCTCTTATACCACGGAGTCAAATGAGGATACTTTCAAACCTGATACGGTCTTTGAAAGTTTTCATTATCAGGCCCGAGTTCCCATTTCTGACCGGGCGCTGTTGGCGGGCTTCCTTATGCTATGGCTGAAGCGTTGTGTGGTGCCAACAATGCCACATGAAGTAATTGTCGCCGATGTGGTATACCCGGCGGTTTTATTGGCCTACGGAAAGTCTATCGCTCTTCTTCCAGCAATGGTGGCTGGAATTCAAAGTGGATTACGGGCTCTGGTTAAAAGCCTGTGCCAAGTGGAGGCCATTGTCGACTCCAAGGGTAGACTGAGGTTGACTCGGAGGGAAGGCCAAGAGTAAAGACCCCTAACCCCAGGATCGAGCTTCCATATACGTACTTGATGGCTTGGTACGTTATGCACTGCCCTTCACTGATGACGGCGGTGCCTCTGTCTGAGGGGTTTGTCCCTTTTGTGCAGAAGCTGGAGAATTCGAGCTGATCCAACTACTATATGTTCTACGTTCGGAATGTAATTTGAACGCTTCGAACTATCAGCTCGACCGTTGCTTTCCCGAGATTGCTAATGCATCTTACGGGGATAAATTTTTTGACCTTGTGGGACCAGATGATTTCACAAGGTTTCCATCGGGAGTCTTCTGGTGGCTGATTAATATTTGGCCTGGGTATCTGCTCTTTCGACAAGGGAACTCATGTACGATCGAGCCTTATATGTCGAGTCGTTTTGCTCGATAGTTCGGCTATGATCAATTATATATTGGTAACCCCAATGCTAATCTCTCCTTCAACGGGAATTTATTTGAGGGTGCTCGGGTATGGTACTATAGCGTGGCTGGAGGGACAAAAGCTGTTTTCAGCTTGCCTCACAAGACGCCCAACTGTTACACTAGCCTCAGCTTCTGTAATTGGTACTTTCTGGCTAGCAAGATGCCTGGTTTCAGAATAAATACCTCATGCATTAAGAGCATCAAGGCGTCTTATAAGGACAAATTGGAGTCCAACAAACGCGTGCGAGGTATGGACGAATATCAGGCAGCCGAGAAAGAAACAGGAGGGAAAACAGGGATAGGACCGAGAGCAGCAGCATCCAAAGAGCAGCCCATTAAAAAGAGTCGGCAGGCTGTGTCCAAACGTTCCCACGACTCTACTTCCAAGGGTGAGCCTATCCCAAAGAAGGCTAGGAGAAAATCGGAGGCTGAAGCTTCAATGCCCGAGGTAGTTCCTTCTGGTGTTGAGGAGCAGAGGGAGGAAGAGGAAGAGGAGAGGAGATCCCCCCTCTTCGTCCTCATGGTCTACGCAGCAGGGGCCCCAAGATCCTGGAAGAAGGAGAATTTGCAGGTGAACCCATCATGGCTGAAGAGGCTGAGCGACCCGAAGTCGACTTGGTAGGGAGGGATGACGTTGAAATCCTAGGGGTCTCAACTCAGCCTGGGCCTTCTTCAGTTTATGAAAGAAGGGTTGAGATGAAACAGCCTGGGTCTCCCAGTATATTGATGCCCACTTCACGGGTTGTCGATCCCAGCCCTACTACTGGGGTACTCAGTAGTAAAGTCTCGATTGCTGAGCCCGCTTGTGTTGAACTGTCATCTTCATCGTCCGAAGAACATGGTTATTATTCTGGCGAAGAAGTTGATTTCGGCGACGAACCCGCTCTTCCTGATACGAGCAAATTTTCGCATATTTCAGAGGAAGAGATACAAGGATGCGACCCTGTGACGGCTTCACCGATAGCAATAATTGCTGCTACCGAAGGTACTTTCCTTGTTTTCTTGAACCGTCTCCTTCTCAAGTTAGGGAAGGGTTCTGACATTTACTTTTGATTTTTAGGGCTGGCTGTCGACAGTGAAGCCACAACCTCCTCTCATATCGAAGAAATGATTCAAGAGCTTGCCCAACAAGAGGGCCCTGAGGCTCCTATTACCGAGATACCTCAAGAGAGTGCGACCGTCGGGGTCAGGGAGGCCTCAACCCCACACGACCTATCCAAGAATTCGCCATCTTCAGTTCCTCAACTTGGTAAGAGAATACTGACGTATTGAATATTCTCCTTTTTATTGTCATTACTGACGTTTTAGTGGTTTGCAGAGAGCGCTAGGGTAGCTCAAGTAGAGAATCCTGCGGCAAGTACTGACGCAGAAGATAGCACAGTTCAAACCTCGACCGGGGAACCTGATGTCGCAAGATTTGCTGTTACTCCTGTCGTAGTGGAGGCCACTATGACAATAACCGTCCCGGAGGTATCGGTGACTACCTCAGTACCTAACGAACTTATCGTCGGCCTCACTCCTGTGCAAGATGAACCGATTCCCGTCTCTCACCCTGTCATGGAAAGGGGGTCCGGGAGTACATCAGCAGGGTTATCTCCAGCTAACGACATGATGGAAGAGCTAGCACGTAAAATGGTGCAGCAATTTTTTACTTCCATGAGATCTTGTATTGACCTCATCCTTTCTGGGGGGCTCTTTCGAGTTTGCCTGAATGCTTCTCGAAAATCAGATCGAGAATATTGGTCATACTGGGAGTCCTTCGCAGGCTAGGGCATGCCTAATGCTGGTGGAGCAGCTGGGGCCACCTGAAGGAGCTCAAGACTCTGGAGAATGCTGGCTCAGTAGATTAGGCCCGGATAAATCTAAGTAAGTTTCTTGTTGCTCAAGAATATGAGCGAAAGGAGATGGAGGAACAAATAGCTGAAGAGGCCCGCCATCTCCAACATTTCTAAGCTGACCATCAAAGGCTGATTGGCGATTCCAAGGAATCTGAAATCGTCATACAGAGTGCAGAGCAGGTTATTGTCACTGCTCGAGCTACTATCGCCAGGGCACAAGCCTTGATCGAGACCAATGAGCAGAAGCTTGTCGCTGCTAGAAAAAGGCTGGAGGAGCTGGAAACTGCCAAGATACAGGTTGAAGAAAACCTCTCTGCTCATTCCTCCAGATTGGAGTCTCTTCAAGCGCAACTAGCTGCGAAGAGATTTTTATCTGAAGAGGAGCTGTGGGTCCAAGCTCTAGTGGAGGCTGAAAAGGCACGCCAGCACGAGATGCATCATCTCTGGGAACAAATCCATTCTTTGGTGAAGCAAGATTATTAACCTTCTCCTTTTTGTATGGTTCACCTTTTTTTTAACACTCTATTTATCAAGAGTATCTATATTACTTTTATCATTTTTGAATCAAATAATAAAAGTCTTCAAATTTTTGCTCCATCTTCATCCTTTCAAGTTTTTTGCTCACTGTAGATGAACTCAATTTTCATAACCGTAGTCTTTGACTGTTTGTAAAACGTAGTCTTTAGTCGGCCATGAATAATAAACTCAGGCTGAACTGAGTTCTTGAGCAAGACGCGATTTTCATTCATAATGGAGACGCGATCCTGGAGGACGCGGCCCTAAGTCATTACTAATGACGCCGTTCAAGCTTATCAAGGAAGACGCGCGAACCTTCCTTTTCGATAAGGGCGCGGCTCTGGCTTAAGGACAAAAGGGCGTTATTCTGAAATGCAAATTTGTGTTCTTTAATAAAGGAGACGCGACTTCCATATTTATAAGAGGATGCAGATCCGTAGACGCGGCGCTTGATTCTATCAGGATGCAGTGGAGACGCAGTCTTAGACTCCTCAAAAACTGACGCATGGGGATACGGTACTAGCTCAATAGAGATGTGTCTCTGGACCCTTGATAAGGCGCAGACTCAGGCTGTATTTAGTTTATAATGAGGGCACGACTTTCGTTTCGTAATGGAGATGCAGATCCGGGCTCCTGAGAACGGCATGGGCCTTCTCTGGACGTTGAGGACGCAAGCTTCAGAACGCAGCTTTTAAGTTGATGCGGACTCAGGACGCAACCTCTGAATGGGTTCAATTCTCTGAGGAGACGCAGTCGTACCTCTTCTGAAAGGACTGAAAGGAATGCAGTTTTTTAGGTTCATGAAAGGACGCGGATCTCAGGACGCGACCTTTGAATCTGTGCTTGACGCAATCTCCCAAGCGTCACATGCAGCTTCGTCTTAAAGATCTTGTTAGATCTTTAAATGTCAAGTCGGTGTTGACGATTAGGGACTCATGTCCTTCGATGTTTCCCGAAGCGGCAATCCACGCGTCAGCTCTTTATTGGGTTTCGACGTTCGTGCAGGAATTAAGGCTGATGGCTCTAATTTTTACACCATTAATTACAGGCCTTATGGGTTGCCTATAAATAGGCCTCGCCCCCTTAACAGTCCATTGCTTAGACTGTTTTCCTTTGAGAGCAGGCGCTCTGAGGGTCTTCATCTTGACTTAATCTTCTTCCTTCAATGGGATGTACCCCCATGAACAGCGAAGACTCAAAGCTTTCATGCTTTTCTTTAATCTTTCCTGAAGATTATCACTGTCAAGTGATTTCAAGATCAAGAAGCGTCCCTCTGAGTACCTTTTATATCCGCGCCTTGATGCAGAAAGTTCAACCTCTAGAGGGTTCTTCTGTGGGTAGGAATTAATTGTCACCATGAAATACTCAGCCCAACTGAGTTTCAGTTTTGCTGTCCTTTGAAGAGATTCACTCTCTTGACCTTCTCTTGAAGCCTGACTGGTGCGCCCATTATTTGGAAGTCGTGCCTTTTAGACTTCTTGATGAAGCGCGAGTTGATTGAGTCTGAACTCTAACTCAAAATCCTCTGGACGCAAGCGTGATGAACTTTGTATCTGGACTGTGAGACGCGAGCTTTGCATATAGAGCTCGCGTTTGAGGTTGTTGACTCAAAAGAATTTTAATTCTGGCCGAGGGCTTCAGGTTTGGATGTAGCAACCCTTGTTTCTCGAACAAGGATGTGACAACTTTCGCGTCTGGTTCTCTTTGCGTCTCATATTTTAGACGTGGGTCTAAAACTAGACCATGTTCAGATCTGTGTGCATCTGAAGTCCATAGTTTCGATCGCGTCTGTTTTTGTCATAACAGAATTTTAACTTTCTGCGCGGGTCATCCCTGCGTCTGAAGTTTACAGCTATAGCCGCTTCTGTTCTTCAGCCTTTCTGTTTCAGAATTCTAACCTTCTGGTTTTTACTTCCCGCAGGTAGCCTTAATTAGACTTCTGGGCCCTTGGGAGAATATATCGGCCAACGAACTCGTTCGATGGTCGAGCACTAGAGGAGAAGTCAAGGCTCCTGTTTATGGGAGACGAGGATTAGCGCGACTGATGACATCCGTCAAGACCTCATTGGACATAACGCACCGGCAATGCCCCCGGGTTTGTCATGGTCACAGTGGGTATGGTGGCGGGTATGGTCCTCTTGCAGGTCACGGGAAAGAGGACGTCACTTGTAAGGTCTCAGATTCTCCCTTCACCAATCTTACCCCAGAAGTGACATCGACGAAAAATCCATGTTCATTGGATGACTTTCTGGTGGTTAAGATGTTCATCAACGAAGGATTATGACCTACACCAGTTGGTCGGGTGGAATCAAAAGGCTTTGCTGTATTTTGACCTCAAGAAACACCATTGTTCTTGGTCAACAATGGACTCCTTCGATGTTTACGTCATGCATCATGATATAATCAGCATCCAATCGTCACAATAGTGCTTGATGCTCTTCCAAACATCTTATATTTGGAGTAGTGAGAATGCTTCGGGAGTGAGTGCAACCTTTTACTGAGAGAGGGACTTTTTTGTACTCCTTTATTGTAACACTCAATCTTATTGTATAAGAGAGCGTCTTGTATCACTTTCATGTGTCTGAATATAAATAAAAGAGACACTTTTTCCTTGTCTTCTTATATTGTCTTGAATTCCTTTTTTGCATTGAAAATCAGATGAATAGAAGTAAAGGATTTTTGACTTACTAAAAATATGATAATAGTCCTAACAAGTCAAAGTTTGTAGAAAAATCCTGTTTCAGGAAATTTATCAATGCTGTCAGAGCTGTGATATTAACTTGACAGAAGTAAGATAATTCTTATGGACCTGCCAATCTATAAATGAGAATGACAAGTGGAATTTGTACCCCCAGGGAGGATGAGTTTTCATCAGAGGTTCGGGATTAACTTGACTAAGACCCAGCTGGGGTTTTAATGAAAGCACTGTTAACGGTGTAATGTTAACCTAATAATGTTTTTAAGTGGACTTGTTATTCTGTTGACAAGAATAACAAGTGAGACTAGACTCGCGGAGAATCTTTACCGTTAGAGGTGTAATATTAACTTAACGGGTTAAATTGAATCTTGTCAGAAGTGTGATGTTAACTTGACAAGGGTGTGAGACAGAGGTGTGATATTAACTTAACTCAAGAGCGTTCCAGCTTCATTTGGGAACACTGAAAGTGTCACTGTCATAGGTGTAATATTTAACTTGACAGTGAGAGTAATGCCAGAGGTGTAATTTTGAACTTGGCATTGGTCATCTCGACTTCGACAAGGAAGTCCAAGGGAAAGTCATGGCCATAGGTGTATTGTTGAACTTAGCAATGACCTGGACGCTAGAGGTGTAATGTTAAACTTAGCATCGCTCATTTCAGCTTCGATATGGAAGTCTGAGGGAAAATGACTGTCAGAGGTTTAATATTGAATTTGGCAGCAACTTAATCACTGTTAGAAATGTAATGTTAAACTTAACAGTAATTTGTCAGAGGTGTGGTATTAACTTGACAGAAATTGACTCGAGATAAGAGTAATTTGGGGACCTATCGTTCTACTGATGAGAATTGACAAGTAGAATTTGAAATATCAGTGGTGTAATTTTAACTTGACAGTGATTGATTTGCGATATAAGCAATTTTGAAGACATATCACTCTATTGACAAGTGAAGTTTGAAATGTCAGAGGTGTAATTTTAACTTGACAGTGATTGATTTGCGATATGAGCAATTTTGAAGACTTATCATTCTATTGATGAGAATTGATAAGTGAAGTTTAAAGTGTCAGAGGTGTAGTGTTAACTTGACAGTGATTGATTTATGATATGAGCAATTTTGAAGACTTATCATTCTATTGATGAGAATTGACAAGTGAAGTTTAAAGTGTCAGAGGTGTAGTGTTAACTTGACAAATTTGAAGGCTCGCTACTCCATATAGAGTTGAGACAAGTAAGGTTTGTACTTACTAGGGAGTACTGAGATTTTTTATTGCTAGAGGTATAATGTTAACGTAGCAATGACTGTATTTTGTGGACCTACCATTCTATGTATGAGAATTGGTAAAGGATTTTGGAGGAGAGAGTGGGACCAAGTTCACTTAGGATTTTTAGCAAACCCTCAGCTATCAACGGATTTGGTGTGCCTTTACCAACTATCATTTAAGTTGGGCTAGCCATGCTATTCCCCTCAGCATGATGAGTTGTCGAAGACTTATGTTGGGCTTAGAAGCCAACATTTTCCTCTGTCCTTAGCTGCTGAGGCGTCGGACGTTAATGAAGAGAGCAATACTAAAACCCAAGTTTCGCCTTTTGTTTCTTTCTCAATATTTACATCATACATCATGGTGCAGTCAGTGCCCGATTAGCTTGTCACTGATCTATCGTGATGTGACCTAGTAAAGGAAAGAAACTTTTCTTTGATATGGAGCTTTGATCAGAGGTGTAATATTAACTTGATTAGAGGAAAAGTACTATTAAGGATAATACTTCTTCAAGAATCTGCCGTTGATTGGCATCATGAGTGCATCACCGTTTGAAGTTATGAGGCGATATGCTCCATTTGAGTAGACTGACTCTACTACAAATGATCCTTCCCATTTGGGCTGGAATTTCCTTTTGTCTTATATGTCATCACCATAGGTCTTCTGACGGCTAAGACAAGGTCACCTTTCTTGAAAGTTCGCGTCTTAACTTTCTTGTTGAAGGCTCTGGTAATTCGGGCTTGGTAGAGCTCGATTTGTTATTGGGCCTGCAGACGTTTATCATCTAAGGCTTCAAGTTCTTGGAGTCGCAGTCGATGCTTCTCCTCCTTTGTCATCTCTGCTGTCAAGGCGACGCGTAGAGATGGAATTTAGATTTCTAGTGGAAGCACGGCTTCACACCCATATACCAAAGAAAATGGTGTAGCTTTAGTTGGGGTTCGAACAGTTGTGCGATAGGCCCATAAGCATTCACCTAACTTGTCGTCCCAGTCACGCTGACTTTTCGAGACGAATTTCTTGAGAAGCTTGCCAATGGTCTTGTTGAAAGCTTCTGCGAGACCATTAGCGGCGGGGTAGTATGTCGTTGAGGACACACACTGAATTTTGAACTTAGTGCAGAACCTCTGGAAAGCCTGACTGACGAACTAGGATCCATTGTCATGGATAATTCGCTGAGGTACACCAAAATGGTAGATGACATAATGTTTAACGAATTTGATCACATCAGATGACTTTACCTCCTTTAAAGGAATGGCTTCAGTCCATTTAGAGAAGTAATTGGTTATGGCTAAAATGAACCGATGTCCTTTTGATGATTGTGGGCTGATAGGGCCAACTATGTCCATGCCCCACATCTCAGATGGCCAGGTAGAAGTTGCAGAGTGGAGGTATCCTGGTGCTTGATGGATGAAATCACCATGCACTTGGCAGGCATGACATCTTTTGGCATAAGTGATGGCGTCAGGGATCATCTTAGGCCAATATATCCCAACCTTTGGAGTCGATCTCCAAGTTTTGGGCCAGCTTGATGGGCTCCACACATGCCGTCATGGGCTTCTTTCAATACCTCCTGCGCCTCTTTTTGTGACAGGCAACGAAGCAAGATCCCATCATGCGACCGATGATACAGTGTTCGCGTAATCGCATTATAGTAGAATTTGGGGGTTTTCCTTCTAATGGTAGCCACTTCTTTGGTATCATCAGACAGGATGCCGTACATGACATAATCAATGTAAGGGAATCGTCAGTCTCTAGGCTCTGGGCCGGCTGACGACTCAAGAGCTTCTTTGACTTGACAGTTCCCTGTCGGCTTCTGGTAATCCTCAGAAGCGATTCTTGGGCGATATAGGTCCTGGCTGTGGACAAGTATTTTCTCTACTACTCCAGCTGAAGGGCTAAAGAGGCGGCGAGAGACGCCAGTGCGTCTGCATGCGCATTTTGCTAGCGGGGTACATGGTCGATGTAAAAGTTTATGAACCTCTCTGTCATGTGGACAGATGCGTTCTAATAGGGTACTAGATCTTCATGTCTGACTTCGTACTCCCCGCGAACTTGGTTGACGATAAGTTTAGAGTCACTATATGCCTCGAGATTTTTAACGCCAATCTTAACGGCGAGTTGCATTCCAATCAAAAGGGCATTGTACTCTGCTACATTGTTGAAACAAGGCTCGGTTAATGAGAAGGCTCGAGGAATCACATAGTTCTGTGGGGAGACGAGTACTACCCCCACTCCTGCTATGATATGTCCTTTCGGGCCTGTTCTCGATGCACCGTCGAGGAAAAGTTGCCACACTTTTCTTTCAAAAGATGTCTGGGTTAGGCAAACTTCAGCGACCTCGCCTGGGAGATCCTCGTAAAGTTCGGTTGCCCAAGGATCTGGATGCTCAGCCAGAAAATCCACCACCGCTAGTCCCTTCACCGCTTTTTGTGATAAAAAGCGCATTTCATATTGGGATAAAAGTACGGCCCATTTTGCCAATCGGCCGTTTAACAACGATGGCTTTGTCATGAGTAGCCTCAAAGGGTTAACCTTTGATATGACGTTTATAGTTTGGCCTACCAAATAGTGTCGCATTTTCTGAACAGCGAACACCAATGCCAAACATTCTTTCTCGATCAGGTTGTATCGATGTTCGGACCCGATCATAGTTCTACTCAAATAATAGATTGCTTGCTCATGTCCTTGATCATTGTTCTGGGCTAGTAAAGCTCCTAGAGAATGATCCATTGCTCGGACGTATATCAGGAAAGGTTTTCCGGACACCGGAGCTGTAAGGACTGGTGGTTGTGTGAGGTATTGTTTAATTTCCTCAAACGCTTATTGGCAAGCATTATCACAAATGAACAAGACACCCTTTTTCATTAATTTGGTAAAGGGTTGGCATCTTCTGGAGAGATTTGAGATGAACCTTCGGATGTATGCCAATCGTCCTTGCAATCCCTAAAGTTCTCTGAGATTCTGCGGAGGTTGCATCTCCTGAATGGCGCGAACTTTTTCCGGGTCCAAATGAATTCCTGTGGAAGTTACCACAAACCCTAGGAATTTGCCGCTGGCCACCCCCAGGAAGGATTTGGTGGGGTTCATCTTCAACCGATGGGCCCGCATGATGTCAAAGATAGCCTTCAAATCGGCTATGTGATCACCTTTGGCGTGGCTTTTTACTGCAATGTCGTCAACATAGCATTCCACTATTTTACGCATGCGTTCGTGAAAATGGCATTCATGGCCCTCTGATATGTTGCCTCCGCATTCTTTAGTTCGAAGGGTATGACGGTGTAGCAGTATACCCCCAGTGGTCTCCTGAAAGAAGTATGTTTTTCATCATCAGGATACATTTTGATTTGGTTATACCCTGAGAATCTATCCATGAAGGACATTCACTCGAATCCACACGTATTGTCAATCATGACATCCGTGATTGGAAGAGGGAATTCGTCTTTGGGACAGGCCTCGTTTAGATCGTGAAAGTCAATGCAGATCCAGATCTTTCCGTTCTTTTTGGCAACGGGGACGATATTGGCTACCCAATCAGGATGTTGTTCTTCCCTAATGAAGCCAGAGTCTATAAGTTTTTTTGACTTCTGACTGAATTGCCTCCAGTACTTCTGGACGGAACCGTCGCTGCTGTTGTTTGACTGGCTTTACGTTCGAATTAATGTTGAGGCGATACATAGCCACTCGAGGATCAAGTCCAGGCATGTCCTCGTAATTCCAGGCGAAAACATCTATATATTCTCGCACAAGAGATATTATATCTTCTTTCTCGGAGGGCGATAAGCTTTCGCTTATAAAGATGGGCTTAGGATTAGCCTCATCTCTTAGATTAATCTGAGCAACCTTATCCTCCGTGGGTGGTCGCGCTGTTCAAAGCGAGTATCCCAAAGAGCATTTAAGTGTTTGATCCAAGGATCTGTATCAGATTGGATCATTTCTTCATCTCTGTCTTCCAGGTTGCTGGTTGAAACCATATTCACTGAAAGTTCTCAGAAGATGTTGCCGACACTAACATCTGACTCCCACGATGACGTGCCTGATGAGTAATTATGGCATAATGACTCTTCGGATTCAGAAGCTGATGGGATTGGAGTTGACACATAGCCCAACCCCCTGCGAGTTCGATGATAATAATCAGGGGTTTTCCCTTTTGGAACGAAAGATCGGAGTAGTGTTCTCCTTCCTTGCCGAAGTTCAACCCAGGTCCGTTTGTTAGATCATACCCCATGCTTTCCATCATTCTTAGTACATTTGGCTCATAATAAATGAACTGAGGGGGTTCCTTCTTGCTTTCTGATTCTTCACGAGACATCGGCTCGGATTTGATTTGTTCGAAAAGAATTAGTTTTTGGCTTTTTCGTCTTACTGGAACTATGAATATTGATTCTTGCGCATCACCGGCATCTTGGTACGTTTCGAAGGATGATTTCACTGGTACATGCAATGATGTTAAAGCATCCATTGCCGACTAGGGGTCATCATCCACTTCAGTACTAGTGTCTGATGGCACTGAATCAGAAGCGAATACAGAAAGATAAGCCAAATCTAATTCTTCATTAATATACCATCCGCATACATCATTGGCGGTGTTATCAACATTGAGCTTATTAATGCTCGTTACAAGTGGATCTAGTTCCCACATGCACTCTTCTTTCTCCAGCTCGGTGTCAGCTTCGTTACCAGAGTCCGGCTCTTCTGGTTGCGGGATCTCATTTGTTTCCACAGAGTCCCGGTACAGGAGAGAGTCTGTGAAATAGTTCTCGACTCCCTTGAACGGATGCTATTGGCAATCAACGTTCGTACCTTTCCACCCCCGTCGATGTATTTCATGACTTGGTGGAGAGTGGAGGGAACGATGAAATTACGATGAATCCATGGTCGTCCCAGCAGCAAATTGTATGAGGTGTCGGCATCGATCACGTAGCATGTCACTTCTGACTTTAAGTCTCCAATTTGGCATTTGAGCTTGATCTTCCCCATTGGACGGGTACCATTGGCATTGAACCCATAAATGGTCGTCTGGGTGGCGCTCAACCGGTGGGTAGGAACCCCTAAATGTTGCATGACCCGCGAGGCATAATGCTCAATGCAGACCCTGGATCTACCTGAATGCGGCTTACTTCAGATGATCCGATGTACCCTGTGAAGTATAGGGGTCGATCATGCTTCCCTTTAACCTGCATATCATCTGCCGTGAAAGTGATGCAGGGAGCATTTTGTGAGGCGTGGAGGCAATCCTCTACATCTTCCTCCCGTGGTCCAACCGGCACCTGGGTCATGAAAACCTCAGCGTCAGCTAGAGCCTTTCTCAAAGCCTCTCTGGTTGACTTTGATAGCCTCAGGTCTCGTAAAGAGTAATTTGGGCCGGGATATTGGCCAGTTGAGTCACGACGTCAAAGCGGTAAGGTGTCATGGATCCTTCCGCGATGTCTTTTGAGAGAGCTTTAGAAAACTGAAGCTCTTTCTGTCTCTCCACGGGTTGTTTTGTGGAGGGCTTGGCTGACTCTGTAGTGGGTTTTGGAGGGATTACCGCCATTTCGTCATACTTTTTCAAATATGACTGGCCCGAACGAGTTTTCGCCACAAGTTGGTTGGGTTCTGTAGCGAAAACTATTGTTTCCTCTTCTGAATCAGTCAGTGAGGGAACATCAGTTTCTGCTTCGCGGGAAGAAATACACACCACATTGCAGGACGAAGCCTTTGCCTTGCCTTTGGACCTTCTGCTGGTAACAGTGGTCCATTGCTGGCCATCCATAAGGTCAGGATGAACCCACATAATTTCCCCTTGAGGTGTGGGGACAGGTACAAGACCCTTCTCTTGCTGATGGTGAGGGTCTATGTTAATCATTCTTAGTTTCCCTTTTAGGATGGGGACTACTCCAGAGGGTGTTGGAGGTTGTCTTCCAAACTGGAGGAATGATGTCATATTAGCCGTCACTTGCATCTGCTCTGAACGAAGTTTTAGTACCTCTGCGTCAATCAGAGCCTGAAGGATGTCTTTGAAGACATAACAGCTCTTGGTGGGGTGTCCCAGCATCCTATGATACAGGCAGTAGTTGGGATTATCAGTTTTACTGACTTCTTCAGGGCGTCTAGCTTTGGGAAGCTTCAGTCTGTTGCTCTTGTTAAGTAATTTGAACAGCGAGTCAACATGTTCGTCCTTGAAGGAAAACTGCTTGTTGGCGCGCGGCTGACTAGAAAAGCCACTTCCCTTGACCGGTTGAGGTTTGACAGGGGATTTGGTCTCTTTCGCCAAGTTATCCTTCCTTTTTGTTTGAAGGGATGCGTCTGGCACACGCCTTATCGACCTTTCGGGTCTGGGTTTGTTTTCTTCTGCCCTAACCATGGCGATAATTTCTTCAGCCTGTTCACCTTGCTGGATCAATTATTTCCAGGTGCGGCTTTCAACAACTCCTATTTGGGCGAGGAGTGAAGTTTGTAGATTGTGGTGGCATGTTTCCACCAGGGTGACCTGGGTTATACCGCTTGGACATCGGAGTGCTACATTCTGAAATCTTTCTACAAATGATTTGACGGACTCTCCCTTTTGCTGCTTTGTAGCCAAAAGAGTAGGCATTGTGACCTCTGAGTCGTCTTCAAAGAAGCGTGTCAGGAAGAGCTTCTCCAAATCGTCCAAATTTTTAATGGAGCCTTCCGGGAGCTTCATGAACCATTCAAAGGCGAGCCCTTATAGGGTGTCGATGAACAAACGTGCCAGGATGGCATCGTTATCTACCACGTTCCCTGTCTGAGACTTAAAGTAGTAGATATGTTGGTTCGGTGACCCTTTGCTGTCAAATGCTTGGAGGGTCAGAGCTTTGAACTTGGGAGAGTATGGAATAAGGTCCCACTCGGCTGGATATGGCCGAACTACTCCTGCTTCTTGGAGGCTTTTCCGACTAGTAAGGGCCTCAGACGTTGCTCTAATTGATTCATTCTTTTAGAATGAACCCCTCCATGGTCTCGTTTGTCTTTTTCCTGAGATGAGGATTTAGACGAGCCAGAAGTAGATTGCTCTTTCTCCTTAATATGTACAGAAGATGAGCTTTCTCCCTCTTTTTGTTTACCTTTAGACTTTTTAGAGGAAGCTTTGTCGGTTGACTTCCTCTTATCTTCAAGCAATTGTGCCAGCATCTGCTTGAGGGTATCGATAGATTCTTGTTGAGCACGAATCATCTCGAATTGTTCCTTCTGGACCTGGGCTTGTTGCTCCAAGCGCCTGACTGTCTCCTCAGGAGTATTTGTCATGTATATAAAGGCCTCCTTTCTATGGAAGAGTTCGAAGCCTATGACTCTGCAATAGCGGAATGCGAGTCATTTACTTCAATGCCCCGAGCCAGGGCACTGTAATTGATCGAGGCAATTACCCCAGTCCGAGTGCGAGTATGTCGGTACACTCCTGGTTCTGTGTCAGACTCATCAGAGCTGACCACAGGTTGCTTTCCCCCACTCCTGCTTGTCATGTTTTCAGTGATTTTAGGGTACTCAGTGTCAGAGAAAGTCCTCCTTCTGTGGGAGCAATTTCTTTTAGCTGATCGGGGAGTTGGAGTCAGCTGTCTGAATCTAGACTGCTGGCTTGCACGTGGACTGCAGTGGCACTCAGAGAGCATTGTAATAAGCCGTTCGCAGCAACACGATGGAGTGATCCGACTAGCACTTCTCTTCCTTATCAAATAATCCCTTAGATCCGTGGGAAGGGGATCGAAGAGATTAGCCTCGGATTGTCGAGGGCTTTTCAACTTGCGAGAGTTCTCCTTGCTTCGCAAAGCTGAGACGCAAGGTTCTGAGACTTGGGGCTCATGAACGCAGTTCTCGCGTTGCGGCTCTGAAACGCGAGTCTGGCGTCTCTGGTGAGAAGAGATGCGGCTCTCGCATTGCCGATTATTGCATCTGTGTAGAGATGCTTGAGAAACGCAGGGCTGTTGGGTCCTGTGTACAGAGGCCCGGGTCTCGTGTCTTTGATAAAGAGCACGAACTTCGCGTTGGCGTTTGGGAAGCGGTGCTTCAGAAATGCAAGCTTGGTGAATCTCACGTTTAGGTTGCCAAACGCGGACGTCACATGTCTGATATGGTTCAGAAGAGACGCCGGTCTGAACTTTGCGTCCTACCTCTGTTGGACAAACAGTTGTTCCAACTTGTAGTCGCCGCTCACGCCGCCTCTGTCGCCGCTCGGCATTCCAGTTACGTTGTGTGGGTTAAAGGGAACCCCGGTAACCCGGCGCTGAGGAAGGGGATGAACAGGCTGAACATCAGGAACGTTAACCACGCGGGTCTCATGGGAGACGTTGGCGTGGGTGTTACGCATGATATGATTAACCACGACATCTTTCTCACCAGTCGCGTCTGAGAGGATCTCAGAGCGGACTTGAGAGCAAGTCCCTGAAGAGACTTTTCGGTAGACCCGTGCCTTTGGGCTCTTGGAGCCAGAAGAGAGGAACTCTTCATACTTCGCCTGGTCGAATTCTACGATAAGTGATCGACCATTTTTCCCATACAGGTGACGTCACCTTGCACCACAACTTGCTCGTCTATAGAGAAAGTAGTCCCCAGCGAGTCGCCATCTCTTGTTTGGTGGGAGAAAGTTTAGACTTGAATCTCCCCTTTATTTAGTGCTGGGTTCTTGATGTGACGGTGGAAAGTGAATCTTGTTTTCCGTTGACCAGGTGAACGTCAGGGCCTCTTGGGAATCCTCTCTTTGGATAGCAGATGGAGTAACACAGCTCCTGTCGACCAGGAATCTCAAAGAGATTGTAGGTAAAGATTAACTTGTACGCAGCAAGTTGTTCGAAGAGTTGAACTCTCTCTTTCATTTCGGTGGAAGTCTTGGTGCTTCTACAGCTTACAGGCGAAATTCTTCTCCAAGAATTATCTGATCAACCGACCCCTTCTCCCTAGCAAACGGGGCTACTTATAGAGGTTTTAGGGGTGAACGTGCCCCCTAAAAACGCTCCATAATGGGGGGTTAACTTCCTCATTATGTGGGCAGTAATTGACCCAATAACGAGGGCAGTTATAACTAAGACGCAGGTTTCAACCCTCACGTCTTGGTGCTGCAGTGATGCTGAGACGCGGGTTTCGACCCTTGCATCTTAGTGCTGCAATGATGCTGAGACGCGGGTTTCGACCCTCGCATCTTGGTGCTGCAGTGATGCTGAGACGCGAGTTTTACCCTCGTGCCTTGATGCTGCAGTGAACGCGGGTTTCGACCCTCGCACCTTGATGCTGCAGTGATGCTGAGACGCGGGTTTCGACCCTCGCGTCTTGGTGCTGCAGTGATGGCTATGATTAGCCCTGCGTCTGGAGTTTGGACTCTGCTTTTTGATGACTTGTCTTTAGTGATTTTTGGACAGTCTACAAACCCTAGGCTACACGGTAGCATATTTCTAAATTCTGTATTGTTCTATTCACGGGTGATCTCGATAAAATTCTGGCACTATTGTCGGGGAGGAACGGTAAGTTTTCTATTTAGTTTCTTAACGGTTAACCATTTTCTTCTCTATTTTGGTGTGCAAGTACTAATTTCTGGAATGAAACAGCTACATTGGATATATAGCTTACCTGAGTCTCTACTCTAGAAAGCAGAGCTCAGGGGTCCTCACTATTGCCGCGAAAATACGACTAAAGCTGCGTTTGCGCTGCATATTAGGAAGAACTACTAATCTGTTTTAGTGCAGGTTGCTTGAATTACAATTCTCAGTCTCATGCAGTGTTTATTTTTCCTATTTAACTTGATTTTCATATTGTTCTAACCTCAGCAATGACTTGATTGTTTATAAATGCTAAAAAAATATTTTGCCATTGCATTCTAGGGAATTTTGTCTATTTCGTTACATTATTTTATTACTATTGAAGAGTACTGGAGCAAGGTATGTTTGCATTGCATGTAGCTTAGGAAGCACATTTGTATGATTTATTGCTTTAGTGTTATTTTGCTATATACATGCACATGTGCATTAAAACGAATTAAGGGCTTGTCCTATAAACAAGATAAGGTTAGAAAGTCATTACCCTTCCTTAGCCAAAAAACCATCTCCTCACTTACTAACCGAGCCTAACTTAAAATTGAGTAAACGTTGGCCCTAGAGACATCTTGGACTCAATAGGACACTGGCCTAAAGAGAAAGTTGACTAGAATTTGACACTTTCCAAATCAGTGTCAAAGATTAGGGATTGAGAGGCGAACCCTCAAAAAATTGTGGTTTGGCAAAATTAGGCCTGTTACTTAGGCACGGATACTCCCACTTGTCTTGCCCCTACCCGACCGATTAACTTGTGGTCAGATTCTATAATATACCCCCCGTGGATAGTCTAACCAGTTAGGAGTTGTCTAGGTCTAAGATCTCCCCTAACTTAGGCTAGATTTTTCTTTCTTTTTGTTGTTTATTTATGTGTTTTTGTTTTTGACATTTTTTGATATGGATTACAATTACAATTGTTCCAATGCATATAGTGATTCATACTTCATACCGACCTCTTTTGACTCAGACATTACCAACTCGGTATTTCATAACTTTAACTAACCAAGTGTGCGAGATTGGTCTTATCTGAATCAGTATATGCCCCAACCCCAGTATTATGAACAACATTAGGATGATCATCAACACTCTTCACTGAGTCAGTGGGGATACAACTCCCCCGAGTCATACTATCAACGACCTGACCAACATTCAGCTTCGTATACTCAATATCATGATCTATTTTCAAAAAGTTTTTAAAAGTAAAGAAAATGTTAATAATTTTTTTAGTATTAAAAAGAAAACCTAAGTTATGTTAGAACCCTCCCTACACCAATCCCATGCATTATCCTCAATGTATGAATTAATGCATAGATACATGAAAAAGAAGAAAGAGAAGAAAAATATTACCTTAAGGTGGTGGTTCCGGTGGTGGTCTGATTGATCCACGAAATGCGGCCCAATCTAATTTGCGTGAAGTTTTTAGGAACCCACCAGAAACCTCTCTAATATAACCTACTAAAATGATGTATTTATGAATGATTTTATTATGAATTTTACCCCATCTAATTTCTAAATTTTCAAACTAATTTCAGAGTCATTATCATCAACACCTCTGTCCCAAAATGGAGTATGAAAAGATGGAATGATTGATCTGGAATCAGGAAGGGCATGAACTACAATCGACTTAGGAAAATGACTAATGTCAAGTAAAGGTTTAGGAGTTAAAATTTGTTCAGGAAGTGGGTCCAAATCAAGTAGTTAAAACTCAAGTCCATATTCATTTTCCCATAATGGAATGTGACTTTCTAAGATTGGTGATTCAAGTTCACGAATGACAGGTATGTGAATCAAAACTAACTCTAAAATATTGCTCAAATTAGTAGCGAAACAGGAGTCAATATTGATTCAGAAATTTGAAGTGGATCACAAATTTAAGACTCAAGGTGACATTCCTCATTGAGTTCAATTTTATAAAAATGAGAACTTACCAATTTGTCAATAGGACTTTCAAAAGTATGAAATTGGTCAAGATCAATATGATGATCATAAAAGATTGGTGATTCAATTTTCTGATGGACAGGCACAGGATCCAATGTGGACTCTAGAGAAGGATTGAAATCAGGTGAAAACACTGGAGTCATTATTGAATCAGAAAGTAGAATTAAATTACCAAGTTGATGTTCAGGATCATATTAATTCTCAAGTTCAATTTCAGGAAAGGGATAACTTGCTAAAATGTCAATGTGATTTTTAAATTTAGAGTTTGGGCAAGTTCAAATGGGTGTGCTGAAATGGAATCTTGTTTTCCAATACAATATGAATCTTTGGCTCTAACAGAATGGTTAGCAACATCAGGAATGGTCAAAGGGTGAGAATGGAGAGTTTTGACCATTATATTTATGTCATGATTATGAGTGATTTGAGCCTGAGTTATGGCTTCAAGCAGCTTTTCATAGTCGATTGGTTCATCATTTTGTTGTGATTGGACTTGAAAAGATGAAGTTCTGTTTTGGAATTTGTGGTGAAATCGTGAGTCCATCAGATTTTGTGATTGTTGATCGGACTCACACATACTCATTTCCAAGATTGATGGTTTTCTATTTTGAGCTGGTGGAACTGAGTATGAATTTTGAAAAAATTGTGGAATTGGGGAGGCCTGAAATTTTCGTTCGGCCTCCTGCATGGTTTCTATACTCTTTTCTAGCTCGAATTTTTCTTCAATTTGTTGGTCTTGAAAAGGAGTATAGGAATTAAAATCGGGGAATGAATATTATGAAAATTGTGGACAAGTTGGATAAGGAGGACAAGTTGTTTGAAAATTGGACTCGGGGAAGGTGAATCCCCATTGACTCTGTGAAGAGTTGGAATTATTTTGAAAATTATGCTCATAAGTGTTGGCCCAGAGGCCTTCCACTCTAGTTTTGATGATGATTAACTCATGTAGTTATAGTTTACTAATAATCTTGTGATATTTAGTTTCAGATATTTAATCAAGATATTAGTAGGTGATTAGCTTCAACAAAGGTATTTTGGAGCTTTCACATGGTGATTTAAGAGCTCGAGCGTCAAAGTTCATATCTAGCACTCGTTGGAGTCAAGCTCGGTGGATTACGTTTGGATTGAGTCGACTTGGAGACGGCGTTCTACAAGAAGTTTTCGGTTTGTTTTAGTATAGTTTGTTTAGATCCATTGTAAAGATTAGATAGTGTGATACGCTCAAGTTCACAACACACACTTGTTTAAGTTTCATGTTTATTGGTTTTGGTTTTCGGTTTAACCGATCATGGTTTTCATGAAAGGTGTTATATCAAAACAAGTTTACATGGTTTAATGTATATTAGATTTGATCTATATACATGTATGCTTCTTATTCTTAGAAAAACTTATTTTGATAACCTATTCATGTATTTGGGTTTTGTATTTAACCAAAACTTTTGGATTTAATATCAAAAACATTGATATATATCTCTTTCATGTATATTGGATTCTATCCATATACTATATGCTTCAAAGTTGTTTAAGTATCATGTTTTTGTATTTACATGTGCTTTGAAAAAATCGGATTTCCATTTTAATAATTCTATTTTTAGAAAATACAGAATTTGGTTTAAGGCAAAATTTTTCAAGTCACAAAAATGGTTCAAAATGTTTGTAACATGGTTTGATTTTTACTCAAACATGTTTGTATTTCAAAGATAATACAAGAACTGGTGGAATTTATGTGATTTTATGAGATTTAATTAAAGTTAAAAAGACCAGTATTTAAATCCTGAATTTGTACCTGCCAGGCTCAGGCGGTCGACCGGACCGGTCGACCGATGTGCACGAGACGTGCACAAAGGTCAAGTTGGCTTGGCCAGTCGATCGTGCGGTCGACCGACTGAAGTCACCCCACTCTCGGGTGGGGGCGGTCGACCGGGCAGTCGACCGTAAGCCTTGGCCCGGTCGACCGCCCCCGGCCAGAGAGCAATTGCTCTCTGGATCTGGCACGATCGACCGGGCGGTCGATCGCTGGGCTCAACGGTCAATTTTTTGACCGTTGGCGGTCGACCGGAAGGGCATTCTGGCCCTTTTCAGCTGCCAACAGGCAGATTTTCAAAGGGGCTATAAATACCCCATTTGAAGTTGGTTTTCAACAAGAATTTCAATAGCTAAAATTTCTATCTTCTCTAGTGTTTTAATACAAGTTTTCAAAAGAGTTTTCAAGCTAAAAGGTTTATCTTTTAATTGTTTTAAAGGGTTGGAAAATTAAGAAAAGGAGAAGTCTTTGGGATTGGTTTTGATCTTCACTTTATATTCATTCTAGAAGTTTTGCTAAGAGTTTTTCTTTGAGTTTTTGATTTCCAAACTCTTTATTTCTCACACTTGAGCTTATCCTCTATCCTATCTATTAGGATCTTTGTTTAGTGAGAAAAGAAATTGGTTTGTGGTCTTTGTGATCACCAAGTTGTAAACCTTCCATTAATTGTGATATCCCTCTAGTGAGAGGTGATTGAGTTGTATCCCTCAAGTGTGAGGTGATAGTGGAAGTGGTATTTGGCTCTCTCTAGTGAGAGGTGGAGATTGTGTTGGAATCCCTCAAGTGTGAGGTGATCGTGTTCGTGGTGGCTTTGTGCCTAGCCTCTAAGTGTAGAGGTTGTGTTGTATTTGAGAGAGGAGTTGTGTACTCCCGGTTATTGTATTGCCAAAAATCCTCAGTGGAGGTTCCCTTTGTGGGAAGTCCTATGTGGACGAGTTAGTGGAAATCCTTCTATGTGAAGGCGGGGACGTAGAGCTGTGTGCTCGAACCTTGAAACATATCTCGGTGTTTGCGTTTGATCCACTTTCTCTCTAACTCTCTCTCTTATATTGTGCCTTGCATTGATTCATATTGTCATGTCACACTTATATGCTTGGTTGTGTTTGTTTGTGTGCCTCACTTGTGTTTAACCACGAGAGCTTCATATAGCACCTCAACTCTTATTCAGAGGAATCAAGAGGAGTTAGTCCAGAGCCCTTCACCGGGAATTCGGCTACACTCGTTGGTTACACTAAGTGTGTTGCAATTAAGTTTTAATTTCCGCATTATTGTTCATAGATTAGTCGTACACTTATTCACCCCCCTCTAGGTGTACTTACAATTGGTATCAGAGCCTACGCTCCTGATATTAGGTTTAACCACCTAGGAGTGTGATCTTGGTTTTGCTAATCTATCATATTTGCATTTGCACACTTATATTGTTTACGCATACTCATGGATTGCTTGACACCTCCCATGTTTGATGTTTCCAACATTGACATGTGGAAATTTAGGATGAGTATGTACCTAAAAACCCTAGGCTTGCATGTTTTCCTTGCCGCTACCAAGAAATCCTATCTTGGTAATAGCAAGCATATAGAGGCCAATGCACAAGCCCTTGAGATACTTAGAAGCACACATAACAAAGAATATCTTTCTATGGTTTCTAACTGTGATTCCGCCTTTGCAGTGTGGAACACGTTGACCTCCTCCAAGCTTCAATTGCCAATCCAAATGGAGAAGGAATCTAGTGAGGATGAATCTGAACAACGATGCTACATGGTCCAAGGGAATGACTCCCTTGAGGTATATTCGGAATCCCAACTAGATGATTGTGCTAGTTCTTCCGGCGATGATCATATTGATGCTGATGCTTTGAATGAAGAACTTTCAATTGTTTGTGAAAAATTGTTAGAAAAATATAAAGCTTTGAAGAAGAAGAGTTTTGGACTTAACAAAGAAAATGAAAACTTGTCTTCTAAGCTTGATGTTGCTTTGCAAGAGAAGGATGAGATTTCAAGTGAACGTGACTCACTTAAATCCTAAATTGAACTTGCCCTTAATGAAAACAAGATTTTGAAAAGTAAAAATGATTGTGAAAATGTTTTAAAGAAAAATGACGCTTTATCTTCAAAAGTTGATTTTGTTGTAAAAGAAAATGAATCTTTAAAAATGAAAATTGTTTCTATTTCAAAGGAATTGGATTTGGTTTCTAAGAAGAACAATTCTTTGAAAAATAATATTAACTCACATGTTTACCATGCTAGTATAGCTTCACATTCTAGCTCACCTATTGCATGCACCTCTTCTTCCATGATTGAAAATGATATTTGTATGCTTAAGAAGAATGTGGATTGTTTGGGCTCCACTTTGAACCATTGTGCCATGAACCATACACGTTTGGAATCTATGTTTTGAAAGAAACAAGTTCCTCCTATTCATGCACACAAACTATGGCATACACATGCTTCCCACGTTCACTCCCATCACACTATGTATGCTCATGTGTACACTTGTACACATTGTGGACGTAAGGGCCACCTTGCTAAATTTTGTTTTGATAAGTTACATGACATAAATTTAGCAAATAAGTTTGTTTGGGTTAGGAAAGGAGCTAACCCTCATAGACCCAAAAGAGTATGGGTACCAAAGATCACTCCTATTTTATTTGATGTAGGTGTGGGCTCTCACATGACGTGAGAATGATGGTGCCTTGAGGTGGATGCGTTCCGAGCTTAAAGAGGACTATTTAGATGCATCACTTTCAAGGGGAGTTTGGTGGGAGGACCACCTTGGTTTGAAGATATGGAGAAGTGCCCTATTAGTTTTGGTAACAATCTCTTACTCCTCATTATGTTTACATACTTTTCATATTATTCATTTTTAGCATGTTTTGATGTCACATGATTAGTATGTTAATTGTCATGATTATTAGACTTGTGATATGCATGATTAGTATTTGAGATCACCCATGTTTAATATGGATTTATACTATTGTGATTCTCACATTTGTTTTAGCTATTGTGTATATAATAGATCTAATGCATGCTCATTTACATAATGATCTTATGAGTTTTATTTTGATTTCTATGCTTCATGTTTTGATTACATGTTTAGATGATAGTTTTCATTAAAACTTGGATATATACTTGTACAACTAGTGAGCCACAAATAGATTATTATATGTTTGTACTTGAATGCTCATTTGTACTTATTAAATGTACTAGTATAGCCTAGTTTTGATGATTCATGCATTTGACTTGTATTCCCATTTTTTTTGGACATGTTTACATGTTTATGTTCAACTTCATGTATATGTCTATTTTGTCTAAATTATTAGTTATACATATACATCCTTGATCCATTTGCCTTCATACATATACTTTTGTGGACTCATTCATATTTGGATATGTATGAGTTTGTACAAGACATACATATACCTTGAAGGATTTCTAGTTTTGATGATTTTCATGTTTTTAAGGAATTTCTTATTGAGCCAAATTGCCTATTTTCATGACTATGTCTTTCACAAAACTTGTACACTCATATTATTTGATGTTTTCTCATGATTTTATTTTCATGAGTATTATATGTGCTATATAGATTTTGAGTGACATTGGTTTAGTGATTTTCATGTTTCATGAAATATATTTTTTGTTTTATTCCTTACTTGAAGGATTTCGTACTAGTTTACAATTTTATCATATAACTAGTTGCGATATTCTTCATTTGGTAGAGTTTTCAAACGTGTTATATTATTTTTAAACTTATTTTTGAAAACCCCTACCCTTCTAAGGGCGGCTGGTTGAGCGACCATACCTTGTATGCTCTTAATTGAAAATCTATTTAAACATGTGCATGAATGGGTGGTAGGGAGTATGAGTTATACACTTGATCTTATTGTGTTTTCAATTGGTATCATTGGATCTTTTCAATTGGTATTACTATTGACTTTTTTTTTATACTCATATATGTTTTTATATATGTATGCTTACACTTCAAATAGTATCAATTTCGATTGGCATTCATTTTCCATACATATTTATTTTATTTGTGCTTACTATATCTCTATATCTTTGAGCACAAATTTTGGTTGTGCTAAGCTTGATTTCTTAAATGACTATTATATTTCAATTGATTATGTTTCAATTGGTATCTTATACAAGCTTATGCATCATTTTGTTTGGTATTTCATAAAGGGGGAGAAAATTCATATTTCACTTTTTAATTGGTTTTGGTTTTGTTTTTGTTTACCTTTGGTATTCTACTCCACACTTTATGTTGAAAAATGATTGAAAAATGATATTGATTTTTTTGGTATCATACGCTCTTAATGAAAACTATTTTCAATTGGTATATGTTTCATTATTTTCAATTGATTTATGTTTCACTTTCCATATTGATATCAAACACTTTAAATTGATATTATTCTCTATTTGGTATCTCTATTGTAAAATGAGTTTAGTGTTTGACAAAAAGATTAGTTTATGTTTTCAAATCGGTATCAAAAGTGTAAAATATTTTCAATTGTACTAATTTTTATAATTGGTACCAAGATTTCCTAAATGTTTACATCTTTCAATTGATATCAAAATTTTAGGTTGATTTCTTCAAAATGTTTTATTTACTTTCAATTGGTATAATATATGCAGGTTTATTTAAATTTATATTAAAAACATTTGTTTTATATACTTTCAATTGGTATGTTTTATTTATCTTCAATTGATATCATAATGCACTAAATTGATATATTTTTTTCAATTGGTACCATAATGTTTTGATTTGATTCCACCTCTTATTGATTTTTTATTTCAGACAAAAAGGGGGAGAACATTGTTTTATTATTTACTTTAACCCCTTTGTTGATGATTGACAAAAAGGGGGAGAAGTATTTGAGTTTATATGCATGTTTATTGTTTATTTATAAGTTTATATCAAAGTTTGTTTCATATTGGTATCAAAAGAGTTGAAAGTACGCCTAGAGGGGGGGTGAATAGGTGTAATGCTAATCTAATGAACTAAATGCGAAAATTAAAACTAATTGCAACTACACTTAGTGCAACCAATGAGTGTAGCCGAATTCCCGGTGAAGGGCTCTGGACTAACTCCTCTTGATTCCTCTGAATAAGAGTTGAGGCGCTATATGAAGCTCTCGTGGTTAAGCACAAGTGAGGCACACACAAACAAGCCAAGCATATAAGTATGAATATGCAATATGAATGATGCAAGGCACAATATAAAGAGAGAGAGAGTTAAGAGTCAATGGATCAAACGCAAACAACAAAATGTGTTTCGAGGTTCGAGCACCCAGCTCTACGTCCCCGCCTTCACCGAGAAGGATTTTCAATCCACTAACTTGTCCACCTAGGACTCCCACACAGGGAACCTCCACCGAGGATTTTGGGGCAATACAATAACCAGGAGTACCGAACTCCTCTCTCAACCAATACAACCTCCACCGAGGCAACACAAACACCACCTCACACAAGAGGGGTAGGCACCTAGCCAAACAACCACAATCCACCTCTTCACCAAGAGGGATACAAATCCAAACTCCACCTCTCACTAGAGGGAGCTAACCACAACCCAAATCAACCTCTACCCAAGAGGGATATCACAAATGAAAGGGATTACAACTTGGTGGTTTCCTCAACCACAAACTAATTTTCCCACAAATAAAAGATGATATAGATAGGATAGGAGATATAGCTCAAGTGTGGAAAACAAAGAGTTTGGAAATCAAAAACTCAAAGAAAAACTCTAGGGAAAACTTTGGATATAATAGAAAATAAAGATCAAACCAATTCCCAAAGATTTTTCTTTTCAAATGATTTTCCAACTCTTTTAAAAACAAATAAAGATGAATCCTTTTTGGCTCTAAAAACACTTTTGAAAACTTGTATAAAACACTTGTAGATAGGAGAATTTTCGGCTCTTAAAATCTTAGGGAAAAACACCTCAAAATGGGGTATTTATAAGCCCCCTCAAAAACTAGCCGTTGGGGTTGTTTTTCAGCCCTGGCGGCTGGCGGTTGACCGGCCCGGTCGACCACTAACTGTCAAAAATTTGACCGTTGGAGCTTCGGTCGACCGCCCGGTCGACCGTCCCAATCCAGAGAGCAATTTGCTCTTTGGCCGGTGACCGCTCGGTCGACCGTCCAAGCCTTACGGTCGACCGCCCCCACCCGAGAGTGGAGTACTTGCAGTCGGTCGACCGCTCGGTCGACCGATCCAAGTGGCTGGCCAGCGTGCACATTTTGTACACGTCGGTCGACCGGTCCGGTCGACTGACTCTGGGTCCGATCGACCGGTCCGGTCGACCGCCAGAGCCTGGCAGGCTGTTTTTCAGGACTTGAAAACTGGTTTTATATTTTTAAAATAAATCCAATAAAACTTCTAAAATTTCACAAAAATAAGTTCTAACATTATATTTGATATACAAACATGTGTGAAAAATTTCAACACATATGTCAAACAATTTGAACCATTTTTGTTTTATAGAAATTTCGCCGAAAATAAAAACTTGTATTTTTCAAAACTTGAATTTTTCAAATGGAAATCCGATTTTTCCAAAACTCACTCAAATACAAAAACATGATACTTAAACAACTTTTAGGCATGTTGTATATGGATATAATCCAATATACATGAAACATATATATATCCATGTTTTTGATATTAAATCTAAAAATATGTTTTGTTAAAACACAAAATTCCAAACACATGAATAGGCATATCAAAATAAGTTTGTCTAAGTCTATGAAGCATACATGTATATAGAACAAATCTAATATACATTAAACCATGTAAACTTGTTTTGAATCTATCTATTTATAAAAACCAAGATCGGTTAAACCAAAAACCGAAAACCAAAACATGAAAACGAGAAACACGTGTGTGTGTTGTGAACTTGAGCATATCACACTATCTAATCTTTACAAATGGATCTAAAACATAAACTAACTAGGTACCGAAGTCTTCTTGATGAACACCGTCTTCAAGTCGACTCGATCCAAACCGTGATCCACCGAGCTTGACTCCAATGAGTGCAATATATGATCTTGTCACTCGGGCTCTTAAATCACCATGTGAAAGGCTTCAAAACTCCTTTGTTAAAGCTAATCACCTACTAACATCTTGATAAAAGATCTGAAATTAAATATCACAAGATTATTAGTAAATATAACTACATGAGTTAATCATCATCAAAACTAGAGTGGAAGGCCTCTAGGCCAACAATCTCCCCCTTTTTGATGATGAAAAAACTCATAGAGTTATATATGCATAGATTAAAGTTAAGCTTCAAAGAAGCTCCCCCTTAACTCATGCATAGCAATAAACAAATAAATATGGCAATGAAGCACATAAACATGTATGACATGTTTGCAAATACAAGGAGATAAACATGCATAAACAAGCATGAAACTCATCAAATTCTTTTTCTCCTATTTGCAAAACAAAACATACAAAAACAAAATATATATGCATAAACTTAAATCCTTAAAACATGCATATATACCAAATACTTCTCCCCCTTTTTGTCAATCATCAACAAAGGGGTTAAAGTAAACACAAAAACAATGTTCTCCCTCACAAAGAGGTGAACTCAAATCAATCAATAAAACATATATGTGATATACATTCATGAAGAGGAAGACGCTAAGTTAACTTCCCTACATATATGCATTACATGAAGAAGGGGTGACAAGCCCTAACTCACATAACACATAATATGCAATGCATAAGAGGAGATGTGAAGCTCTCCCTTCACACGTGTATCGCATAAAAAAGAGTTGTCAAGCTCCTCAATATAAGATACACTCAATATGAATCTATATGTAGAAGAGATGTTAAGCTCCCCTTGCATATAGGCAATACAAATCAAAACATTTTTAATATCTCTTATTAAAACAAATTTTGAATTTTTCTCAATAAACAAATTATGATATATCTTAGTAAATCAAATTTTAAGATACCAATATAAATTTTCATGGATACCAATTAAAGAATATATCAATGTAGTGCATTATGATACCAATTGAAGGTAAACAAAAATCTTGATACCAATTGTGAGTAATTTTTCATTTTGAACATATGATACCAAATTAAAATCAATATCCATTTTTCAATTATTTTTCATCATAAAGTATGGGAGTGAAAAACAAAGGTAAACACAATATCAACTGAAAGATAAAATACGAATTTTCTCCCCCTTTATGAAATACCAAATAAAATGATGCATAAGCTTGTATTAGGACACCAATTGAAACATAATCAATTGAAATAAGATAGTCATTAAAAATCAAGATTAGCATAATCAAAATTTTGTGCTAAAAAAATATATATAGAGTTATAGTAAGCACAAAATAAAGCATATATATGAGTATACAAAAATAATGTCAATATTGATACCAATTGAAAAGATCCAATGATACCAATTGAAAACATAATATGATCAAGTGTATAACTCATATTAGTTTCCACCCTTTCATGCACATGTTTAAATGAATTTTCAATAATAAGCATACAAGGCATGGTCTCCCAACCAACCGCCCTTCGATGGAAGGGGTTTTCAAAAATAGGTTTGAAAATAGTTTAGCATAATTGAAAACTCTTTCAAAGTGAAGAATACGAACTAGTTATATGAAAAATTTGTAAACTAGTACGAAATCCTTCAAGCAAGGAATAAAACAAAAATATATTTCATGAAAAACATGTAAATCACATGATCATCGACACTCAAAATCCATAAAGCCCATATCATACTCATGAAAATTCAATCATGAGAAACATAAAATAAAGTGAGTGTACAAGATATAATGTGAAACATATCATCATGAAAATAGTCAATTTAACTCAATTAGGAAATTCCTTAAAAAACATGAAAACATGAAAGTCGTCAAAAATAAATTTTTATTAAAACAATTTATACTTCAAGGCATATGTATGTTTTGACAAAACTAGAAGTATATATACATATCCCTAAACACAATTGAGTCCATAATAAAGATTTGCATGAAAAGCAAATGACTCAAGGGGTATTCATGTATATCTTAAAGTTTTGGCAAAATAGATATATACTTGAAGTGAAAAACACATGATTATAAAACATGTCCAAGATGGGGATACAAATTAAAATGTATGAATCATCAAAACTAGGCTATACTAGTACATTTAACAAGCACAAATGAGCATGTAAGCACAAATATATAAAAGTCTTTTTGTAACTCATTATATGTACAGGTATATATTCTAGTCTTAATGAAAACTAACATTCAACCATGTAATCAAATCATGAAGTATAAAACGAGACATAAACCAACATGATAAGCAAAAATATGATCATTATGTAAATGCACATGCATTAGAACTATGATATACATAATAGCTAAACAATGGTGAGAACACAAAATATGGGTCCATATAAACATGGGTGATCACAAATGCTATACATGCATGTCAATGGTCTAATAATCATGGCATTTAACATACTAATTAAAATATCAAAACATGCAAAAAATTAATGATATGAAAAGCATGTAAACAATAAAGAGGAGTAAGAGATCGTTACCAAACCTAGAAGGCAACTCTCCATATCTCCAAACAAGGTAGTCTTCCCACCAAACTCTCCTTGAAAGTGATGCATCCAAATAGTCCTCTTTAAGCTTGGAACGCATCCACTTCAAGGTACCATCGCTCTCACGTCATGCGCGAGCCCACACCTACATCAAATACAATAGGAGTAGTCTTTGGTACCTAAACTTTTTTGGGTCCATGGGGGTTAGCTTCTTTTCTAACCCAAACAATTTAGTTGCTAAATTTACATCATGTATACGATCATAGCAAAACTTAGCAAGGTGGCCCTTACATCCATAATGTGTACAAGTGTACACATGAGCATACATAGTGTTGTGTACATAAACGTGAGGAGCATGTGTATGCCGTGGTTTGTGTGCATGCAAAGAAGGAATTTGTTTCTTGCGAAACATGGATTCCAAGCGTGTATGGTTCATGGCACAATGGCTCAAAGTGGAGCCCAAACAATCCACACTCTTCTTAAGCATACAAATATCATTATCAATCCTAGAAGAAGAGGTGCATGCAATAGGTAAGCTAGGTGAAGCTACACTAGCATGGCAAACATGTGAATCAATATCAATTTTCAAAGATTCATTTTTCTTTAAAATTATTTCATAATCATTTTTATTTTTCAAAAACTCATTTTCCTTTAGGGCAAGTTCAAGTTTAGATTTCAATGAATCCCTTTCATTAGAAATCTCCACTTTCTCTTGCAAAACCAAATCTAGTTTTGAACTCAAATCCTTATTTTCTTCTTTTAGTTCAAAACTCTTCTTTTTCAAAAGATTATAATTTTTAAGCAATTTTTCACATACAATTGATAGTTCTTCATTCAAAGCATTTAAATCAACATAATCATTACATGAAGAACTAGCATCATCACTATCTAATTGAGTTTTCGAGTATACCTCAAGGGAGTCATTCCCTTGAACCATGTAGCATTGTTGCTCGGATTCTCCACTAGATTCATCCTCCACAATGTTGGGCGTTTGAAGCTCGGAGGAAGTCAACGTGTTCCATACTGCAAAGGCGGAATCACAGTTAGAAACAAGCATAAGATATTCTTTGTTAAGCGTGCTTCTAAGTGCCTCAAGGGCTTGTGCATTGGCCTCTATATGATTGCTATTACCAAGAGGGATTTCTTGGTAGCGGCAAGGAAAACATGCAAGCCTAGGGTTTTCAAATACATGGACATCCTAAATTTTCACATGTCAATGTTGGAGACATCAAACATGGGAGGTGACAAACAATCCATGAGTGTGTGTAAACAATATATATGTGCAAATGTAAATGATAGATTAGCTAACCAAGATCACACTCCTAGGTGGTTAAACCAATATCAGGAGCGTAGGCTCTGATACCAATTGAAAGTACTCCTAGAGGGGGGGTGAATAGGTGTACTGCTAATCTAATGAACTAAATGCGGAAATTAAAACTAATTGCAACTACACTTAGTGCAACCAACGAGTGTAGCCGAATTCCCAGTGAAGGGCTCTGGACTAACTCCTCTTGATTCCTCTGAATAAGAGTTGAGGCGCTATATGAAGCTCTCGTAGTTAAGCGCAAGTGAGGCACACACAAACAAGCCAAGCATATAAGTATGAATATGCAATATGAATGATGCAAGGCACAATATAAAGAGAGAGAGAGAGAGAGAGAGAGAGAGAGAGAGAGAGAGTTAAGAGTCAATGGATCAAACACAAACAACAAGATGTGTTTCGAGGTTCGAGCACCCAGCTCTACGTCCCCGCCTTCACCGAGAAGGATTTTCAATCCACTAACTTGTCCACCTAGGACTCCCACACAGGGAACCTCCACCGAGGATTTTGGGGCAATACAATAACCAGGAGTACCGAACTCCTCTCTCAACCAATACAACCTCCACCGAGGCAACACAAACACCACCTCACACAAAAGGGGTAGGCACCTAGCCAAACAACCACAATCCACCTCTTCAACAAGAGGGATACAAACCAAACTCCACCTCTCACTAGAGGGGGCTAACCATAACCCAAATCAACCTCTACCCAAGAGGGATATCACAAATGAAAGGGTTTACAACTTGGTGGTTTCCTCAACCACAAACTAATTTTCTCACAAATAAAAGATCCTATAGATAGGATAGGAGATATAGCTCAAGTGTGGAAAACAAAGAGTTTGGAAATCAAAAACTCAAAGAAAAACTCTAGGGAAAACTTTGGATATAATAGAAAATAAAGATCAAACCAATTCCCAAAGATTTTTCTTTTCAAATGATTTTCCAACTCTTTTAAAAACAAATAAAGATGAATCCTTTTTGGCTCTAAAAACACTTTTGAAAACTTGTATAAAACACTTGTAGATAGGAGAATTTTTCGGCTCTTAAAATCTTAGGGAAAAACACCTCAAAATGGGGTATTTATAAGCCCCCTCAAAAACTAGCCGTTGGGGCTGTTTTTCAGCCCTGGCGGCTGGCGGTCGACCGGCCCGGTCGACCGCCAACAGTCAAAAATTTGACCGTTGGAGCTTCGGTCGACCGCCCGGTCGACCGTCCCAATCCAGAGAGCAATTTGCTCTCTGGCCGGTCGACCGCTCGGTCGACCGTCCAAGCCTTACGGTCGACCGGTCGGTCGACCGCCCCCACCCGAGAGTGGGGTACTTGCAGTCGGTCGACCGCTCGGTCGACCGGCCCAAGTGGCTGGCCAGCGTGCACGTTTTGTGCACGTCAGTCAACCGACTCTGGGTCCGGTCGACCGCCAGAGCCTGGCAGGCTGTTTTTCAGGACTTGAAAACTGGTTTTATATTTTTAAAATAAATCCAATAAAACTTCTAAAATTCCAAAAAAATAAGTTCTAACATTATATTTGACATACAAACATGTGTGAAAAATTTCAACAAATATTTCAAACAATTTGAACCATTTTGTGTTATAGAAATTTCGTCGAAAACCAAAACCTGTATTTTCCAAAACTTAGATTTTTCAAATGGAAATCCGATTTTTTCAAAACTCATTCAATACAAAAACATGATACTTAAACAACTTTTAGGCATGTTGTATATGGGTATAATCCAATATACATGAAACATATATATATATATATATATATATATATATATATATATATATATATATATATATATATATATATCCATGTTTTTGATATTAAATCCAAAATATGTTTTATTAAAACACAAATTCCAACACAGGATAGGCATATCAAAATAAGTTTGTCTAAGTCTATGAAGCATACATGTATATAGAACAAATCTATATACATAAACATGTAAACTTGTTTTGAATCTATCTATTCATGAAAACCAAATCGGTTAAACCAAAAACCAAAACCAAACATGAAAACTAGAAACACGTGTGTGTGTGTGTGTGTTGTGAACTTGAGCATATCACACTATCTAGTCTTTACAAATGGATCTAAAACATAAACTAACTAGGTACCGAAGTCTTCTTGACGAACACCGTCTTCAAGTCGACTCGATCCAAACCGTGATCCACCGAGCTTGACTCCATGAGTGCAATATATGATCTTGTCGCTCGGGCTCTTGAATCACCATGTGAAAGGCTTCAAACTCCTTTGTTAAAGCTAATCACCTACTAACATCTTGATAAAAGATCTGAAACTAAACATCACAAGATTATTAGTAAACATAACTATATGAGTTAATCATCATCAAAACTAGAGTGGAAGGCCTCTGGGCCACAAGAGTTTGTTTTATGTTTTGTTGATATTGGTATCAAGAGCATGGATATTAGTATCAAGAACATATTTTGTTGTTTTATTTTGTTGGTATCAAGAACTTTTGTTAAAATTTTTATTGTTGGTATCAAGAGCTTTTATTGATTAAATTTCAATTGGTATCAAGAGCTTTTATTGATTAGTATCAAGAGCTTTATTGCTTTTATTGATAAGCTTTCAATTGAAATTTTTATTGGTATCAAACAATTATTTAAAGAACATATTTATTTTAAGTTTATATTTTCAATTGGTATTTAAGAACATGTTTACTTCAAAAAAAGAAAAAGTAATTTATTTTAAAATTTGGTATCAAAAGCATGTTTATTTCATAATTTTATGCATGTTTATGCATATTCATGTTTAACATTCATTGCATTCTTATTGTTTTTGCTATGCATGAGTTAAGGGGGAGCTTCTTTGAAGCTTAACTTTATCCATGCATATATAACTCCATGAGTTTTGTCATCATCAAAAAGGGGAAGATTGTTTGGCCCAGAGGCTTCCACTCTAGTTTTGATGATGATTAACTCATGTATTTATAGTTTACTAAAAATCTTGTGATATTTAGTTTCAGATATTTAATTAAGATATTAGTAGGTGATTAGCTTCAACAAAGGTATTTTGGAGCTTTCACATAGTGATTCAAGAGCTCGAGCGTCAAAGTTCATATCTAGCACTCGTTGGAGTCAAGCTCGGTGGATCACGTTTGGATCGAGTCGACTTGGAGACGACATTCTACAAGAAGACTTCGGTTTGTTTTAGTATAATTTGTTTAGATCCATTGTAAAGATTAGATAGTGTGATATGCTCAAGTTCACAACACACACTTGTTTAAGTTTCATGTTTATTGGTTTTGGTTTTCAGTTTAACCGATCTTGGTTTTCATGAAAGGTGTTATATCAAAACAAGTTTACATGGTTTAATGTATATTAGATTTGATCTATATACATGTATGCTTCTTATTCTTAGAAAAACTTATTTGATAACCTATTCATGTATTTGGGTTTTGTATTTAAACAAAACTTATTTTTGGATTTAATGTCAAAAACATTGATATATATCTCTTTCATGTATATTGGATTCTATCCATATACTATATGCTTCAAAGTTGTTTAAGTATCATGTTTTTGTATTTACATGTGTTTTGGAAAAATCGGATTTCCATTTCAAAAATTCTATTTTTGAAATACAGAATTTGGTTTAAGGCAAATTTTCCAAGTCACAAAATGGTTCAAAATGTTTGTAACATGGCTTGATTTTTACTCAAACATGTTTGTATTTCAAAGATAATACAAGAACTGATTTTTGTGGAATTTATGTGATTTTATGGGATTTAATTGAAGTTAAAAGACCAGTTTTTAAATCCTGAATTTGTACCTGCCAGGCTCTGGCGGTCGACCGGGACGGTCGACCGACCATAGTCGGTCGACCGGACCGGTCGACCATGTGCACGAGACATGCACAAAGGCCAAGTTGGCTTGGCCGGTCGACCGTGCGGTCGACCGACAGAAGTCACCCCACTCTCGGGTGGGGGCGGTCGACCGGGCGGTCGACCGTAAGCCTTGGCCCGGTCGACCGGCGGTCGAACGACCAGGGAGCAATTGCTCTCTGGATCTGGCACGATCGACCGGGCAGTCGACCGCTGGGCTTAACGGTCGATTTTTTGACCGTTGGCCGGTCGACCGAAAGGGCATTCTAGCCCTTTTCAGCTGCCAACGGGCAGATTTTCAAAGGGGCTATAAATACCCCATTTGAAGTTGGTTTTCAACAAAATTTCAAGAGCTAAAATTTTTATCTTCTCTAGTGTTTTAATATAAGTTTTCAAGCTAAAAGATTTATCTTTAATTGTTTTAAAGGGTTGGAAAAATTAAGAAGAGGAAGTCTTTGGGATTGGTTTTGATCTTCACTTTATATTCATTCTAGAAGTTTTGCCAAGAGTTTTTCTTGAGTTTTTAATTTCCAAACTCTTTATTTCTCACACTTGAGCTTATGCTCTATCCTATCTATTAGGATCTTTGTTTAGTGAGAAAAGAAATTGGTTTGTGGTCTTTGTGATCACCAAGTTATAACCTTCCATTGATTGTGACATCCCTCTAGTGAGAGGTGATTGAGTTGTATCCCTTAAGTGTGAGGTGATAGTGGAAGTGGTATTTGGCTCTTTTTAGTGAGAGGTGGAGATTGTGTTGGAATCCCTCAAGTGTGAGGTGATCGTGTTTGTGGTGACTTTTTGCCTAGCCTCTAAGTGTAGAGGTTGGTTGTATTTGAGAGAGGACTTGTGTACTCCAGTTATTGTATTGCCCAAAATCCTCAGTGGAGGTTCCCTATGTGGGAAGTCTTGTGTGGACGAGTTAGTGGAAATCCTTCTGTATGAAGGCGGGGACGTAGAGCTGTGTGCTCGAACCTCGAAACATATCTCGGTGTTTGCATTTGATCCACTTTCTCTCTAACTCTCTCTTATATTGTGCCTTGCATTGATTCATATTGTCATATCACACTTATATGCTTGGTTGTGTTTGTTTGTGTGCCTCACTTGCGTTTAACCACGAGAGCTTCATATAACACCTCAACTCTTATTCAGAGGAATCAAGAGGAGTTAGTCCAGGGCCCTTCACCGGGAATTCGTCTACACTCGTTGGTTACACTAAGTGTGTTGCAATTAAGTTTTAATTTCCGTATTATTGTTCATAGATTAGCCGTACACCTATTCACCCCTCCTCTAGGTGTACTTACAATAAGATTGGGGGTATGGGTTGTATTGATTCGGATAAGTCCAACCCGGTGTATTTGGTTGGTTCATATTGTAAAAAATCTGGTTGGAATTTTCCGAGTCAAATAGGGTGAATATGGATTACCATTAAAATTAGAAAAATTATTGTTATAAGCCATCTCATACAAGAATTATCAAAATCAAATAAAGAAAAACAAACAAATAAATAAACAAAAAGAAAAAAATCTAATCTAATTTAGGGTAAACTTTAGACCTAGACAACTTCTAACTGGTTAGACTGTCCACGGGGGTATATTACTGAATCGACCACAAGTTAATCGGCCAGGTAGGGGCAAGAACAGTGGGAGATATTCGTGCCTAAGCAACTGGCCTAATTATGGCAAACCACCAACCTTCAGGGTTTCGCCCCTCAATCTTCAACCTTAGACACCGATTTGACAAGAGTCAAATTCTATCAACTTTCCCCTTAGGTCAGTCTCCTATATGAGTCCGAGATGTCCCTAGGGCCAACGTCTACTCAGTTTTAGTTAGGCTTGGGTTAGTGAGTAAGGAGATTGTTTGTGGGCTAAGGGAGGGTAATGACTTCCCCACCTTATCTTGTTTATAGGACAAGCCCTTAAATTAATTTAGTGCAATGTGTACATGAAAAGCAACACTTAAGCAATGTAAACAATTCAAAAGTGTTCCTATACTACATGCTATTCACACGTACCTTTGCTCCAGCACTCTTCAACAGTAATGTAAAATGTAAACGAATTAGACACATGCCTAAATGCAAGTCTAAACTGTTTTTAGCATTTAACAAACATCATTTTACTGTTAAGGTTAGAAAGTATGTACAGTGAGACAAATAAGGAAATAAATAGCTATAGAAATTTAGCTTTGCAATTCAGCCAACCTGTAAAAATACAGTTTATAGTTCACTCAGATTGCCACTGAAATGTAGCAAATCTGAGGGCTTCTGGGCTCTGCTTTCTTGAGCAGAGTCAAAGGCCACTTATATGTCCATTGCAGTAAAATTTCCTAGATATTTATCACTGCACACCAAGAGCAAAGAAGAAAGTTAACCAAAATGTAAACTTAAAAGAGAATTACTTACTGTCCTTCCCTGACAACGGCGCCAAATTTGATTGAGGTTTTATCTGCACACGAAAATACAGAATTTCAGAACTTAGAATAAAGAGTGCAAGTACTCAATACTACCGCTATAGCAAGTGGCTATGCGGGTCGTGATCCATAAGGACAGACTAGCGATGGAAGCTTTTTTAGCAAGTTCTCTTTTAAGTTACATTCAATGCTTAAAGATCATCTTTTAGTTCTTTAAAAGAAAAGGAAAAATAGGTTAAAGTTAAGTTAGGAAGAAAGTGGTAGATTGAGAAGGTGGAGAAAATAGAAAATGGATATATACAAAGAAATTGAAAAGAGTGATAAAATAGTTGGGTGTTGATGGTGTTGGTGATCTAAACTAAAGAATTAAAAGAAAGAAAACTAAAAGAAATACTTACCTCCTCTGGCCAAATACTTACCTTGAATCTGTGGCGACGATGTTACCTTGAAGTGGAGGCAATCAGTGCATAGCCTATAAGAGTTGATTCCCGTCTCTTCCACATTACATCATCAAGGCAATACAAGTATGAAATGATACAGACTAAGACCAGATCCATCGTCATGAACTATCGGTGGCACTCGCAAAGGCAAGGCTCTTTCGATGCTATAAGACTCACTTGGATAGTAAGTGGTACGAAAAGAAGAGAAGTAGAAAAGAAGAAGAACACAAAAATAAAGAAGAACATAAAAAATGTACTTTAAATTTATGCGGTAATAATAAGAGAAGAGAAGAACAACTTACACTGGTGTCACTCTCAGTACAAGCTTCACTCTCGTTCTCCTATGAAACTCTGATCTCCTCTAAACTACATAAATAAAACTGAACATAAAAATAAAAAATAAAAACCTACACTTAAAGAATAAAAACTAGCCTAAAATCTATCTCTGCATGGTCGCTCCCTTGGTCTCTGAAAAACCCAGTATTTATAGGTAAAACCCAACGGAGAGGAGCGTACAAAAATAGGGAGAGCAAACGCTCCCTCAACTTCTCTAACAAAGCTGTGGAAACGCGGCTTTGGCTGCATTTTCACAGCCTGGGTGCGGCCAGGTGGCCACACCCGAGGGGTACAGCTCCTGCTTTTGTGATTGACTTTATCTGATTCTAGAATTCCCGTTTCAGCTCCTGAATTTGATGAAACTGCCTTTGATCTTTGGCTTTAACCAATTGATTTTGGAAGATTTGTTTTAACCAGTTTTTAACTTCTTTAATTCGCCATGATCTGCCCTAATTTTCTGATTTTGAATTAATTCTGAATTAAATTAGAATTTTGATAGGCTTTTGGGCTCATTTCTCTTTCCTTTCCTTTAGCAATGGGCCTGCATATAAATTAGAAAATAATTAGGATTAAAAGCAGAGTTTATTATATAATAAGTATGAGAATGTGACAATGAATGTGCAATATCTGCGACCGATCAGTGCCTATCATTAGTTTTATTCGCTCTCGAGGAATTCGCTTCGGAATATCCATGATGTAACTAATGCGTTTTACAACCAGTTTGCTTCTCGGAGAGAATTCCAGAGGAACATCAACCACCTCCTCATAGTCAAGATGAAAGATGTGGAGAGTCTGAAGATTTACGTTAACTATTTTCAGAGTCAAATGGCCCTGGTATATAACTGTAACGAGAATGTAGCCGCCGCCACCTTCATCAGCAGGCTGTAAGTCACCAATCCCTTCTACAAACATCTGGTCAAGATTGACGTTACCAGGATGAGGGATATCCTTGTTCGGGCTCAAAAGTACATCCAAGTAGAAGAGGCAACTCGAAATATGTCCAACCGCCACCCCCCTGAGATAAGGCCCCGAGCTCGAGAAGCTGAAGCCACGATTCCTCCTGAGGTAGAATCTGAGCCACAACTCTTCTGTCGTCCGCAGGCCATCATGGCGCGCCGCCGAATCCAGCAAGGAGAACGAAGTAGAGCTTGACCTCCTCCAGTTCTGACTACCGATCGATAAGATCTTCAACGCCATCAAAGATCAGCCTTGGGTCAGGCTTCCGGCCGGACCCCTTCCACCTAACCTAAGAGGCCCTGGATTTAACGATTACTTTGCCTTCATGAAGGGAGGGGCCACCTCACGGTGGACTTCCGGACCCTACGGTGACACCTGCAAGACCTCATCAATGAGGGATACTGATTGAGAATTTAAGAATTTGTGAATAAAAAGAATGAAGTGTAGATTTCTTAGTCTCAATGTGAATCCGCTGTAGCAAGGGCTCAAGCGGGTCGTGATCCTCAGGGAAGGATGTGATGCAAGCTTTTCGACTCGATTTCTCTGTATCTTCAAAAATAGGAGAAAAGAGATTAGATTTGAGAATATATGATATGAAAGACGTGGTTTTGCTGATTTTCTACCACAACCCTATTGCAAGTTAAGGAGATTGATCTTCATCTTGAGATGTATGTAATTCACCCTAGGTTATTAAGAATAATTCAAGTAAGAAAAACCAATACCAGATTCTAACTAAGTTACATTGTTTAAAAGCCAAACTATGGTTCATCCTAACATCTAGGTACAGCTTAATAGAAGATGAATCTTAAATTTATGCTGTCCTAGTTCTTAAGTTTTGAAGTCATGAAAAGTCTTTTTAATATGCAACCTAGATTAAGAATCTTAGTTATCTTATTTAATCTTCAAGAATTGTTATTAAACCTAGGGTTTCTAGAGATGGTCATCAATCTGATCAAGGCGTAACTGCTCTAGGGTTGCTTTAAGAATTTCAGCAAACCACTAGAGAGAATTAGTTCATCATCATTTTTTTTATCTTTTCAATTTATATTTTTTTTTATTATTTAATAAGAGAGATTAGAGAAAGAAAGAAAGAAAACAAATCAGAAGATCGATGATTAGAAACCAAACCAGAGAGATCACAGAAATAAAATAAAACTAAATACAGAAAATTAAATGGGAAAAAGGTAACCTTTATTGCAGAATAATCCTCCAATTACAAAGCTCCTTCTTCTCCACAACGTACATGAAATAAAGTTACAATCTTGCAGAAATTTAATGGCTAAAGAAAACCCTAATACGTCTCTGGATGCCCTTCTCTGCTGCGCCTGCAGGGATATTTATAGTGCAGAAAGAGATAGAGTCCTGGATAAAGTCCTCAACGAAATCTGGTAATCAGATTCATCCAAACTGCCGCAGAATTGCGGCTTGGGCCGCGTTTCTGCGGCAGTACAGTGGAGTCAGGCCACGTGCTTTGGCGCGTGGCTTCTCCTGGTCCGTCCATATGGTCGCCTGCTTCTGGAAGCTGCATCCTGGCTCTTTATTCTGGATTTTTTCGAGATAACTTAGTAATCAAGTTACCTTGATCTCAAATATCCCAATCTTCTATCCACAAATTTCCTTCTTATCTTGGGCTTTTATCCTCATCCTGCAAGTGTTTAGGGTTGGATAGAAGTCTATCCTTCCTTTATCTTTGATATTTGCAACTTTTAGCCCTTGTATTTGCATTTTGACTTCTTGTAATTGCGCTTTTGCACCTGGGCTTCAAACATGGGCTTGGATCTGGGCTTTTGGGCTCTTTTAAGCTTTATTTATTATTAAAATAATAATTCGAGGCCTGCACACATTAAATAACAAAATATTAATAAATGTGCATTATAATATGAATAAATGTGCAAATGTGATGGTAAATATGATGACAATTATGCATTTTTTTACTACTAATCACACCCCCACACTTATCTTTTTGCTCGTCCTCGAGTAAAAATCAAAAAGAAAAGAAAATCTAATCTAACTAACTCACTTTCGTAGGAATCACGGTTGCACTTAGCGTGTGCAACAAGCCGTTAAACCCCTAGGTTACCCTAGAGGACGAGTGTTGTCTCGTGAGGGTTTTCAGCGGATTACACCCCAAAATCCATAAAAAGGAAAATATTTGACTTATATTGGAAGAGACTAAGTAGTCTATAAGTTTTAGGATCCTCATTTTTATTCATTCTTCAAACCTAGTCTTTATAAAGTCAATTGTTATTCATTTTAGGTAAGGATTAAAATTGAATTTCTAATATAGTCTTTTTCGTTACCAAAATCATATGCATCCTTATGTTTTTACTAGGAATTCCTTAACTTGGACTCTCATGCCTCTATATATTTTTTTCTTATTTTTTTTTAATATGTATAACTCATCTAATTTTTTTTCGTATAAGCATCAAGGCTTCTTGAGGCCCTCATACCTAACTAATTGGCTATTAGATGTGTTAGTACATATAAAAGTAATTTTTCTTAGTTTAGGCTTTCTAATCCACCCATGTAGCGAACTTAAAGTCGATGACTCCCAAACCGGTTGGCTTTAGGGCACCAGGTGAGAAAACACCCCGCGGACTCAAATTCGAGTGAATTAGGCCACAAAACTAAGGACTTTATTTGTAAACTCACCTTTAGGCGTGAATACTTATGCTTCTTGAGGCACATGTATCCAGCTTAATTGGTGATTATTTTTTTATTATTATTATTTTTTTTATAATTTTTTTTATGAGGCACAAGGGTCTTTGTCTTAGAATCGTAGATATGCATTAGGTATGCAAATTTCATTAAGGAAATTTCATTAGGTAAAAATCAAGACTAATTAATTATTCAATTTTTCCTCCTATACCTAAAATTTAAACAATTTATTTATTTTGACCAAGTCTTTAGAAATCCTAATCATGATTTTCCTAATCCTTAAAACTAACTTAGGTTTCTTTCAAAAATAAGTCAAAGTACTGTCCTTTTTATAAAAATATATATATATATATTTTTTAATATTACATATATATTACATACCCTTCCCCCACACTTATTTCATGCATTGTCCCTAATGTATGAATGAAATGCATGGATGCATGAACTGGCAGAAAGATACAGTTACCGATACAGTGGGTCAGAAGACCCATGGCCGCATTAACTTTCGGTACCGTCTCCAAAATATCTTAAGACGCTGGCCATTAACTTTGAAAGCATTGCCATTTTTTAGATCGTAGATCTCTATCGCTCCGTGTGGAAACACGGTCTTAACGATGAATGGCCCTGTCCATCTTGACTTCAACTTGCCAAGAAAAAAATGAAGTCTAGAGTTATAGAGTAAAACTTTTTGTCCTTGGACAAAAGTTTTTCTCGTGATGGATTTATCATGAAAAACCTTAACCTATCCTTCGCAATCTTTGCATTATCGTATGCATCATTCCTCAACTCCTCTAGTTCAGAAATTTGTAATTTCCGAAACTCACCGGCCTTATCTAAATCGAAATTTAGCTGCTTAATTGCCCATAAGGCCCGGTGCTCTAGCTCAACAGGAAGGTGGCAAGCCTTTCCAAAGACTAATCTGTAGGGAGACATTCCTAGAATCGTCTTAAAGGCAGTCCTATATGCCCATAGGGCATCTACCAGTTTGGTGGACCAGTCCTTCCTATTCTGATTCACGGTCTTCTCCAAAATGAGCTTGACTTGCCTATTAGAAACTTCTACCTGTCCGCTAGTTTGAGGATGGTAGGGCGTAGACAACTTGTGAGTTATGGCATATCTTCGCATAAGAGCTTCAAAAGTTCTATTGCAAAAATGTGTGCCATTGTCACTAATGATGGCTCTAGGGATTCCAAAGCGTGAGATAATATTATCTTTCAAGAATTTGACAACAACTTTGTTGTCATTTGTCTTGCAAGGGACAGCTTCTACCCATTTCGACACATAGTCTACGGCCAACAAGATGTATTGGTGCCCAAACGAATTAGGGAAGGGTCCCATAAAATCGATGCCCCATACATCGAAAAGTTCTACTTCTAGAATGGGATTTAAGGGCATCATATTTCGTTTGGAAATTCTTCCTATCATTTAACATCTTGTGCAAGTTTTGCAATACTCAAATGCATCTCTAAACACAGTTGGCCAATAAAAGCCACTTTGCAGAATTTTCTCGGCAGTTTTGCGGGGACCAAAATGTCCACCGCAAGCGAACTCATGACAAAAAGCTAGCACGCTTCTAGTCTCCTCGTCGGGGACACATCTCCTAATGATTTGGTCGCTACAGTATTTGAAATAGACCAACTAGGTGGTGTTTAGTTTGTGACTAAGTAATTTACTATATCAGCAAACCATGGTTCCTTAGAGATGGCTAGAAGTTGTTCATCGGGAAAATTGTCATTGATGGGCAGCTCGTCAGAAGGTGCGTTTGGCACACGAGAGAGATGGTCAGCTACGACATTTTCGACACCTTTTTTTATCTCGAATTTCGAGATCGAATTCTTGAAGGAGAAGGATCCAACGAATGAGTCGGGCCTTCGCATCTTTTTTAAGCATAAGGTATCGCAGTGCAGAATGGTCAGTGAAGATCGTGGTCTTAGTCCCAAGAAGGTATGGACGGAATTTCTCCAAAGCGAACACTACTGCCAAGAATTCCTTCTCGGTGGTAGTATAGTTCATTTGGGCATCATTTAACATCCTACTCGAATAGTAGATCACATGCTGCTTGTTGTCCTTACGCTGTCCTAAGATAGCACCTATCGCAAAATCAGAAGTATCGCACATGATCTCAAAAGGTTTGGACCAGTCCGGAGGTGAGATGATAGGGGCAGAGATAAGTTCCACTTTTATTTCTCCCCATGCACTATGGCACCTATCATCAAAGATGAAGGACATGTCTTTAGCTAGAAGGTTTGTAAGGGTCTAGCAATTTTGCTAAAGTCCTTAATGAACCTACGATAAATCCAGCGTGTCCTAAGAAGACCGAATGTCCTTCACGCATCGCGGAAGTGGAAGTTTCGCTATGATCTCAACCTTGGCCTTGTCTACCTTAATCCCTTCCCTAGATATCTTGTGACCTAGGACAATCCCATGTTGCACCATGAAGTGACACTTTTCCCAATTAAGGGTCAAGTTCTTTTCGGTTGACCTACTCAGCACTAGCTCCATGTGATGGAGACACTGGTCAAATGAATTTCCATAGACGGAGAAATCGTCCATGAAAATTTCTAGGAAACGCTCGACCATATCTGAAAACAAGCTTAACATACAACGTTGGAATGTGGCGAGGGCATTGCATAAGCCGAAAGGCATTCGACGGTAGGCAAATGTCCTAAATGGACATGTGAACGTTGTCTTCTCTTGGTCCTCCGGGCTATAGGGATTTGGTTATATCCCGAATACCCGTCCAAAAAGCAGTAATACTCATGACCGGCTAATCTTTCCAGCATTTAGTCAATGAAAGGGAGGGGAAAATGATCTTTCCTAGTGGCTGCATTCAACTTGCGGTAGTCTATGCATACTCTTACCTTGGTAGGCAATCGTGTTTGCACTAACTCATGCTTGTCGTTCTCTACCACAGTAAGCTGGACTTCTTAGTGACCACATGCATTGGGCTAACCCATTCGCTATCGGAAATGGGATAAATGATCCCATTATCTAACAGTTTTACTATTTCGGCTTGTACCGCCTCCTGCATAAGTGGGTTCAGCCTACGCTGTGGATCCCTCTTAGGTCTAACCCCTTCCTCAAGATGAATATGATGCTGGACTATCGTAGGGCTAAGTCCCTTAATATCTGCCATAGTCCAACCAATGGCTTCCTTATGTCTCCTAAGGGTTGCCAGCAGGTCCTCCTCTTGCCTATTGGTCAAATTAGATGCAACTATGACCGGTAACGTCTCTTGTTCACCTAGGTAGGCGTACTTAAGATGTTTGGGCAAGGCTTTTAACTCCAAAGAAGGAGGTGGCTCAATGGGTGGAGGTGTTAAGCTAGAGTCTCCCATCTCTATAGAACTCAGATTTGATTCCCATTCGATCTCATCAAGGCTGATATCACTTGTTTCTAAATCTTCCTCTTCCTCTGACTCAAGTATGATCTCATCATTATGCTCATCGTCATATTTTCAATGAAGTTAACCTCAAAGGGTTGGTCGGTCACATCGTAGGATGCTTACCTAGGTTGAAACATTGACTTCCTTGGTCATATCCCCAAAAGTTAATCTCATGGATCCGTTTCTACAATTGATTATTGCATTTGCAGTTGCTAGGAACGGTCTTCCTAAGATGACGGGAGTTTGGGACCTAGGATTAGACACAGGTTGTGTCTCTAAGACAATGAAATCTACTGGGTAAATGAATTCTCCTACCCGTATGAGAACGTCATTGATTTCTCCCTTAGGAACTTTGATAGAGCGGTCAGCCAACTGAATAGTAACTTGGGTCGGGTTGAGTTCACCTAATCCAAGTTGTTGATACACGAGAAAGGAGCAAATTGATGCTGGCTCCTAAATCGAGGAGTGCTCGATTGATTTCGCTCGACCTATGGTGCAAGAAATGGTGGGGCAACCTGGGTCCTTATACTTGATAGGGATCTGGTTGGACAGTAGCTCACTAATGTTAGTGGCTAGAAAACCTTCTTAGGCACATTAGTCTTTCTTTTCTTGGTGCACATGTCCTTAAGGAATTTGGCATAACTAGGGACCTGTTGGATTGCATCAAGAAGTGGAATGTTGAGCCTAACTTGATTGAACACCTCCAAGAATTTCTCCATATGTGCATTGTTGTTGCTTCTAAGCCTATTTGGAAATGGAGCTATAGGCTGGTACATCTGACCTGCTGACTTTTCAGCTTCAGTTTCATTGGGGCTGGATGGAGCAGGAGTGGAGCTAGATGGAATGGAAGTGGAGCTAGATGGAATGGATGGCTGAGATGGATCCGATGGCATGGATACTTGATTATCAACTTGTTTCCCCGATCTGAGTGTATGAACCATATGACACTGATTTGGGTCTTGAGCCTCATTGGCTGGCCTAGGATTCCTAGGGTTAGGCAATGGTTGACTCGGTAGGGTACCCCTCTATCTCTCTTGCTGGTTCAATTGGATCTCTATCCTATTTAGGACTTGAGCCAGCGTGTCTTGGCTTTTAACTAGGGTATCCCCTTTCTTTCCATGTTGGAGAGCCTTGTTTCCATTTGTAAATATTGGAAATAAGGTGGCGGATTTTGACTAGGAAAACTTTGCTGATAGGGCGGATTTTGGAAATTGTTGGAGAATTTGGGCCTAATCTGCTCATTGTTGCTTGGCCCCCATGAAAAATTGGGATGGTTTCTCCAACCGGGATTGTAGGTGGGCGAATACGGATTATTGGCAGGCCTTGTGAAGGCCGCACTCATATGTTCGGGCGAACTTTGATGCGCTATGAAAACAGGACATTCCTCGAACACATGGTTCCTATCTTGACAATAGTACAGCCCGCCGAAGATGTTGGGCTGACTTAGTTCACTGAGACTGTCTCCTTAGTTTCTAGGGCCTCTAGTCTTCGCATAACAGCAGCTATCTTAGCATCAGTTGCTACGTTTGCCTCAATGGAATGGATACCTCCTCTAGAATAAGTAGGGTCATTAGTCCTAGATTTTTCAAGAGTAGGGTCCCATTGGATGGATTTTTCAGCTAATTCCTCAAACAATAACCATCCTTCATCTTCATTCTTTTGCAGAAATCCTCCTTGACACATGGATTCTAACAGTGTTTTAGTTGAATAGTCTAATCCATCATATAGAACTTGGCAAAGTCGCCATTTCTCTATCCCATGGTGAGGACATTAGGCAAGGAGATCCTTAAAACGCTCGAAGTATTTCCAAAAAGGTTCATTGGCTGTTTGCTTAAACTGTAGGATATTCTTCCTAATCAGTACAGTCTTGTGAACGGGATAAAATTTCTTTAAGAAGGCCTTAACGAAACTGTCCCAAGAGATATAGAACCACACCTCTAGACTGTAGAGCCATTTCTTTGCTAGATCTTTCAAAGCAAAGGGGACAAACCTAAGTTTGATGGCATCTTTTCCTAACTTAGGAATATTCATCATTAAACATACTTCCTCAAATTCCTTATGAAGAAGTATGCATCCTCAGATTCAAGTCCATGAAACTTGGGAAGGGTGTTGATATATTGTGGCTTAAGCTCAAATGGGTCAACACCTTCATTACTCAGCTTGATGCAAGAAGGAATAGAGGTTCTAATAGGATAGAACCTATCTTGGAGAGATGGCGGTTGTGCCATGTGAGAGTCGGGCTTTTGTTCGGGTGGTGAACTAGTCCTAGTTAGCCTGGATGTAAGTTGGTCTCTCGACCAAGTGGGCATGCACAATTAGCAACCAAGTTCACCCAATCAACCAAAAAAAAAAAAACAAACAAAAATCCTATTCTAGGGTTATCCTTGACCTAGACGACTCCTAACTTTAGACTGTCCTTAGAAGGTCTATTGTCGACGTCAACCACAAGCTAATCGGCTAGATCAGGGCAAGACCGGTGGGAGGTTTTCCGTCAGAGACGTTCCTTAATTAAATAACCACCGTTCTTCGGGCTTTCGCGGCCCTCAATCCCTTTTCTAGACACCGATTTGACAAGGGTTAATTTCGAACAATTTTCCTTCTTCGGTCAATCTCCTATTGAGTCCGAGTTAACCTAGGGCCAACGTCTAGTCAAGTTTTACTTAAAGTTAGGGTTGTGAGTGTGACGGATATGATTTGTGGGCCAAGGAAGGGTGATGAATTCCCCACCTTATCTTATTTGGGTTATGCCCTTAAAATATTTTTGTGTACGTGTAAAGCTGTAGAAAAGTAATCACTCAAGAAAGCAGTAAACAACCAAGAGTGTTTCCTAATCTATATGCTATGCAAACGTACCTTGTCGCCAGCACTCTTCAATAGAATTAAAGAGAATTAAAATAGACACGTGCCCTAATGCAAGAGTCTAAAATATTTTTTTTTATTTTCAACAAATGGGTTAATGTTATTAATTAGCAGTTGCAGAGTGATCACAGAGAAATATAATCAAAGCAGTAAGCTATTTTTGCGATTCAGAGCAACCTGCAGAAAACCAGATTAGTAGTCAACTACTATTGCCGCAGAATTGCGGCCCTGGCCACGGATCTGCGGCAAATATGTAGGCCCTGGTGCTCTGCCTTCGAGGGCAGAGGCACTGGGTTGCTGTATGTCCTTGCTACTGCTCTGTTTTCCTGTTCTCTATATCTGCAAATAGAACGAATAAAGAATGATTAGAACGAGGAAATCGTGCCGTTCCTTCCCCGGCAACGGCGCCAAATTTGATTGAGAATTTAAGAATTTGTGAATAAAAAGAATGAAGTGTAGATTTCTTAGTCTCAATGCGAATCCGCTGTAGGAAGGGCTCAAGCGGGTCGTGATCCTCAGGAAGGATGCGATGCAAGCTTTTCGACTCGATTTCTCTGTATCTTCAAAATAGGAGAAAAGAGATTAGATTTGAGAATATATGATATGAAAGACGTGGTTTTGCTGATTTTCTACCACAACCCTATTGCAAGTTAAGGAGATTGATCTTCATCTTGAGATGTATGTAATTCACCCTAGGTTATTAAGAATAATTCAAGTAAGAAAAACCAATACCAGATTCTAACTAAGTTACATTATTTAAAAGCCAAACTATGGTTCATCCTAACATCTAGGTACAGCTTAATAGAAGATGAATCTTAATTTATGCTGTCCTAGTTCTTAAGTTTGAAGTCATGAAAAGTCTTTTTAATATGCAACCTAGATTAAGAATCTTAGTTATCTTGTTTAATCTTCAAGAAAAGTTGTTATTAAACCTAGGGTTTCTAGAGATGGTCATCAATCTGATCAAGGCGTAAGTGCTCTAGGGTTGCTTTAAGAATTTCAGCAAACCACTAGAGAGAATTAGTTCATCATCATTTTTTTTATCTTTTCAATTTATATTTTTTTTTTTATTGTTTAATAAGAGAGTTAGAGAAAGAAAGAAAGAAAAATCAGAAGATCGATGATTAGAAACCAAACCAGAGAGATCACAGAAATAAAATAAAACTAAATACAGAAAATTAAATGGGAAAAAGGTAACCTTTATTGCAGAATAATCCTCCAATTACAAAGCTCCTTCTTCTCCACAACGTACATGAAATGAAAGTTACAATCTTGCAGAAATTTAAAGAAATGGCTAAAAGAAACCCTAATACGTCTCTGGATGCCCTTCTCTGCTGCGCCTGCAGGGATATTTATAGTGCAGAAAGAGATAGAGTCCTGGATAAGTCCTCAACGAAATCTGGTAATCAGATTCATCCAAACTGCCGCAGAATTGCGGCTTGGGCCGCGTTTCTGCGGCAGTATAGTGGAGTCAGGCCACGTGCTTTGGCGCGTGGCTTCTCCTGGTCCGTCCATATGGTCGCCTGCTTCTGGAAGCTGCATCCTGGCTCTTTATTCTGGATTTTCGAGATAACTTAGTAATCAACTTACCTTGATCTCAAATATCCCAAATCTTCTATCCACGAATTTCCTTCTTATCTTGGGCTTTTATCCTCATCCTGCAAGTGTTTAGGGTTGGATAGAAGTCTATCCTTCCTTATCTTTGATATTTGCAACTTTTAGCCCTTGTATTTGCATTTTGACTTCTTGTAATTGCGCTTTTGCACCTGGGCTTCAAACATGGGCTTGGATCTGGGCTTTTGGGCTCTTTTAAGCTTTATTTATTATTAAAATAATAATTCGAGGCCTGCACACATTAAATAACAAAATTAATAAATGTGCATTATAATATGAATAAATGTGCAAATGTGATGGTAAATATGATGACAATTATGCATTTTTTTTACTACTAATCAGATACCTTCAGGAGTTCGTTCTCAATCCCAAATTGCCTTCAAAGGTTAGGGTGCAAAGACAGCCCGAGGCTCCAGCTGAACACTGTGGATGTACTCTCGTCCAGTACCAGGAAGTGAACGCCATCTTTAGAAACTCCCCGATAGAGGGTACCCCAACAAAGAGAAGACCCACTCGTCAATGAAGCCCGGAGGAATAATCATCTAGCAACAGTGACTCGCCCTCCTACATCTTCCGGTGGGCCAGTATTTTTCTCAGAAGAAGACTCGTATGCCATACACTTCCCTCACAATGACACCTTGGTTATGACAACACATATCGGATACTGTAAAGTGTCAAAAATCCTGGTGGATGGGGGGAGTAGCGTCGACATCCGCTATGGCCACACCCTAGATTGGATGGACGGTACTCTCGAGTTGGCCTGAAAATTGATCATCCCCCAAACCCTGTTATTTCTCTACGGATTCAACAAGAAGGAGGCGCTCTCTCTCAGTATGGTTGAATTCCCAGTCCGTGCCGATCCGTTCAATGTTGGCACGAAATTCAACATCCTAGATGCCTCATCACCCTACAACACCATTCTCGAGAGGCCGTGGATTTATATGATGAGAGTGGTCCCATCCACCCATCATCAACTGTTGAAATACCCCAAGCCATCCGGAACAGCCAGTATAAGAGGCGACCAGGCGATGGCCATAATTGTTGCAGTAGCCTGAGAGAGATTGGGCTGGATGAAAAAAGCTTCCGAGTAGAGTCTAATTTAGACTCTCCTATGGATAAGAAGTAGAAGAGTATTGCTAATTAATAGCAATCAAAGTTCCATGAGAGTCCAGACTCTGACTCACCCACCAAGTCGAAAAATCCCGACAGTAGGACTGAGGAAGAGCCAAAGTCATTCGGGGTAGATCCTCACCACCCCGAATGAACCCTCCAAATTGGTTAAAATCTACACCCACAAGAGATATAATGTTCAAATGATTCTATCAAGGAATATAGATGTATTCACATTGTCTCCCACTGACATGTTAGGATTGAACCCAAAGTCATCTGTCACAAGCTCTCCATATGGGCAGATGCTAAATCAGTAAGTAGAAGCCTAAGAAAATGAATGAAGAAAGGAGTCGAGCCATCAGCAACGAAGTCGATCACCTACTCCAGGCTGGCTTCATTTGAGAAACATTCTATCCCAACTGGCTCTCTAATCCCGTCCTCGTAAACAAAAAGAATGGGAAGTGAAGAGTCTGCATTGACTTTATGAATCTCAATGAAGCATACCCAAATGATAGTTATCCCCTCTCAAGGATCTATCAACTAGTAGAAACTATGGCTGGACATGAGTTTCCTAGCTTTATGGATGCCATTTCTGGCTACAATCAGATCAAGTTGCACTCGTCAGATGAAGATAAGATAGCCTTCATCACATGTCAGGGAATTTACTACTACAAGTGATGCCCTTCGGATTCAAGAACGCTGGGGAAATTATTGTACACATTTATCATGTTTATTGAATATCTATTATTACATTCCTAGATCTACCTTGTAATAAATCAAGCTAATTCTTTGTCTTAATGTCTTATTTTGCAGGTTTGTCTTAATAAAGGGAGAGAAGATAAGACCAATAAAAGCGAGTTAAATTCTGATTTAATTAGATCTATTTGTTTAACTAAAGATAAAGTCAAATAAATATAATTAAAATCGGATTTAGAAGAATCAATTTGGTTAGCTTGAAGAATCAAAGGGATATTGTCAAAGTCCAAAGATCCAAAAAAGATATTATTAGAAGATCTTTTCTGTTAGGAAAGCAATTTAGTTCATATCTCCAACATTATCTTCAACCTTATCAGAAGATCTTTTCTGTTGGGCCAGCGATTTGGCCCTATCTTCAGACGCTCTCCCCTACTACTTTTTTCGCTATAAATACTGCATTTTCAGGTGTTCAACAGGACGGAGACTAGGATCTAAATTTATTATTCTTAAGGCTAGGATTTATGTTAGATAGTTCCAATACATTTGTAATTCTTTTGTTCTTGTTCTAGTCTAGTCCAGCCGCAAGTGTGAGAGAGAGAAAGAGAAAGAGTAATTATAAGCCGACATTGAAGTGACATCAATAAAGATTGAGGACTTCTCTTCTTCTCCAACTCTTTGGTATGTTACATTAAATTATGTGTTGTTTTACATCAATTATTAATAGCTAAAATGTTTTTTTTCTGGGCTCACTAATCAATCTCCTCTGCCCTTCTTCTCTTGATCGGTTTCTAGAAAGCAACCCACTTGAATTATAAGAATGCCTAAGTCAACCTTTGTTCTTGAAGGCACATGAGGATGAGTTTTAAACTTTAAATATTTGTTTCAAAAACACAACTGTTTCAAAATCATTTTTATTCCATACTTTCTCCACGCTTGATGGTTTAACATTCTATTTTCAAACATTGTGCTAAGAAAAGTTTTAATTTTTAAAACAAAATCAACTCATTTGTTTTACTTGAACACTCAAAGAAAACTTTGTGTTTTGCCTATGATCAAAGTGAGGAACTAAACTTTCTTAAGAAAAGTAAGTAGTTGAGTAGAAGATTAGTGAGCCTAGATCCTTTTCATTTTAAAATGATTGAGACAAAACCTGCACACAAAGTAAAGAATTTCAGATTTAGAAATAAAGGTGTGCAAGTGCTCAATTCTTACCGCTATAGCAAGTGGCTATGCGGGTCATGATCCACAAGGAGGGTTTGCGATAGAAGCGTTCAAGGTTTTTGTATTGAAATTTTTATGAAGAAAATGAAAGTTCTTCTTTGTTTTAAGAAATGAAAATAAAAACGAGTTATGTTAAAGTTAGAAAGAAAACGGTAGATGAAGAATGGGAGAAAACCAGAAAGTGACTATGTACAAATGAATTGGAAAAGACTGAAAGAAGATTTGAAAGATGTGGTGAAAGAAATCGTGTTGGCGATCTAAACTAAGAAATAAAAGAAAAGAGAGAAGGTTAAAGAAATACTCACCTAGTTTGGTTAATGACTTACCTGGAAACCTTGCATGTTCTACCTTACTTCGGAGGCATTCAACGCATAAGTCATAGGATCGAGCTCAGTCCCTGTTCGCATTATATCATCAAGCCTTGCAAGAATGAAGTGATACGGATCTTGAGGAGGAGAACGTCTTCATGAAGTATCATTGGCACTCACAAAGGCTTTTGTATACTTATACTTCTGGATTCACTTGCAAGCTCATCAAAAACAAAAGAGGTAAAGTAGAAAGAGGAAGAAGAAAACAAAAGAAAATACGAACATAAACAAATGTTTACCTTTATTGCTTGCAGAAATAATGGAAGAAAGGAGGAGGGTACATCAGTGTCACTCTCAACATAAGCCTCTCTCTCTTACTTACATGAATCTTCATCTAACCTAAGCTTACATACAAATTACATAAAAAGAAAAGAAAAACCTAAACTATAAAGAATGAAAACTAGGCTAAATCCTATCTCTGCATGGTCGTCCCCTTTTCAGTGAAAATACAGGCTTTTTATAGGCAAAAACCCAACCTACAGGATCCCGAGGAGATCGGGGGAGCAAACGCTCCCCTAACTCCACAACCAAGCCGCGAAAACGCGGCTTTGGCCGTGTTTTCGCGGCCAGGGTGTGGCCAGGTGGCCACACCCTGTTGGTGGGTCTCACTGGATTTCCCTTATGCTTTTATCTTCAGTTGGTTTCTTCGTTTGAGTCTGGGATTTTGACGAAATGGCCTTTAATTTTTGCTTCAACCGATCGATTCTGAGAGGATTCTTCTCAACCGTTTTTCAACCTCTTGATATTTTCCTGATTTACTGAGCTCGAATTAATTCTGATTTAATTCAGAATTCTGGTGGGCTTTTGGGCTCATTTCTCTTCATCTCCTTAAGGAATAGGCCTGCAAATAAATTAAACATTTAATTAGGACAATGCAGATTTTATTCTATAATAAGTATGGAAATATGATACTAAATATGCAACATTAGCGACCAATCACACCCCATACCTATCTTTTGCTCGTCCTCAAGCAAACAAATAAACTATACTAAGGATTATTAGACCACTTTCCCCTAGAGGACGAGTTTTGTCTCGTGAGGTTTTCAGCGGATTGCACCCACAAAATCCATAAAGAAAGAGAAATAAAGAGTTAGTATTTTCGAAAGGCATTTTGAAAGAGAAAATATTTGAAATATAATTGTAAGATTTAAGCAATCTATAAGTTATAGGAAAACTGAATTTTTCATTCCTAAACTTAGTCTCTATTCAAAAATTTGTTATCAATCAAAGTAAGGAGTCAAATTGTACTTCTAATCTAGTCTATTACTTTACCCTAAGTCATATGCACCTTGTGATTGTGAAAATTTTGACTAAGGGTTCATTAACTCTAACTCTTATGCCTTATTTATTTATATATATTTTTTTTGGTGGTATTATTCCTTAGTTCTATTAGGCTTTCTAATCTGCCCATGTAACGAGCCTTTAATTGATGACTCCCAAACCAAATGGTCTTAGGGCACCGGGTGAGAAACACCCCCCAAGGACTTAAGGACTCGAGCAAACAAGGCCACAAAACTAAGGATTTAATTATATGAACCCCTTTTAGGCGTGAATACTTATGCTTTATTAGGCACAAATACCCAGCTTAATCTGAGGGTTTTATATATTTTTTTTCAAACTTATCTAATCATCTTTCGCATAAATACTAAGGCTTGCTTAGGTCAAAGCACCTAGCTAATTAATAATTAGATTTGTTTATCTTTTTTTCTTTTTTTTTTATTTTTTATAAGGCTTAAGAATCTTTGTTTTTGAACCCTAAGTGTATAAGTGTATGAAGTGTGCATATTTCATTAAGGTAAAGATCAAGACTAAATTACTTTGACAAATTTTCTTCCTAACCCTAAAAATCAAACAAATAATCTTATTTTGACTAAGTATAAGAAATCCTAATTTGGATTTTCCTATTCCTTAAAATTAACTTAATTTCTTAAAAAAATATGTCAAAGTATTGTTTCTATTTTCTAAAAGTTTTTAAAAGTAAAGAAAATGTTAATAATTTTTTTTAATAAAAAGAAAAAACTAAGTTATGTTAGACCCTCCCCCACACCTATCTCATGCATTGTCCTCAATGTATGAATTAATGCATAGATGCATGAAAAAGACGAAAGGGAAGGAAAATATTACCTTAAGGTGGTGGTTCCGGTGGTGTCTGATTGGTCCACGAAATGCGGCCCAATCAACTTTTTGTGGAGTTCGGAGGAACCCACCAGAAATTTCTCTAATATAACCATTAAAATTATGAATCCATAAAGGATTTTTATTAAATATTTGACCCCATCTAATTTTCAAATTCCATAATTAATTTCGGAGTCAAATTTGTCAACCGCTTTGTCCCAAAATGGAGTATGAAATGATAGAATGGTTGACTTGGACTCAGGAAGTATAGGAACTAATATCGACTCAGGAAGGTGACTTAAGTCAAGTAAAGGTTCAGGAGTCGAGATTGGTTCAAGAAGTGTGTCCAAGTCAAGAAGTTGAAACTCAAGTCCACATTCATTTTCCAACATTGGAATGTGACTTAATATTGGTGATTCAAGTTCAGGAATGATAGGTGTGGGAATCAAAATTGACTCTAAAATATTACCTAAGTCAGGCAACAAAACAGGAGTCAATATTGATTCGGGAATTTGAACTTGATCACAGATTTGAGAATCTAGGTCACATTTCTCATTGAGTTCAATATCAAAAAAATGAGAACTTGCCAATTTGTCAATAGGATTTTCAAAAGTGTAAAATTGGTCAAGTTCAATATGATCATCAAGAATGGGTGATTCAATTTCATGATGAATTGGAACAGGATTCAATGTTGACTCGGGAAAAGATTGAAATCAGGTGAAGACACCGGAGTCATTATTGAATCAGGAAGTTAAATTGAATCACTAAGTTGAGATTCATGATCATATTCATTTTCATGTTTGATTTCAGGAAAAGGATAACTTGCCAAACTGTCAATATTCTTTTCAAAATTTGGAGTTTGGGCAAGTTCAAATGATTGTTCTGAAAGGGAACCTTAATTTCCAAAACAACCTGACTCATCGGCTCTAAGAGAATGGTTAGTGACATCAGAACTGATCAAACGGTGGGAACGTAGAGATTGGACCATCATATCTATGTCACGATTACGAGCGTTTTGAGCCTGAGTCATGGCTTCAAGCATCTTTTCATAGTTGATAGGTTCATTGTTTTGACGAAAAGATGAAGTATTGTCTTGGAATTGGTGGTGAAATTGTGAGTCCATCAGATTTTGGGATTTGTGTTTGGACTCACGCATACTCATTTCCAAAATTGATAGTTTTCTATTTTGGACTGGTGGAACTGAGTATGAATCTTGGAAATATTGTGGACAAGGTGGAGAAGGAGGACAAGTTGGTTGAAAATTGGACTCGGGGAAGGTGAAGCCCCACTGACTCTATGAAGAGTTGAAATCATTCTGGAAATTATAGTTATTAGATTTGGGGCATGGGTTATATTGATTCGGATAAGACCAATCCGGCACACTAGGTTGGCTAAAGTTATGATATGCCGGGTTGGTAATATCCGAAAATGAAGTCGGTGTGTAATATGGATTATTATTGAAGTTGAAAAAATTGTTATTATAAGCCATATCACACAATAGAATACAAGCAAAAAGAAAGAAAAAACAAACAAATAAGCAAACAAATAAAAGGAAAAAATTCTAACTAAGTTAAGGTAGACCTATGACCTAGACGACTCCTAACTGATTAGACTGTCCACGGGAGGTCTAATGCAGACTTTGACCACAAGCTAATCAGCCAGGTCAGGGCAAGGTTGGTTGGAGGTTTTCCGTCAAAGACGTTCCTTAATTAAATAACCACCAACCTTCGGGCTTTCGGCCCTTAATCCCTTTCCTAGACACTGATTTGGCAGGAGTCAAATTCCAACACCTTTCCCCCTTAGGATAATCTCCTAATTGAGTCCGAGATGTCCCTAGGGCCAACGTCTACTCATTTTTAGTTAGCCTTGGGTTAGTGAGTGCTTGGAATCTGATTTTTGGGCCAAGGAATGGTGATTAAATCCCCACCTTATCTTGTTATGGGTGATGCCCTTAAGATCAGTTTGTGCAAGTGTACAAGATATGTAAATAAGATTCACTCAAAGCTATGTAAATCAACCAAGAGATGAGTCCTATTCTAAATGCAATGCGAACGTACCTTACTCCAGCACTCTTCAACAGTAAAGTAAATGAATTGAAAAGACACGTGCCTAAAATGCAAACGTCTAATCAATTTTTTTAACTTTTTCAACAAAAATTTTACTGTTGATTTATTAGCAGGCTTTTGGTGATGGCATATGAGAAATAAGTTGCAGAAAACTAGTTTTTGCAAAGTAAGCAGCCCTGCAAAAAGACAGTTAGTAGTGAGCTCTTCCTTGCCGGGGAAACGCGGCAAAAGCCGAGAAAACGCGGCAATTCAGAGGGTACTTGGTCTATGTTTTCTGGAACAGAGGCCCAAGACCACTTATATGTTTCTGTAATCCTTTTTTCCTGCTTTGCTTGCCCTATAACCTACAACAGAGAAGAAAATTCGTTTTAGTTCTAAAAAAAAATCAGATTTCAATAAAAACCATTACCCTCCCCGGCAACGGCGCCAAAATTTAATTGAAGCTTAAACCTGCACACACAATACGGAATTACAGAACTTAAAAGTAAAGATGTGCAAGTGCTCAATTCTACCGCGATAGCAAGTGGCTATGCGGGTCGTGATCCACAAGGAGGGTTTGCGATAGAAGCGTTCAAGGTTTTTTTATTGAAATCTTTGTGAAGAAAAACGAAAGTTCTTCTTTGTTTTAAGAAATGAAATAAAAACGAGTTATGTTAAAGTTAGAAAGAAAACGGTAGATGAAGAAGGTGGAGAAAACCAGAAAGTGACTATGTACAAATGAATTGGAAAAGAATGAAAGAAGATTTGGAAGATGTGGTGAAAGAAATCGTGTTGGCGATCTAAACTAAGAAATAAAAGAAAAGAGAGAAGGTTAAAGAAATACTCACCTAGTTTGGTTGATGACTTACCTGGAAACCTTGCATGTTCTACCTTACTTCGGAGGCGTTCAACGCATAAGTCATAGGATCGAGCTCAGTCCCTGTTCGCATTATATCATCAAGCCTTGCAAGAATGAAGTGATACAGATCTTGAGGAGGAGAACGTCTTCATGAAGTATCGTTGGCACTCACAAGGCTTTTGTATACTTATACTTCTGGATTCACTTGCAAGCTCATCAAAAACAAAAGAGGTAAAGTAGAAAGAGGAAGAAGAAAACAAAAGAAAATACGAACATAAACAAATGTTTACCTTTATTGCTTGCAGAAACAATGGAAGAAAGGAGGAGGGTACATCAGTGTCACTCTCAACATAAGCCTCTCTCTCTTACTTACATGAATCTTCATCTAACCTAAGCTTACATACAAATTACATAAAAGAAAAGAAAACATAAACTACAAAGAATGAAACTAGGCTAAATCCTATCTCTGCATGGTCGTCCCCTTTTCAGTGAAATACTGGCTTTTTATAGGCAAAAACCCAACCTACAGGATCCCGGGGAGATCGGGGGAGCAAACGCTCCCCCTAACTCCACAACTAAGCCGCGAAAACGCGGCTTTGGCCGCGTTTCCACGGCCAGGGTGTGGCCTGGTGGCAACACCTGTTGGTGGGTCTCGCTGGATTTCCCTTATGCTTTTATCTTCAGTTGGTTTCTTCGTTGTGAGTCTAGGATTTTGACGAAATGGCCTTTGATTTTTGCTTCAACCGATCGGTTCAGAGAGGATTCTTCTCAACCGGTTTTTCAACCTCTTGATTTTTCCCTGATTTACTGAGCTCGAATTAATTCTGATTTAATTCAGAATTCTGGTGGCTTTTGGGCTCATTTCTCTTCATCTCCTTAAGGAATGGCCTGCAAATAAATAAACATTTAATTAGGACAATGCAGATTTTATTCTATAATAAGTATGGAAATATGATACTAAATATGCAACATTAGCGACCAATCAAAAACACAACCAAATCTCTCAAAATCTTCTTAAAATCATCTTTTTCAAACCTGTTCTAAGTCTTTATTTTTCTTTGAATCAATTCTCTACTCTCCATCTTCTTTTTCTTCTAAAAACCATAAACACTAAAACTTATTTTTCATAAAAACACCAAAACGTTTGCATCACATCTCTCCTCGTGGACACGACCCATTAACCATAAGTTACACGGTAATTTATTTTTGAAATAATTTTTGGCGCCATTGCCAGGAGGGACAATATTCTTTATGTTTGATAAGTTTGGTGTTTTGTTTCAGAGTTAAGAAAATCAGGTTGAGATTCAAGCATTACAGAGAAGACTTATTATCCTGTGCCCCTGCTCTAGAAAGTAGGGAACAAGATTTCAAGAGTTGACCGCGAAATGCATCTTTTGCCGCACAAATGCGGCAATTTTATGGGACTACTAAGAACTCTTTTTTGCAGGACATATTGCTCTGCAAAATAAGCATTTATCTAATTACATTTAAACTTGCATTCCTAGGCATTTATCTAATTACGTTTTTTTTTCAATTACTGTTGAAAAATCTAGAGACACGGTATATTTGCATAGCATCTAGCTTAGGAACATTCTTGGGTGATTTAGTTACTTGTTGAGTGTTACTTTTGCTATATCTTGCACAATTTACATAAACAAATCTTAAGGGCAAAACCCACAAAAGACAAGTGGGGAAGTCATTACCCTTTCTTGGATCACAAACAATCTCCAAGCACACACAACCCACACTTAACTTAAAAACTAATGGACGTTGGCCCTAAGAACATCTTGGACTCACTAGGGATTGATTAAGGGTAAAGTTGTTAGAAGTTGACTCTAACCAAATCTGTATCAAAGGTTAGGGATTGAGAGGCGAAACCTCGAAGGCTGGTGGTTTGGCTTAATTAGGCCCGCCACTTTTTGCACGGATACCTCCCACCAACCTTGCCCCGATCTGGCCGATTAACTTGTGGTCAGGTTCTACAATATACCTCCTATGGATAATCAACAGTTAGGAGTCATATTGGTCAAGATTTACCTTAGACTAAGCTTGGTTGCTTTTTCTTTCTTCTTTTTGACTTTTGGTGAACTTGTTTCTGGTAGTGTTTGTGTATGCCTGCGTGGTCAAGAGACCCAAATACATCTAGATTGACTAGAAGCACTTTATGACCCAAGCTAGAAACCAAACCAGATCCGTTATAACTCTACCAACATCTTTGCAGGATAGGTTCTATCCTATAAGAACCTCACTTCCATCTTGCATCCAACTTTCATCGATTAGTGACAACAATTTTAAGTTTAAGTCTCAGTTCATCAACATACTCTCTAAGTTTCATGGTTTAGAGTCCGAAGATGCATCTTCTTCATAAGAGAATTTAAGGAAGTATGCTTAATAATGAAAATCTCACACCTTGTATACGATGCCATTAAGTTAAGATTCATCCCATTTTCTCTTAAGGACATAGCCAAGAAATGGCTATACAGCTTTGCGGTCAGTTCCATCACATCATGAGATGGTTTCATCAAAGTCTTCTTGAAGAAATTCTACCCAATTCACAAGACTGATCACATTAAGAAGAACATCATGCAGTTTAAGTAAGAACCTAGTAAACCATTTGGAGGTACTTTGAACACTTCAAAGACCTCCTTGTCAAATGTCCTCATCATGGCATAGAGAAGTGGCGACAATGCCAAATTCTCTATGACAGTTTTCGACCACCCAACCAAGAGCCTCTTGAAAACCATGTGTTTAAGGGGGATTCGTGAAAAAGAATGAAAATGAAGGATGAAATTTATTTTGAGGATCTAGCTGAAAAGACTATCAAAAGGGAACCGACTAATGAAAGCTCTAGGAATTCAAATCCTATCTCTTCAAAAGGAGATCTCTATTCAATTGAATCATCCATCACTGCAGAATCTAAAATTGCTATACTAATGAGAAGATTAGAAGCTCTAGATGCTAGGGAACCAGTTCTGTAAACCAAGTCAGCCCAAATCATTTTCTAACTCTGGGTTGTACTTACTATCAAGCAATGAACAATGTGTTTGAGGAGTGCCCAAATTTTCAGCTCAACAAATGTGTTCCGATCAGATGAATGCGGCCTTTTCAAGGCCCAATGAAATCTCTACGCTCAAACGTACAATCCTGGCTGGAGGAATCACCCAATTTCTCATGAGCCAAAACAACCATGACCACTCAAGGTAAACCATTTCTAACCCAATTTTCCTATTCATTATTATAATTCTTCTAATCATCAACACAACTTTCATAATTATCAATGCAACTTTCCCACCCAAACTCCATAACCTTCCTTCCAAGGTCCCCCTGTGATAAGAAATTGGTTGATGTAGAAGAGATTTTAACATCCTTCATGCAAAATATGGGACAAGCCATATCTAGACTAGAGGGTCAAATGAGTTAGTTAGCCAGTTCCCTAAGTGAAAGCCCAAAGACTTTGCCTATCCAACCGGTAACTATCCCTAGGAACTTTAGTCAGCTCATATGGCTAAGAGGATCAAATGAATCAATGTAATGTTGTTCATACATTGAGGTTAGGAAGAAAGTTGATAATTAAGTGTCAATGCCATCCAATCCCATTCAACACAATCGCACGCAAGTATCCACCTCTTCTAGTTCCAATCCATCCAATCTGCCGAGTTTGAAAAGACAAGTCAACCAGTCAGCTGCAAAAACCTATAGTTCCATTTCCAAATAGGCTGAAGAACAACAAGTTGAATGCACACCTGGATAAGATAATTGAGATCTTCAATTAAGTGAAGATAAATATGCCACTTCTTGATTCTATTCAACAGTCCCATCATATGTAAATTCCTTAAGGACATGGCATGGGAAGAAAGACTAATGTACCGAAGAAAGTCTTCTTAGCCACTAACATTGGTGAGCACTGATGGGTATGATCCCTGTCAAGTACAAGAATCTGGGTTGTCCTACCATTGCATGCACTATGGACAAGGCGAGATTAGTCGTGCACTTCTTGACTCGGGAGCAAGTATATAACACCCCGTTCCTGGAATCTGTACTTAGGTACATATTCTAATTTTCTAATATTATTCTTTCAATTTTCTCCAATTTTATTTTTTTATGATTATTTATACCATCATTTGTGTTTGGATCCGGATTCCTGGATTCAGAATCAATTTGAGATTGAACCAGGCCTGATCCCAGTGTAATACTTGATTTGCCTTTATGGTAGTTAGATTTAACCGATTTTTTTCAAATGTTATTTTCTAATATTTTTAAATTTTTCATGATTTTTTGAAAATTTTCTGAATTATTCTGCAAAATCTCCAAAATCGGTATCGCTTAGTGTCACCGATCAATTCTCAGATTTTTTTTTTTACAAATGGAGTTGAATTTTATAATTGCTTTCATATTATCTCTTAAAATCATATTTTTATCTAAACGTATTTATAGAGATTTTCTGATCTATCAAAATTCGACCGGTTTTGGTGTCGGTCAATACCGCTGGTTGATTCCAGATTTTTAATTTGATAACAAGATTAAATTATTGGAATTTGATTTCACCATGTACTTTAAAATAATATTTTCTATTTTTGAAATTTTTTTGGACCTTTCCGGATTACTCTATTTTTTTGACATTTTTGTGTTTTTGAGATTTTCTCAGATCGAAAGTTTTTATCTTATCTAAATATTTTCTTTTCTTTCTTTTTCTTTCCTTCCCTATTTTTCTCATCCACATATTTTCTTCTCTTTACTTTTTCTTTTCTTTTTGTTTCTCCTTTTATTCTCCACAATATAAACACCCAAATTATCCCCCTTCAAAATGTCTCCCCCTCTCTCCTCCTTATCTTTTCCCTTTCTTTCTTTTCTTTTTCATTTTTCATTTTTCTTCTTATTCCCTGGCCAACGCAGCCAGCGACTCACTTCCTTTTCCATTTCCCTCCAAATTCCTCATACTCTCTCCCACTCTCTCTAATTAATCTCTCCCTCACTCTTATCCTCTCTCTCTCTCCCACAATTAAACCGGCCATCTTTCCCTCCATGGCGCGTGACCACTACCGGTGACTCCCCTGGCCGGTGGCGGCCGGTGGAGACCTCCCTCTGCCCCCAACTCTTTTTCCATCTCCATCATCATCATCTTCATCTTCATTTTCAACTTCTCTACCGCCACCTCTCCACCAATCACCACCCCTAATCCTACACCATCTTTAACACTTCCACCATCATAACCGCCATATCTTCCATCCCCTCCAACTCCTCCACCAACTAACTAATTTCACACACCACCATCTCTTCGCCACCAAAACAAAACCAAACCAAACATCACCATACCCTCACCTCAATCCCCTTTCCCCTTGGGCACGGTCGGCCACCACTGGCCTCCGACGGCCGACAGAGAGCGGCGGCGGCGCGGCCCTCTGGCGCCCCCTGACCGCGTGGCCGCGACCAAGGCCTGGCTGTGCCACAGCCAGGTCGTGAGCTGAGGGGGGCTGTTGCCCTCTCCTTCTCTCTCTCCCCCCTATTTTCTCTCTCTTCTTTTTCTCTCTTGTTCCTTTCTTTCCCCTCTCTACTATTCTCTCTCTCTTAAATATATACATATATATCTTATTATATTGAGCACGTGCACATTGAATTAGATTTTCAGGATTTTATGGCGCATTCTGAAGATTTATAGGCGAGTGTTCTCGCCTCATTATTTTGGTTCCTCGCTTTGTCGGGTTGATATGTATTTTGGGGAAACTGTGTTTGTATTTTGTATACCTGTATTTGTATGTAGCCAAGTGCCGGGCTACATGTATCAGATCTGTGATGAATACCTATTTACACCTCATCCCCGGAATACGTACCTAGATACGTATCCCAATTTTTTGAGTATATTTCTTATTTTTTCTCGTATTTGTTTTTGTTCGTATAGTGGTACTGCTTGATTTGACATTCTGGAGTCATATTTGACCAATTGTAGCTTCAAATACTATTTTCTAATATTATAGATTTTTCATGATTTTCCAAAAATTTTCTAAATTATTTTAATAAAAAAAACCTAAATAGGGATTAATCGGTACTGCTGGTTTATTCCCCAATTTTTAATTTACAAATGGAGTTAAATTTTGAGAAATCACTTTCACATTTTTTTTAGAATAATATTTATTATCTTAATACATTTTTTAGAGATTTTTAGAAGTTAACAGATTTCGACCAGATTTGGTGTCGACCGGTATCAACGGTCATTTTAGGATTTTTAATTTGAAACCCTAAAGGATATCTTGAACAGATTTCACCAGGTATTCAGTATAATATTTTTGATTTTTGAGAATTTTTGAAGAGCTTTCTAAGATACTTGATTTTCGGCGATCCGGTATTTTTCCGAAAAATTTTCGCACTCTACTAAAACCCGAGGATTCCATAATTCCAATTATTTCTTATTTTTTCTTTTAACTTTTTTTCCCTTTTTTCTTTTTCTGTTTCTTTTTTCTTTTTTTTTCTTCTTTCACCAAATTCTAAAACCTTCTCCATCCTTCTAAAATATTCTACTACATTCCACCAAAATATCTCTTCAAAATATCACAATAACTCATCCTCCTCTTCCATCACCAAGGCCAGCCTTACTCCCTCTCCCATCACCATTTCACATAAAAAAACCTAACCCTAATCCTTTCTCTTCTCCTTTAAACTCCAACTCCAAAGCAACTCCATTTCCTTCTCCTTTCACCTTCATTCCTCCATCAAAACCTAAAACCACCAACTCCTCCTTCATCTTTACTACAACAACATCAACTCCTACAAAACTTCACCATCATCCTCTTTCTCCTCCATCTCCATTTAATCCCCACACACTCTAACTCCACTATACAACTCCATTTTCTTTACCTCTCCAAACAGCCCTACTAATAAATCCTTCCACCAACTACCCCCACTCCATCTCCACCTAGGCCAGCCACCACCTAACCTAGGGCCGGCCCCCTCTACTCCAGCGACCTCTCCGGCGACCATTCCAGCGACTATTTCATAACATCTTCACCATTTTTAACAACATCACCTCCACCATTACAAATCCTCCATCTTCACCACCACCACTTTTATTCTTCCCACACCACCCATATTCACTTCCACCATCACGACACCACCCCCATCACCACTACTTAACCTCCACAACACCATAGTTACCATCTCCTTTATTCCCCTTTTCATTCTCCTTCCAAAATCCAACTCCAAAATACTACCACCACCTATACCAACACCTTCACCACTCTCCTTCTCCTCCTCCTTTTCCTAGGCCGACCATCTCCCTTGGCCTCCCCTAGGGCTGGCGCACCACCCCAAGGGCAACGGCCACCAGGGGCTAAGTCCCCCTCTCCTTCTCTCGCTTCGTGTATTTCTTCGCTCGGAGCTCGGACGCTCAAAGTTTTAGGATTTGTGTTTTAGGCGAGTGCTTTTCCTTGCATCATTGAGCTTGTACTGTATTTGGGTTTGTAATATATTTGTGTAGTGGTCCCATGCATTGTACCATGTTGTATGCGTGTACTGGTATCATGTGTTGTATCCTGTATTCGAATGCTTGTAATAATGTAGATGATACGATATTTGTGCACGTGTTGGTACTAACCATGCAGGTACCCATGTATAGATTTTGGGGCTTCTGCCCACTCCTGGGGTGGCTACCCAATTGGTCTAGGCCTTGTACCCTTATGGGTTTCATGGTAGCTATCGAGAGTGCGCTTAGACCTCAGGCTTACTTCAGCCCTTGTGGGCATACACACCGCCTTCGGGCTTCACACCCTATATGGACGGTCTAATTACTGCCTATTTATATGCATGGTTGTGTGGTACTAACATCTCATGCAGGTACCATTGTACCGACTCTGGGTTTCTGCCTACTCCCAGGCTAGCTACCCAATTGGTCTAGCCCTTGCACCCTTATAGGTTTCGTGGTAGCTACCGAGAGTACGCTTAGACCCCCGGAGTACTCTAGCCTTTGGGCTCTTGCCCACTTCCTTAGAAGAGGAGTGCACTTAGACCGTCAGGTCTTTTATGCTCCGCCTGGTTTGGCATGCTTAGCGCACAACACTTTATCACTAGATTTTGCGAGGCGAAACTCTGCCAGATTTTAGATTCGTATTTTAAGTCAAGTCATTCCGATAGCTCTGCCAAGTGATTTAGTGATTAAATACTGTTCGCTGTCCGCGCCTCCAGTACTGCTTAGCTCCACTTGGATGTTCATTTGATTGCTAGCTAGCTGAATTGATGGTTAATGTCTGCTATTGCTTGCCATGCTATCACCCGACCTCTGACATGCTATCACCTGACACTTGACCTCTGGTATGCTACCACTTGATACCTAATTACTATCACCTGCCATTCAACATTTGTACCTGACTTGTAATATCTCTCACGGGAATGTTAACTTTGATCTCCTGATAGTTCATGTACACCTGTTATTACTGACATGCCCCTGCACATTCTTGTAATCTGATAATTACCTATAAATCTTAAAAAGAACAACTTACACTGGGTCGGGAAAACTTGCGAATATCAATATATGTTCGTGTTCACAGTGTATTAGGTATATTATGCAACTAAATCTCTCTGGTTTGACCTGAGCCTCCAGATGACCAAGGGAGCGCTGGCTCCCTCCCTTCTTGGTACCGTCTTGCATAGGGTACCTTATAAGACCCTCTTGTATACCTTGCGGTCGGTTCTGTACACCAGCAACGGAATACCCTGGATCATGGTCTCGGACATGTACGGGACCCACTGTAAACATGGTTCGTTGGTACCTCCATTGGTTTCCATTAACAGCCTCGACTTACTATGATGTGGATGTATGTGTGTCGGGACGCTATTACACATACCTAGACTATGGATAGGACAAGATAGAATAATATTAAGAACGGTAATAAAAGATCTATTCATGCTTAATCGCTTTCATTAATCTATGCCTTCATCGCATGCTTATTATATTTATACACTCGGCACGGCTTTTGATGCATATTCTGATTTAGATTTATCGATACACATGTACCTATTTCCGCATGCCACTTGGCATTCACCTGGACACTTGTAGAGAGCTTCTGACTCCCCTAGACTTCCATATTCAGGTTCTAATTTGGATTGAAGTAGAGCCCTCTGTCGAAGATCAAGCTTAGCTCTCGGAGTAGGCTGCCTAGTCCCATCTCCTTCTGTTCCTGACTCTTCCTACTAGCTCGCGGGACTCCCTCTCAGATCGTGAGCATCTTTTGTATTGTACATATTGTAAATCTTACTTTTGTACCTGACCGTGATATAATGCACATGTAATATTATATCACGCTCTGTGATTACTTTGTAAGTTATACTCTTTATGTTTGAATGTATATACACTACATACTTTCATACTCTGATTCTGGTCTCTACTGATGCTTACATATATATATATATATATATATATAATATATATATATATATATATATATAATATATTATATATATATAATATTATATATATATTATATAATTATATAATGAGGATATTTCCATCCTGCGTCTACACGTCACAGTAGCATCTATACATCGCAGTAGCGTCTCCGAATCCGTCAGGGCGGGGTGTTACAGCTTGGTCCAGAGCCTAGGCTCTCACCATATAATACAACCAAGTAGCAAATTAATGGGATATTATTTGAAATTGGAATGCATGAGTCTCGGTTATATAATCCAACTACAATTTACCAAGTTATCTATTCCTTCCTAATGCTACTTCCCTTAATTCCTAAATTCCATCTATCTTTTCACTTTCCAATTCCCAGTCATCTTTTACCAACATAGATATGGATAGAAGGACAGGTCGTAACCTCCAGACATCACAGAACGGACCCATAGGATAGAATGCAGATATTTTTGAGGGTTATTCATAATAATGGAGAATCAACAGAAGCAGACAGAACTCCTTCGGTAAGGATTGATAGCAGCTCATAAAGACAAAGGCCGGGAAACGTATCAGACTTCAAATGGTTACACCCGATGATATTCACCAAAGAAGAGACCACTTGATGTCGAACAATGGCTAATTGATGTCACAGATCTTTTGAAAGTGGCACGGGTCCCAGAAGAGAACCAGGTAGAGGTTGCTAAGATTCACTGAAATATAGCCGGACCTGGTGGCTAGCTGAAAAAGCGAGACCGGATAAACCCATCACTGGGACTAGTTCTCTAAGAGCTTTTATGATAGATTCTTCCCTACCACACAGCTCAGACAGAGACGGAAGAACAGTTCATCCGACTTCAGCAATGGAACCGATCTGTTGATGTATATGTTTGCTGAGTTCCTAAGGCTGAGTCATTTTGCTCCGTATATGGTGCCGACAAAGAGAAGCGGGCAGTAGATTTCTGCAGGGCTTACAAATGGCTATTCAAGTCCTCTTGATTCTCCAACAACTGAAATATATTCTTAGGTCCTCATTAGAACTCGAGAAGTGGAGCGAGGACTGGAGAATAGGAATCTTAATTAGATGAGAAATAGACCATGAAGAGGTCATTTCAACAATTGGGTAGGGAGGTCAGTCAGAATTGCAAAAACCCCAATGATTAGATGTCCATTTCGATCAACCCCTCTTCAGATAACCCGACCACTTCCTATATGTGGTTATTGCCAGAGGCCAGTCACACTCAATAGATTGCCGTAGAACAAATGGATTATGCCTGGCATGTGGCTCTGGTGACCACTCAATAGAAATCTGTCC